>CM053612.1:33338564-33356840 GCA_028646535.1 Procyon lotor
GGGAGAGAGTACAAGTAGGGGAAGCGGCAGGGAGAGGGAGGAGCAGGCTCCCCGCTGAGCAGGAAGCCCCACGTGGAGCTCCATCCCAGGACCCTGGGATCATGACCTGAGCCAGAGGCAGACTCGTAACCAAACGAGCCACCCAAGCACCCTTCCAGAAGGCACATTTATCTTATAGATGTGGATTTTATGCACATTTTAATATCCCTGAAAGTGGAGTGCATTTTTTTAATTCATTATGGTACTTTCCCATATTCACAAAAAGTTACTATACGGATTTTAATTGCAGTGTCACTTGTAATAGTAACAGTGAGAAAATCATAAATGCCCATAGATAGGAGACTGGTTACGTAACTTACATTCATCCCAAATAATACCCTATGGAGCTACATAGAAGAATGAAATTGATCTATCTGTGCTAATTTGAAAAACTGTCTGAGATATATAATTAAGTACAAAAATTAACTATAATTAAGTACATAATATTGTGCTGAGAAAAATCTCTTGTGCAAAGAACCTATTTTAATAAGATCTGGTGTGTGTGTGTGTGTATATATATATATATAAGTTCTGAAAAATACAAATGTTTTTTCTGATAGGATGTGTAAACGACTGTTATCAAAAATTTCTTCTTGGGTGAGGGTTGGCTAGTGGGAGACTCTTACTTTTCATTTTGTACCTTTTTGTACAGTTTGAATTTTCTTACCATGTTCATATATTGCTTTATTTTCTTAAAGACCAAATGAGGTTTCTGGGAGATGAATTGTGGTCCTCTTTTTCCCTTTTTATGCTTTTCTGTATTAAAAACACACAATAGATCTTATTTTACAAAGGAAACCAATAAGACAGTCCCTGTCTCAGTAGAGTTCATAGTTTGATAAACCAGAGAACAGATGCTTTACTAGGTCCAATAATAGAGATTTGAACAAAGTGCTGGGTGGGGGGGAAACGCGGAGGGGAAACTGTGTGACTGTTTCAGTGTCTGGATTCAGCGTCTCCAGAGGCATCAGGGAAGTGTCATAAAAGAGGTGACATTTAAGCCGAGGCTTAATAGAGCAGAGGACACGTGGTGAGAAGCATTCTAGAAAGAATAGGCAGCCCATGTAAAGGCAAAGTGGTGTGGAAGGGCATTGCTTATACTGTAAGTGTTGAGAGCTTCAGTGTGGTCACAGAGTGTGTGTCTGTGTGTAAGCCTATGCTGGAAAGCAGTTTGGGTTTTTTTTTGTTTGTTTTTTTGGGTTTTTTTAGAGAGTAAGAGTGTATGAAATGAGCTGGAGGGAGGGACAGACAGAGGATCTTAAGCAGGCTCAATGCCCAGCAAGGAGCCAGATCCCACCACTGTGAGATCATGACCTGAGCTGAAATCAGTTAAGCCTCTGACCCTTGGTTTCAGCTCAGGTCATGATCTCAGGGTTGTGAGATCAAGCCCCACGTCCAGCTCCGTGCTCAGCACGGAGTCTGCTTGAGAGTCTCTCTCTCCTTAAAAAAAAAAAAAAGAGTTGGATGCTTAACCAACTGCACCACCCAGATGCTCCTGATTCTTCCTTAAAGAGTTGTGATGAGGTTTTTTAGAAGTTGTATATAATGTGCTTGGTGTATAGTCAGAACATACAGAAGCTGCTATTAAATCCCCATGCTTATCATTCCTTCCCTCCTACATCTAGCTTAGTGCTGCATATATACAACTGGATCTCAGTGAACCCCTTGCTACAGAATGATTTGTGAGAGAGCTGATTAAGGTAGGGCATGCTATGACAGAGCTCTCCCTTCCTGTTGCCCCCACATCCAGTCCTTGGTACCACAGAAGTCAGAACATTTTGCCAAAGAGAACCTGGTATATATTCTCTCTGAATATGTAAGGAGGCAGAGCTCTAGGAACTGGAACAAAATCGAGGGATTTGTCTTATCTCTCTGTGAAGCTGATTACTCCCAAGGCTTTTAAACTACATGGATGACAGAATAAAAAGTAAAAGTGAAAAACTACCAACACAGATCAAATCTAAGGCAAAGTCCCTTAGTGTCAATAAACAAGGCAGTGTAGTACCAATACCGGGACCAAAGCAGGCAGACCATCAAAGATGGCTGCCGTGATGTTACGGGAATTGAAGGTTGAGAGCCCCCACTAGGTCATTTATTAGTGGTGTGACCTTGCACATGCCATTTCCCTTCCAGGGAAATAATCTTCTGTTCTCATCTACAAAATATAAGGAGTTGAGTTAGGGTTGGATTAGTTAGGTAAGGTCAGCACACTGCCAAATCCAGTCTCCCACCCATTTTTGTAAATGAAGTGTTATTGGAACACAGCTATACCTATTTGTGTAAGTATTGTCTATGATCAGTTTTGCACTACAACAGAGTTGAGTAGTTTTGACAGAGACTATAGGGCATACAAAACTGAAAGCATTTGCTATTTGGCCCTTTGCAGAAAAAGTTTGCTTACCACTAATTAATGGGTAAGGTCTTTTCCACCTTTGACAGTCTGTGATTATCTGTACTGCTAAAGGCTGGATGCATGAGACCATCCATGATCATTAGGTTCACCTTGGAAGCCCTTATGAAATTCGGAAATGTTTCAGAGGTTCCATCTATACATTTGTTATTAATGCCGCAAAACTTTTTAAGCCATTTGCTGCTTCCTCTGGACTGTGCTTGTTCTGGGGTGCAATGGGGAATGAAATCAGACGTGATTCTGGGACTCATGGAGCTTACAGTCTATTGAAGGAGATAGTTTTTAATAGAACCTCATCACACCTTTCATTTTGGAAGGCAAAGTCATCTAATTATTTCATAATAGGTTGATGGCTAACCAGATTTACCTATGGGTTTATGAACACCTTCATTCATTATTAGTTTGCACATTCATGCATTCAGCATATATTTATGAAGTTCTTACTGTGTGCCCAGTGCTGGGCTGGGCTAGATGCTGAAATATACTAATGATGGACAGAGGTACTCGTAGACTTTACGTTCTATTGGAGGAGATCTGTATTCATCCTCAACTCACAAATAAATAGGTAATTATTAACTGTAATAACTTCTGAAGAAAAGGAACATAATCATACAGCAGCATATAACTTGCTCTCAACTGGAGAGATCAGAAAACAATTTCAGAGGCAACATTTTGGCTAAAATTTGAAGGATGAGTAGGGCCAATAATCTATATAGTACTAGTGAGAACTGTTTCTTTTCTTGATTGATAGAAATGGAGTTTAGGGGCATCTAAAGCAGTATTTTTCCAACTGCAGGTTCAGTGAAACCCATTCTTATTTTTTTTTTTTAAATCAATTGTATGGATCCAGCATTTGTTTCCCAATACAATAGAACGGAATGAACAAGACAGGAGTAGAATAAAATAGAATGAAAATTTCCAGTTGCATTACTGGAAATAATTGTTTTGTGAAACTATATAAAACGCATTTCTTACTGTGAATCTCAGTCCAGAAAGTGAGAATAACTGATCCAAATGACCTGCCATGGCCGTTTACAGTTGACGCTTGAAAAACATGGGGTCAAACTGTGTGGATCCACTTATATGCGAATTTTTTACAGTATAGTACTGTAAGTGTATTTTCTCTTATGATTTTGCAAGAATATTCTCTCATTAGCTTACTTAATTATAAGAATACAGTATACATTACATATAACATACAAAGTATCTGTTGACTCTTCACGTTATCCATAAGGCTTCCTGTTAACAGTGGGCTATGAATAGTTAAGTTTCGAGGGAGTCAAAAGTTATATGCAGATTCTCGATTTCAGCACCCCTAACTCCCCACATTGTTCAGTGGTCAACTGTGTAATTACAATTTATCAGATAACCCCTCCGTTCTCTAGTTTCCTGTCTTTAGAGACAGTGAGATATACTCTTCGAGTCTTTCTAAGTTTCCTTTCAATTTTTTTTAAAGATTTTATTTATTTATTTGACAGAGATCACAAGTAGGCAGAGAGGCAGGCAGAGAGAGAGAGAGAGGGAAGCAGGCTCCCTGCTGAGCAAAGAGCCCGATGCGGGGCTCGATCCCAGGACCCTGAGATCATGACCTGAGCTGAAGGCAGAGGCTTTAACCCACTGAGCCACCCAGGCGCCCCTCTAAGTTTCCTTTCATATTCTTTTCAGACAAAGCATGAGTGAGTGGGAGATCACCAGCCACCATTTCCTGAGCACCTACTCTTCTTACTATGTGCCCAGTGCTGGACTGGGCTAGAGGCTGAAATGTATTAATGATGGACAGATATAATCACAGACTTTACATTCTATTAGGGGAGATATATATTCATCCCCAAATCACAAATAAATAGGTAATTATTAACTGTAATAACTTCTGAAGAAAAGGGAGATCATCATACAGAAGCATATAATGGCAATCCTACGAGAGGTACAATTCATCGTCCCCTTTTGAGATAATGATATATTTGAGGCTCAGAGGGGTTAAGGGACTAGCCCAAAGTCATACAGACACTAAGGTTGTGGGTTTTTTGCATTAATAATTAATAAGAAGCCAAACACAAATAACTTCAATTTGTTACTCTGAACATTCAAAGGACCTGTTAGAAATTCATCAAATTTGAAACAGTTTGAGACCCTGCTAGGTTTCTATCACCTGTTTGATAATACAAGTTCTGTAGATCTTTCAACTGAGGTCGTCTTCTCTTTTCTCCTTTCTCAAAAAAGTGTTTCCTAATTCCCCTGAGCCCCTTAGCTAGAATTTGGACCCGCTTAATTCCAATGTGACAAAACTTGGTTCTCTGCAAAGAAAGCATCAGGAAGTATGAAAATGATGGGCACACTATCAGTCCCCTCGCCCTGCAAATCTCCAAAACAGAATCTCTAAAGAAGGGAAATTTGGGAAATAGTAGATTCCCGTAGGATCATAATAGGCAACAACAGAGCAATCGCATCTCCAGGCTGGGAAAAACAAAAAAAAGATGCATGACAAGCAAAACCACAAGAGCAAGGCCTCTGGGAGGAGAGGCTGATCCTATTAAGAGACTCAGAGGGGTTTCTTTTAAATTTCTCAAACAAAATAGAGTAGCAGGTGCCTCCCCATATTTTTACTTGGATAATCTCATTCTTCTTTAGCATACAATAAGAAATAAGCAGAGAGACATACTTCAATGAGTAAGTAGAAGGAAATTAATAGCCTTTTGGGTCAGAGAATTGTAATTCTGAAGGCAGATTTCCCTTCGCCAGATAATGAGCTGTAGTTAAAGAGAAGATTGGAATAATGTGAAGATAATTTCACAAGTGCCCCTTTGAGGACCCTCTGGTTTAAAGTGGCAATCTGCAACAGGATATGATGAAAAATTACTTCAGACTGAGAGTCCTAAAAAACTTGGTACGGATATTGTCTCTAATCCCAAGTTTGGGTAACCATAGGAAAGTACCCTCACCTCCATGAGCCTCTGTTTCCTCATCCTGTAAAGTAGGAATGAAAACAAGTCACCTGACCTAACACCATCTGGTGAGGATGTTGTGAGGATCAGATGACGATAACCCTTAGGAAAACGTGTTTTATAAACTGAACATTTCTAAAACAATATACAGTGTGAAGATGATACATCAAGTTCTTGCTTAAGTATTTACAGTGGGCGGGTGGTGCCTGGGTGGCTCAGTTGGTTAAGCGTCTGCCTTTGGCTCAGGTCGTCATTCCAGGGTCCTGGGATCGAGCTACACATCGGGCTCCCTGCTCAGCCGAAAGTCTGCTTCTCCCTCTCTCTCTGATCATCCTCCCAATTTGTGCACTCTCTCTCTCTGTCTCAAATTAAAAAAAAAAAAAGAATTTGTAATGAAGGGTGCCTGGGTGGCTCAGTCAGTTAAGTCATCTGACTCTTGATTTTGGCTCAGGTCATGATCTCAGGGTCGTGAGAAGGAACCCTGAGTCAGGCTCTGCACTGGGCTCAGAGCCTGCTTGAGATACTCTCTCCCTCTGCCCCTCCCCCACCTCTAAAACAAAAAGAACTTACAATGAAAACTCCAAACCCCTGGGAAGAGTCTTTGGTGTGGCGAATAATCTGGCCCTGCCCAAACTCTCCAACCTCATCACGAATCATGCCTTTATAAGACCTCTCTGCTCCGTTTATATGGTTCTATTTACTCTCCTGCAAACAAAACGTTCTCTTTCTTCTGTTACTTTACTTTTGCTGTTCTTGCTTCTCCTCCTTTTTTTTAACCTAAGTAAAGCAGCTAGAAAATGCACGTAGCTTAAGAAGTGCTTCCCCTGGGGCGCCTGTGTGGCTCAGTGGGTTAAAGCCTCTGCCTTCGGCTCAGGTCATGATCTCAGGGTCCTGGGATCGAGCCCCGAGTCAGGCTCTCTGCTCAGCTGGGAGCCTGCTTCCCCCTCCCTGCCTGCCTGCCGGCGTATTTGTGATCTCTCTCTGTCAAATAAATAAATAAAATTTAAAAAAAAAAGTACCTCCTCCAAGAAAGCTTTCTATGTCCTCAGTACTTCTCAAAATCTGGTGCTCACACCCGCAGGGTCGGCATCACCCAGGAGCCTGTGAGAAATGCAGATTTTCAGGCTCCTCCCAGACCTGCTGAGTCAGCTTTTCCAGTTTTGCAAATTCCCTACTGCACATCAGAGTTTGAGAAATGCTGTCCCACACAGCTCCAGCCTTCACTCCCTCGTCCCTTCTCTGAACCCCTAGAACACTTGGGCTCGTCTGCCTTGTTTCTCAATTGCTTTCTAGTCAAACAGTTCAACTTTGACACTGTGAGTTCTTGGGGGACAGCTATATATTTCATGATTTTATATTTGGAAATCATTTGCTTTTCCTCTCAGTTCCATGGAAGTTTATTGTGTGTTTGCTTCATATAAGCCACTGTGGGTACAAAAAATGAGTAAGATGTTACTTACCCCTACTCTGAATGAACTCAAGGGCTAGTAAAGAAAGGGATGAGGATAGACAAGAAAAAGCCTCTGCTTTTGAGCCCAGTAGAAATACATGTACATAAGCAAGTAACTTTTTTTTTTTTAAGATTTTATTTATTTGACAGAGAGAAACACAGCGAGAGAGGGAACACAAGCAGAGGGAATGGTAGCGGGAGAAGCAGGCTTCCTGCTGAGCAGGGAGCCCGATGCGGGGCTCGATCCCAGGACGCTGGGATCATGACCTGAGCCAAAGGCAGACGCTTAACGACTGAGCCACCCAGGCACCCCACAAGTAACTTTAACAAACATTTGTTAATGCTCTAACAGCGTTGCCTGAAGAATACAATTGAGTGAGTAATTTGGGAATTGAGGTAGGAAAGGCTACAAAAAGAAATTAGGGTTAAATTCAGAAGTTAATTTTGAGGTCTCAGCGACACAGGGGGCTCATTCTCCCCTAGAGAAGAAAAAAAATGGGGCACCTGGATGGCTCAGTTGGTTAAGCATCTGCCTTCAGCTCAGGTCATGATCCCAGGGTCCTGGGATCACGCCCCACATGGGGCTCCCTGCTCAGCGGGAAGCCTGCTTCTCCCTCTCCCACTTCCTCTGCTTGTGTTCCCTCTCTTGAACTCACAGCATGAGTGTGTGCACCAGACATGTGTGTGTGCGCACACACACACACACACACACACACACACACACACACGCACAATTGCATGGTATGTTTCGGGAATAGCAAGTAGCCAGTTATGGCTGCATCATGTGGAAAATGTGTGTGTGCTGGGGTAGGGGCAGAGAAGTCTGGATAGCTGGACACAAGGCTCAAAATTAGTCTGGAAGTCACAATACAAAAGTCCTATATTCACGCTAAGGAACCTCAGGGGTTTTTCCCCCCCTTTCATTATACAATGGGGATTTTCAGAAATTACCTTGTAGCAAGTGCTCAATAAAACTTCCTTAAACTGGTTGCGGAAGGAGAGAAAAGAGTCTCTTCAGGGGTATAGACAAAGTGTTCCTTAATTTGCCCTGGATTTTGCCATCTTGATAAGTAAGGCTCAGCAAGACGCTCGTAGGGAAAGAAAATGTACCTGTCTGAAGAGACCTCCCTATTGGAAGAGCAAAGTCAAAGCGCAGATTGAAAGGAACAAATTGATCTGAATAAAATGTGGGTTATTATGACACTGAAACCCAGACAGAAGGTCTGACGTGACCGAAGAACCCTTCAGGTCCTCCTCTACTGGTAGCAGGCATGCCGGTGTCTACAAAGTGAAGGTACAAGTACGTGAGCTTGGTGTTGAGATAAGCTCGCAGCTGTGGAAAGAAAGACCGGTCGTTTGGGGTCTGCACACCTGCTTCCAAGCCGGGCTCTCCAACTTACTAGTGTGAGATGTTACCGTAAGTTATGCCTATGCTTGGGCATAAAGTTCTACCCTCTTCACAACCCTACTCCTGTTTTTTTTTTTTTAAGATTTTATTTATTTATTTGACTGAGAGAGAGACAGAGTGAGAAGGGGAACAAAGCAGGGAGAGCGGCAGAGAGAGAGGGGGGAAGCAGGCTTCCCGCTGAGCAAGGAGCCCGATGTGGGGCTCGATCCTAGGACCCTGAGATCATGACCTGAGCTGAAGGCAGAGGCTTTAACCCACTGAGCCACCCAGGTGCCCCCACTCCTCTTTTTTTTCCAATGATTTCTTAAATTTGCTCTAAGTAGGGAGCTCCGTGCTGCCTAGTAGATTGTATTTCTCAGGTTTCCAAATGGAGGCTTGAGCCAAATGACCTGTGACCGCTCCGTGCTGGCAAGTAAAGGAGTAACTAAAGTTATTGAAATTATGTGGTACATTCTCTCTTCCCCCACCCCGGCCCTACCTCCTCCTCCCACTTTCTCTCTCTGCCACACACACACACTCACACACATACCCTAGTTTGATGAAATCGAGAGCCACGAATGGCAAATGACTTGTCCAAGATCACACAGCTACTGAACGTTCATTAACATCCAGAAATGAAACCAGAAAAACATGCTCTTAATTATTAACAGTGTGGCTTGAATTTCTGAAGAGATTTTAAACCCTTCTTCTCTTTCTGTGTACTCCTACTAAATATTTATTGAATGAATTTATTTGGAAGTGTATGTCAGTAAGGCAAATCTGTGGTTTCAAAATATAAAACCACATCTGATGGTATTTTAGACTTCTTTTATCTCAAATCAGTGAGACTTCCCTAGCCTCCGAAGCTGCCTCTTAATGCATGAAACCTAAGATGACTCTGGACACGCCTGTTGCTCCCAGACTCTCTCCTGTGAAAAGATTCTGGGATGTTCTTTATGCATGCTGTCCAGGTTTTATGACTTAGAAGTTCCATTGGGCTTCCTTTAAACTCCCTTGGCTAAAATCGAATGCTGTCTCAGGAATGACTTAGTGCCCTGAGCCTGGGAGAGAGGGCTTCCTCTCTTGGATGGCTGAGTAGCTCCTTTAATCTATTTACCGCAAGTGTTCATTGCTCTGGGGCTCTGGGATTCTTCAGGATGAAAGCCCTCTATAAATATTTGTTATTGTTATGATAACCAGTATGGCTTCTTGAGTGAGATAAATTTGTCTTCTGGCTTCTGCTTCTCATAGCTTCCTTCCCTCTCCTTTTATTTCTCTCTCCAGATAATTTTTATGTTCGAGAAACAATCTATTTGTGCAGTTAATTAAACTGAGTGCAGGGGGATAAGCATTAGTGACTTTTCAGGTTGTGAGTGCTAAGGGCCAGAGAAAGGCATTGAAGCCGGGGGCTTCGTACCATAAATATATTATTTTAATCAACCAGAGGGCAAAAAAGATCCCTGAAAACAGAATTAAAAGTGAGAGCAGAAAAATAATTAAATATCGCATAGAGAGGTCATGGGGACTAGTTTCTACAAAATTAAAAATGGTAAATCAATGTTTGCAATATCCTGTAGACTATCATCATGATAGCTCTGGCTTTTGGGTTCCTATAGGATAACAGTCAACCTGTTTTCTGGGGACACAAAACCTCCCTGGTCTGGCCTCAGACTAGTTTTCCAGACGCATTCATTGCTTCTCTCTCCAATGACTCATTCTCATCCCTCATTGGTTATAAAGCCCTCCCCCATTTCTTAAATCATGACCTGTGGTCCCTCAAGAATTCAGGTGTCAACTGCTTCATGAAACTCTCTTGACTATTCTTACCCCAAAATATCCACCTCTGCCCCCTCTGGTGAAATCCTACATGCCTGTCTGCATTCTTACCCAGTGCATCAGTTTAGAGCAGCAAATTCTAGTAATCGCGGATGTCCTTCTTGTCTCCCAAATATGAATGGTTTGTAAGCTCCTGAGAGATGGAGCCCATTGCTGCCTTTTATGATATTTCCTTGTGTTCCCAACAGCACCGCGTGCATGGTAGACACTAGATTAATAGGTTAATAACTTCACGTTGAGGACAGTCATAGTTGAACAGAATAGAAAAGTGAGAGTCGCAGTTGGATACTGGCATGAACGAAAGGTTGTGGGGACCCTGGCAATTGAAAGGAAAGAAAATGATAGATCTCTGGAGTTAGGGATTATTGAGCAGTTGGGTAAGGGCATTCGCTGGAGCCTCACCACCGACTGAAACATCTGGTTGCCTCCAAATATGATTGACACAGCTGTTGGTGTGCTTAGAAATACTTCACTCTTGAAGTTAATGACTTTTGTCCAGCTGTGTCCAGTCTTCTAGCAGCTGCTCTGAATATAGAAGTTCTGGATTTTAGCTGTTGGCTCTACCCAAGCAAGATATGTATATGGGGCTTCTTTTTTTTATTTCCTTAACTACCAGTATGTTATGTAGGTGGTATTTTCCTGAAACCTGTACTGCCCAAAGGTCAATGATGACAGCCTCCATCCTCTAATTTTCTTGAAGGCGTGAACATTTAAAATAAATACCATACAGTTGCTCACTCCTACCTACTCCCTACTATCTTGCATTCCATATTTATACATTTCTCCCACTTCAAGCCAAGAGCTTGTATCAAGTTCTGAAACACAGGAACGGGCACCTACGAAGCACTTAATAAATTTTTCCAGGTTTGGCTGATTGACTTAATTAAATATCTGATAAATAGAGTCTAAAGGCTAAACCATCTGTGTTTAATTTTAAGAAGAAACGCTCAGAGATATTCATGATCATGAATCTCCTGGTACAAAGTAGAGTATTAACATGGATAGGTAGGCAGCTGTCCTCTGTTACCTTGGAAGACAGGAAAGTAGGAACAAACCTCAACTGCAACTGGCCTGAGTTAGATATGAAGGCAAACATTTGCAGAGTGGTTAAAAGCAAGGACTTGGGGATCATACAACTCTGGATTAGAAACCCGGGTCTGGTCACTTACTAGCTGTGTAGCCTTGGGTAATTTACTTCATTCTCTGGCCCTCAATTTTCTCATTTCTAAAATGAGGATAGTGAATCAAATGAAATGATGCAGGAGCTGTGCACATTTTGTAGGAGGTGGGGAAAGGGCCAGTAAAAGAATGAGAGGCTGATGATATAGGAAAGGGAGGGAATCCCTGATGAGCAAGAACTTGGAGATAACAGTATCTTTTGATTGCCGTGGATAGATCTGTTTCCAGAACGGTTGGGGGTTCCGTTCCATCTTAAACCGTGTCAAACTATGTATCTTTAGCATGGATCCAATCCCTAGGATTCTGAAGCTCTTTCCAGTTTGTACCCTCTTCACGTGCCTGATCTAGAAATGCTACCCTCTGGAAAGGATCTGGAGTCCCAGGTTTCCATTTCAGCTATTTTATTCCACCCATATTTTACCTTATGCAGTGTTGCCAGCTCATAGAATTCAAAAGAAAGGGTTACTAAGGCAAGCCTTCTGCTCTATTATGTCAGCAGCTCCCACATCAAAAAGAGTCTTGATTAGGTTCTATGATAACCAGTGGAATGAGAAGATGAGACAATTTCTTGAAAGTGACCATCCATCGAACTTAGGTCTGCTTAGATATGTCAGGTAAAATATGGTGGCGCCATATTGGTCCTCAAAGGAATTTTTCCTGTTTTCTTAGTTACTTTACCTATGAATGCTTATGCTCCCATTCAACAAATGCCTACTCTATACAATGTGCTGTGCCTGACACTGGAAATACAAAAATGAATAATATATTGATTTGCTCTTGAGGAACTCATACTCTAGTAAGGGAGATGGACAAGAAAAGTGATAGTTTTAATGCAGAGTGCAAAGTGTTACATATAGGGGTACTGTGGGAGTCTAGGGCACCCTAAACCGTGTGGGAGGTGTCAGGCAAAACTTCTTGGGGAACCTGAGTACCAGTGATATTAAATGAGAATAACCTTGAATATGCTTTCAATCATTTGCAAACTTTGGGACTTTAACAAGTCTTTGTAACAAATTATTTGGATATAGCCTACAACTGATTTTAACAGATTGATGTGTTATGAAGATTAAAAGTATATAAGATACCTTTCTAGCTTTGGACCTTCACAGTGCCTAACTAACTCTGTACTTCACTGCCAGAGTGACTTTCTGAAAAGTTCCCAAAGAGGAGTCGGCAAGTTGGAGTTACGAGGAGAAGGCAGAGAGGGAGAAAGAGAGGAAGAAGGAACACATTGCAGAGAGAACAGTTTATGCAAAAGGAACGAGATGAAAGAGGGCAATTTTTAGTGTAAAGGGAGGTTGGTGGACGTGACCAGAGAAGATAGTAGAAGTAGGCACAGAGGATTTTGTATGCCCTGGAAGGAAGTTAGATTTCATCCTGTAATGAGAAACCACACAAGTGGTTTTGCATTAGAGAGACCAGCTATGGGTTGCCATTGTCCTATCTCAATGGTTATTGAGTAGGAAAACTGAGGCAAGGGGTACAAGTGGAATTTTTACCAAATTCCAGGTTGGAATGACATTTGAGGGCCAAAGTTGCTATGAAGTCAAGTCATTTTCTAATGTCTCTACTGAGAAGTCACCCAGCTCTGGTGTTGAGTATGAAACAGCAAGTAGAGGAGGCCTCGCCTATCCATTGCAGGTTTTTGAATCTTGTCTAGTTCCATTTCCAATGTGTATCATGTTAAAACTCTGGTGTATGTGTTCTAGTTCTTTTTTTTTTTTTTTTTTTAAGATTTTATTTATTTATTTGAGAGAGAGAGCCAGAGAGAAAGCATGAACGGAGGGGAGAAGCAAAACCGGAAGCAGAAGCTGACTGCCACTAAACAGGGAGCCCGATGTGGTGCTCAATCCCAGGATCATGACCTGAGCCAAAGGCAACGCTAAACCGACTGAGCCACCCAGGCGCCCCAATATCTTCTAGTTCCAACATTCCTTCTGCTCTTTTCCCAGTCCTACGTATTTGCGAGCTCTCTGCCCATTATTCACTGAATGGAGTATCTATACTTGTCTGTTTGTACATATGTGTGTATGTCAAGAAGATAATACTAAAAACCATGCAACAGCTAAAAAGGAATAAAGGGCAGTCTGGAATGAATGGTGTGGACAAAAAGTATTGAGAGTTCAAATCCTTTTTTTTTTCCTTAAAGGGAATTGGAAAGACTTTTCTGCCCTTTGTTGTTATATCATGAGGACAATGACTCAATGTTTGCAGGCGTTTTTCAATTTTTTTTCGATGAAAGGTGTTACTTCTGCTCTCATTGTTTTAATAGATAAAGGGTTACAGATGAAAAATTCCAGGGAAATGAAGAATGATGATTACACCCATGAACCAACTGTCTGTATTGATGACATGTTGTCAGCTTCTTCACACTTATCTCATTTAATCAGGCTGTTTTTCTTGGAGAGCTCTTTAGGTAGGTGATGGAAACTTGGATTTATGGTCATTGTTTATGGAGAGGGTGAATACTCCTACACCCTGGTATTTCCTGCCCTTTTTTTCTGATGCTTTTGAATATTTTAGAGAAGTTTAAGTCTGGGTGCTGAGGCACAATTCCATGGATCAAAATTCCGTGTTTCAAATTTGATTCAGTGTGGAATGCATTCTGTCACTGCTCCCATCTACCTGCTTCTTTGGCACCCCATCACCAGGTTAGCTCCAAAACTACCTAGCTTGCTTTGTAAGACTTTTCAGTGGGCCTTATGCAAATTACAACCCTTAAGGATAGATCCTTGCATTGCTTGAATACCTCCTCGCTCTATGGTTGAGATACGGACTTTGCAGCAAGATTGTGCAGCAAGATTTCAGTCCTAGACCTGCCATTCACTAGCTACTAACTTTGGCTTAGTCTTGCAACCTCTTTTTGTCTCAGTTTCTCCCTCTGAAAACTGGAGTTATTAATTGTATGTACTTCTTGTGGTTGTGGTGACAATGAAATGATTTAGATATGCAGAGCATTCAAATAGTGCCTATCACGTGGTTAATATTATTTGCTGTTGAAACTCTGTGTTTGCTGTTCCTTCTATCTTAACTTTCTTCCCTAAGAGATAATGCAGAGCTGACTCTTCACCATCATCCCAATGTCACCCCTTCAGGATGTCCTCCACATGGGATACCTGGGGGGCTCAGTCAGTTAAGTGTCTGCCTTCAGCTCAGGTCATGATCCTGGAATCCCAGGATCAAGCCCTACGCTGGGCTTCTGGCTCAGCAGGGAGTCTGCTTCTCCGCCCCCACCACCCCCCCTTTCTCAAATAAATAAATAAAATCTTTTTTTTTTTTTTTAAAGAAAGGCTGTCCTTCCCTGAGTACCTAAAGTAGACCCCTCCCTGCCATGCTCTATCACATCACCCTGTGGTTTCCTTCATTGTTTGTATCCAGTCTCTGAAATTATCTGGTTTCTTAATTTATGTATTGTTTGAGTATCCTTGCCAGAACATAAGCACCATAAGGCCAGGGACTTTGTCTGCCCTGTTCACCAGTGTATCCATATAATAATGCATAGCCCATGGCAGTGTTCAACTAATATGTGTTGAATGAATAAACAAACACAGTGATTCTATTTTCTGAACCAAAAACCGGGGCACCTCTTTTATCAGAGAACCTTTATATGTTTGAAGGTGTAAGAAATAGTACAGATATACTTTGATTCCCAAAACATTGAAATGTCTTGCACATTTTTGATGGTTCAGGTAGGGCTAGGACAGAGAATATCCCTAGCACTGGCATTGAAAATCAAAGCACATGATCTCTAGCAATGTTAGTATCTCCTATGGTGATCATTGCAAAATGGGTACCTAGTGATGTTGGTCACTTCCTCTTCTGTTCCCATGGGTCTCCCTGGACAGGTCTTGACGTCTCAAAGGGTATGACCTCGCCATTTTTATGATACTATGTACCATGATACTAGTATGATACTATGATATTAATATCCCTAGAGTATTTAGCATGAGATTTGCACACAGCGGGGGCTCAATAATTGACCCCTCTACTGATGAACGTTTACTTTTTCTTCTACAACACAACTTTGCATGTCAATGTGGGATGGGAAGAAAAGAGACCACTTGCATAGGTATTTCAAGACTTAGTGCTTAGAGTTGTGGCTCAAGAAGTGGATACACTAACAACAGCCAACCTCTTAAAAGATTGTCTAACCCAGGCCCTAGAGACTTCTCAAAGAGACCATTGTTTGGTGATTTCGAGGTGGGCTCCCTCTCAGACTTCCAGGTTGCCATAGAGATGGCATGTTTTTCTTCCTAAATGATATTTGCTTGTAATCTCAGAAGTCTGTTCGGCAAATTAGCACAGGTGATTTGGGAGTGGAGAGGGAGTGGCTATAACAGCTTTGAGGCCTTGCTACCCTATCAAAGGCCTAGTGTGTTAAATGAAGTGAAGAAAGAAAATCTGAAGACCATCCTACGAAAAAGGCCATTGTCGGAAAGCCCTTCTTTTCCCTTTTGGTGAACCAGGAAGGATGAACATGAGGAAAGAAGGAAGGGTTCCAAGTCACAGGGTTCAAAACTCAGGGCTCCAATGTGTCTGTGAGAGTTGTTGCGACAGAACGTAATATCTGTGTGTGTGTGGGGGGGGGATATGTACTCAGAAGTGTTCCAGTCAGTGTCCTATAATAAGCACTTGTAGGACTGTGCTAAGCAGTGTAGAATCATTTCATGGTGTTTGCTGATTTTAGTTTATCTAAGTATATGCTTCTTCTTTTTTTTAATATGCTTCTTGAGGAAAGAAACTATCTTAACACTCCTTTGGCATCCAGCATAGCCCCTTATTTTGTGTCCTCGGCAAGGTTTTCTCTCCTTTTCCAACTCCCTGGAATCATCTTTCTAAATCACTTCTCTGATAGCATCACTTTCTATCAAAACATTTAAAGGCATTGCCCTGCCAATCAAATAAAGCCAAACCCTTGAGTCAGACACTAAGACCCTTTTGAGATCTCTCTTTCCAGCTTACTTTCCCACCACTTCCATAATATACTCTAATCTCAGACATCCTGTAATACTTATCTCACATTTCCTGGATATGCCCTGTGCTTCTTCGGCTGGATCTTTCCCACCACCCCTTCCCCCACCAAATGTTTGCTTATGCTGTTCCTTCCCTCATAATGCCTCTCCCTCACCCTATAATCTCTAGCTAATGAAATTCTTCCCATCCTTTAAAGCTCATTTAAATGCCACCTCAGTGGGAAGTGATCTTTTGGTCTTGTGCATTCTTCTAGCCTTTTCTCCTAAGCTTCTTTTCATCCTCCGGAGGTTTAACACAAAGCCTCCATACAGGTACTCGAATATTTGCAGCACCATACATGACCTGTAGGCTGATTCACATATATTCGCACATTCCGCCTCTAAAGCCACAGAGGCAGAAACGGCAGCTGTCTCTCGAGGCTGGCCAAGAGGGATGCCATGTACTGAAGCCTGTTTTCTCATCATCTCCCATAATAAAAAGAGATGATGAACTTGGAGATTGAGAAGTGATAACCAGACAAAGAGAAGTAGGTTCACTTGACTGTAACTGGGAAGGACTTTCTGAGGAGACCTGGCTTGTCACTGCAGTGAGGAGTAGAAGGGGGGAAGCCCATTGGGGCGTAGAAACATTGAGGACTGTGGCCTTGTCTGGCCTTTCTTATTTCTTGCCCCCATCACCCTGTTAGCTCAGCCACCCTGTCAGAAAACTCAGCGCCTTTACCATCACCTCTTCAACCAGTGTTGACACCAGAGACTATGTGATGGGATTCCAGAGGGAGGGGATTGATAAGAGTAAAGAAGTTCAATATGTATCCCCTTAATTAAGACATTCTCACAAGGAACCCCAAGTTCTAGAAAATCTCAGAAGACGGTAGGCAGGAGATACCTTGTTTCGAAGCAGTATAGCGTAAGATAAGGCCACTGACAGAGGATGTAAGCGCAGACCCCTCATGGGCCTTGGAAATTTGACTCTCTTGCTTTATCTTAAAAATCAAGACTCATTTTGTAGCCTCCTCCATAATATAATTCTGTTTTTTGAGTACTTAAAATGTTTTAAACTGAAGTTGATGCTCCAAAGGTGTGTCCTGGGCTTATGCCGTGGCTTTCCAAGGACTACCTGGCACACCACTGAATATGACAGGAGTCTGGCCAACGCTTCTGTAGTGAGGAGTCAGTGAGATAATGCATAGAAATCACAGGGCCCAGTGTCAGATGCAGAGCAAGTGCTCCTCTCATGAGCCCCGTCTGTGGTTAATTCCTTTCAGGCTACCATGTTTCGCCCATTAAGCTATTAATGTCTTCCTCAAAGGTTTGTGACAAGGGTTCTGTGGGGCATGTACACAAAGCACGTTGACTCTTTGCTTCCTGGCAAAGCAAAAGCCCACTTCTGAGGAGAGGGCTTGGCTGTTCGCCCCTTCCCGGGTAAAATGGCGGGTTGTATTCACATTAAATACATGCTCAGCATCTGCTTCTTCTAGGTCTGGTGTATCCCTTCTTTTCTAGCTGGAGATAGAGGAAGGAAAACAGAGGCAACAGCCAAGGGAGGAGCATACGAAGACACACACACACACACACACACACACAATTTCATAAGAGCCTCACAAAAACTCTTCCCAGTGCCTGTGTTTACCTAAGTCCAAAGCACGGACTGTAGGCCAGAGCGTTCTGACCAAGATTCTTATGTACCTTGCTACACTGACAGGGGAAAAAAAGGTCTTATAATAGCATGGCAATTATCCAGGCAATTTGCAGAGGACATTTTATCTGCCAGTAAGCTCCCAGGCAGAAATGATCTCTGATTACAAGCCTAGTGCGACGACTATATAGTTTCACTATCTTGCCTCCGTGTGTGTGTGGGGGAGGGGTGTGCATGTGTGCACGTGTGTGTGCGTGTAATTGATGTCATTTCTTCGCTGCCTGAAAAAATACAGCTTCAGTGGTTTTTCTTTGCACACAACATCACTATTTATCCCAGTTGGAAATAACTTTATTTTGCTGTTCTTGTTTTTCTCCCCTTCTTTCTGCCCCTCCACAAGCAAAGCACCCTTTTGCATCCTGAA
>CM053612.1:33357340-33419330 GCA_028646535.1 Procyon lotor
TGTCTGAAAAAAATATATAGTTTTCCAATACCTTCAGGTGATACGTGGGCTCATCTCTTTTGAAGAGGATTTCTGGCTCTGCCAATTATTAGCTGTAGATCCTTGAGCAAATTACCTAACATCTCAGAACTTCGGGGTCCACATCTGTAAAAAGGACAAAACCCAAAGTAAACAGAAGGACACCTGGCTGCCACAGGAAGTATGAGCATTAGACAAGATAAAGAGTGTGTAAAAAACCTCGCATAGGGGACAATGAATATTAGGCCCCCACCCCCTTTTATTATCTGTATTTAGGTTGCAGGTGAGTCTCTACTGTGATTTCCAGTGAAGATTAATCTGTGATAGGTTATAAATATCTAACGGAGGCTGAGCAACATCTCAAAGATAATCATAGCAAATCAAGTTTTCTCTACAGTTTTAAGGTATTTTCGTGTCAGGAACAAGCAAGAACAGGTTCAACGATAATAGCATTTATTGGTGCCTACTACTATGATTGCTGAGAATGATCTCATCTAAACCTAGCAACAGCTGTGTAATGAAGGTATTATGATTATAATCATTATCTTACAGACGGGAAAATGGAGGCCCAGAGAAGTTAGGGTAACTCACCTGAGTTACCTGAGCCAAGATTTAAACCAAGGGCTGTCTTCTCTCCAAAGTCTGAACCTCTCACCTCTGCCTCTTCAGCTCAGAATCATAAGCGGTCACTGTCTGGGAAAGGACCTTAGACATCATTGTCTAGGCTTCCCGTTATAGAGATGAAGGAACGGAGGTCCACGTTCCAGGGTCCAAGGGCAGCAAAAGGCCCCTGCTGATTACATAGTCGAGCCAAGAGCTAAACTTGGGTTGAAACCAATCCCTTCGGTCTTTACAGCAATGTGATTTTGCTTTGGTACAAATAAAAGTTTCGCTCCCCAACTCAAGCATTGGGCCAACAATAGATCGACCGAATTAGGAGGGGGAGTTAGACATTCCCAGGTTTAACAGCCAGTTCCATGTGGGAGGAGGGGAAAGCTCTGATTTGAAGCATCTGTCAATTTCCACGGTGTAAATCCTCCCACCGAGGCTGATTTCAAGCTGTCAATGTGACGTCACTGAATGCAGAGCTGGGGGAGAGACTCATACAATCCAAGGTCTTAAACTGATGTGAGCTGTCTCTAGCGCACCTCGGCCTCCATCTTTATAGAGAATGACAAAAACAAACCTGAGTGTTGTTCCAAGGTAAGATTCCAACACTCAAGGAAGAAAAAAGGGTGTTTCTTGTATACGCCAGGATTCTGAAATTCAGTAGAATTGGTATCCTAGCCAATTCTTCTTTCAGAGTTTAGGACTGGCTCTCTTACTGATATTGAGCCCCTGCCAAGGGCCTCTTGTGACTTATTTATAGAATCTTTATTTTCCCAAAGGGTACATGAATATATTGTGTCACGCTCTATCTTTAGAAATACAAATCCCTTTTCTTAAATAGTATCTCTGAGATTAAGGACAAATAAAACTCTCATAAAAAGTTGTTTGTTTTATTGAAAACAACTCTACAATCTCCAAAGACCTTTTTAAAACTTATAAAATGACCTCAGGAATACACATTTCTTTTAGGAAATTTAGAAAATGCCAGCAAGCAAAAGAAAACAGGTTAAAAAAAAAAAAAAAAAAAAAATCCCGTTACCCTGTGATCCAGAGATAGATGTTAACATTTTAGGGTGGGTACTTCTAATATTTTTCTCTTCTTACATGCAGATAACTTTTTTTCAAATGACTCTACTGTAAAGGAAATCCACTTACAAATGAAAAGATATCACAGATTATTATCCTCGTACAGGTCCTGCTACCCTTTGTATTCACGGAAACGGTTGTGTTAGCTATATTTATGCTGATGTTCTACACGCATCTGAAGATAATACTACTAATGGGGATTGTTATCTAGGAGGACAGATGGGGCTAAAAAAGACCAGGGTGACAGTCTCGGCCCTTTCCAGTCCGTAGCCCACGGTTCACACAAAGACGTTTTGAGTCACCACTGCAGCTGTGCCGATGTGGCGCTTGATTGGGACTCTGCCTCGGAGGCCTGAGGTCATCCCCGAGCTCAGAAAACAACCCCCTCCTGCACTCTCTTATTGCTGTAGCCAGCCTGGCCGGCCTGCGGCTTGTTTCCTGCTGCCTGCAGCTCAGCCCCATTGTTTGAAGTGGGGCCTCCGAGCCGCTTTAATGGGTTTTCTTCTGCCCTCCCTGCTCGGGGTTGCCTCACCACAGCTCACCATACAACAGTCTGATCTGGTGTCCTGGGGCCATCCATCCTTCACACATGTCCAGCCCAGTGGGGCGCTGTTAGAAATGGAATTCGCTCGTTCCCTCCACTCGTCTGGATTTTAGCGAAAACAATACCCTGGAAAAATTTAACCGTCGCGATCACAAGGCCAGATCCCTGATTCTGGGAGACACGTGTTTCTTGCTGAAATAGATGCTCATTATTAAGTTGGGGAAGGGCAGCCAACAGGAGTGGGCCAGAAGGTAAGGTAAAGCCGCTTGACCTCTCCGGAATCTTCACCTTGGGTGCCTCGGGCTCCTCATCTCAAATGTGGATTTTCTTGGCAGATCCTCTTTTGCCGGGTTTCCTGAGTATGACTGCCTCCTCAGAGGCTCAGGGTGAAAGATGGATAATCACAAAGTGTTTGGGGAAATGGAAGTCTGAATTAGGAGCGGCTTCAATGGGCAGTAAATTGCGTAAATACAAATGGGTGATATTGGGTGGCTGACATTTTTGTCATCGTGCATCATGATTGGTGAGGGTAGACGGCCAGGCTCCCTCCTGGGGGAAGAAACGTGTTTAGCTGCGAATACCTGACAAAAGAGAACCCAGGCCTGTGGGCACCTCATGAAAGATCAGTCGTGTTTTTAGTTTCAGGGTTGTTAAGAGTAGCTGTGTGGCCTTAGGAAAGTCATTTCACCTGTCTGTGCCTTACTTTCCTCCTCATTAAAGGCAATAAAAATAACATTTTCTGGGGCACCTGGGTGCCTCAGTCGGTTAAGTGGCTGCCTTTGGCTCAGGTCAGGATCTCAGAGTGCTGGGATGGAGTTCCGGATCGTGTTCCTTGCTCAGCGAGGAGTCTGCTCCTCCTTCTCCCTCTCCCCCACTTGTGCGCGCGCGCGCTCTCTCTCTCTCATAAATAAAATCTTAAAGAAAAATAACATTTCCCTCATAGGGATGTCATGAGGATTAAATGAGACAGAATGCGTGAAGTGCCCCACACACAGTGCCTGGCACAAAGTGAAGCCCATTCAAGCTTGGGGGTGGACGCTATCTTCAAGCCCTGTCCCAAAGCAGAGAGTTTTAATGTCGACACCATGGGGTATGTGTCGCTGGTTTCCCCCCACTGTGTGGCTTTAAATCCTTGTGACTCACAACATTTAGACCTGTGGTTCTCAACCTTAGCTGTGCATCAGAATGACCCGAGGAGCTTAAAAAAATGCAGATGCTTGGGCCCTACTGCCAGAATAGGGCCCTATACCTCCTTAGTTCATTTGTGGTGGATTCAGGTCAACCCTGAATCATGGGGTTTTTCAAAACTCCCCTAGTGATTCTAACTCACATCAAAAGTTGAGAACCACTTGATTTTCGGCAGATGCTACACATCTGTGCTAAAGATGATGCAAATTAACATCATACTATTGAAGGCAGCAGCGTGCCTCCGTGGCCTCCACAGCCTCGAATGTGGATTTTTCCCGAATCTCTCTTGACCCAGGGCAATAATCACCAATGCACAAAATTCGCATTGGCCCCACCTGTAGTTACCAGATGTCACCTCCGCCGTACTGTAACTCCTCTCCATTTAATGTATCCAATTTGCATGGGGGGAGGGCAGATGAAAAGCTCACACCTGGCCTCGTAATTAAGTTGACTAAACGTAGGATGGTAGTCTAAGAGTTAATCTCATTAATGCCGAGCTCTTCTGCTTGGGCTGTTAGCTATTGCTCAGCCTTTATTAATTTAGGCTTCAACATGTATCTGCCTTGTCCACAATTCCAGATGGTGCTATAACTCATACCCTTCTGTCGGTTCCAGAAGATGACTACATGTGTTTTATTTAGATAAACTGTAATTATGCCGACTTTCAACTGTTTCGGTAATTTTGGCCCATTTGTGGATGATAAGTGGTAAAATCCACCCTTCATTATTACATACTAAAACTCACCTGAGAACAGATTTGTTTGGTTAATGAAGTCTTACGGGATGGGGGATAGAGGAGAGGGAATATAGTACTTGAGGCTTTAGTTAAGTATGGATTAGAAACAAGTAGGACAACTTTTGTTTGCTTGGAGGGCTCAAAGCCAGACAACAAAAACCTCCCTTGGGAGGCCAGCAGTTAGGAGCAGGTTCCCACCCTGTGTGTCTGTGATGTGTTCCACCTTAGTGTAGACACTTAATCCAGGGTGGGGCCCATTAGTAACATAGGCACATCATTTCCCCACTTACCCACCATGGTTCATATTCATCTGGGTAACCAGCTCCATTTACAGATCATTTCGAGGTAAAATGGAAATATAAATCATAACCACTCAAATACTGGATATTTTCCTGGAGAAGTCTCAGTGCCCCTGCTGGGGCAGGGGGGGGCAGGCGGGAAATGGATATGGTTTTCACATAGGGACATGATTTATGAAGCAACTCTCTGAACCCCAAAAGCCTAGTTGCAGATAACTTTAGCAATTTGAAATCAAAGGATCTTGGATCAGAAACAAATGATGGCCCATCACACAATAATGTATTTAAAGCCTTCTTTCCTCATAAACATTCGCTGGAAATGAATTATCGATGATAGGGGTTTTATTTGTTTGGTAATATGGTTTTTAACGTGTGACTTCAATTGCTAAAGAGAAGTTAAAACTATCTTTTTGAAATGTTTCCAAAAAATGCCTTCTGGAAGGGCCTTAGTGCTGAGCCTCAGCAAAATTCAAGTTTTATCTTAAGCACAGATCTTTTATATTCCAAAATCTTCCCCCAAACTCTGAGATTCTGCCAAGTAGGATGAAGAAAGCAGAAGGGGAGGATAGTTGGGTTTGTTTTGTTTGTAAAGCTGTTCCCTTTTTCTTGTTTATTCTTGGTGGCCAGGAGAGAGGTCCTGTGCTGCTTTGTTCTTTGGCTGGGATCACTGTTCCACCAAACGAAGGCTTTTGACATCTTTAGTCTGCTCCCATGAAGTGAAAGGCAGAGGCAACTTTGCCTCTAAGTCGATTCTAAGTAGAAACTCATGTTTTGAGTGTTTTGAGAGGCTGACTGGGGAGACCCGCCTTGGAACTTTTCATGCAGATCTGAGACTTCAAGAAGCATTACATTTTGGAATGGAGTTGATTTTATTTTTGGAGTGGGATAAAAATGCATACAGTACTTACTAGCACAATTGGTAAAGTGGATCTTTACAGACAAAACATTCATGAAAAAGAAAACAAAAATCAAGCTATTGTATTTTATCCCTACCACTTGGTAAGAGGCAGTTAGTGTTGTCTAATCAATTTCACCGTTGCTGCTCT
This sequence comes from Procyon lotor, assembly GCA_028646535.1. Classification (NCBI taxonomy): domain Eukaryota; kingdom Metazoa; phylum Chordata; class Mammalia; order Carnivora; family Procyonidae; genus Procyon; species Procyon lotor. The sequence continues at coordinate 33,362,867 of CM053612.1, forward strand.
TCCTGCTGCCTGATAGGGCCACCTTTGGTTAATTGCTAGATACATTTAAATGGTAAGCAACTTAATTCTCTCCAGTCTTCCCTCCTGATCTCTGCCTCTCCTCCTCGCAGCGCCCCCCCCCCCCACCATTTTGGCTTTTTGCCTTTGCAGCCAAAAATAACTGGTAAATTACATTCATTTCATCCTAATTTGGAATGGAAGGATAAAACCAAAGTTTTACTGCAATCTCTTTGGTGCCTCAGTAACTTCTGGCGTCCAATCACATTTATTAAGTGTATGGATAAGGAATGTTCTGTTTTCTATTTCAACTAAGATTTAATCTGTGAAATCAAATCTCAAATTTAAGGTCCCTTCCAACCTCCAAATCTGGTTCATCTCTGATCTCAAACCTATAGGCCACTAGGGCTAGGAATGCTTTTTTTTTTTTTTTAAAGACTTTATTTATTTATTTATTTGACAGAGAGATCACAACTAGGCAGAGAGGCAGGCAGAGAGGGGGAAGCAGGCTCCCTGCTGAGCAGAGAGCCCGCATGCGGGGCTCAATCTCAGGACCCTGAGATCATGACCTGAGCCGAAGGCAGAGGCTTTAACCCACTGAGCCACCCAGGCGCCCCAGGAATGCTTATTCTTGTTAGGTAATGTTTGCTGCTGTTGTTTCCTTGAAAGAAAGGGGCTGTTTGAAAAGCAGTGACTTTCAGTGTGTGAATAGACATCCCATCCAACCAAAAATGAACTTTAAGAATTTAAACCAATTTTTTTGCCTCCCTAGACTGTTCTGTATATCCCAAATCCTGCCACACTGCTGTCCCCCTGGTTTTTATGGCGTGAAGATGGTAGCCACATTTTGGTGGCTTCCACATAGCAGATATTTGTTAAATTGAATTTAGTCTACCTTGTATTTGATGGGTACGTGGTCAACCCCCACTTTGCACATACCTAGCAAGTGCTCAGCAAACCTTGCTGAATTGAGGTAATTCTGCATGTTTGAACTGGAATAGAGTAGGAATTAGAGAATTACTTCAGTTTGAATATAATTATAAATAAGCATATGTACTTACGATGTATCCTTTGGGCCATATACACTTTGCCAAAAAACCAGATTACTGCTGAAGTATTCATAGTACTCCATTTAAAAATACAGTGCAATTTAGACCAAAATACCCAATGACTTAAATATTTTTTCATCTGTAAATATTTCAGTGTGGATCTCTAAAAATAGCCCTTTTTATGTAGCTACAGTAGTATTAACTACAAAAATGAACAAGACATATATTTTAAAAGCTAGATGTTCTTAACCATGTTCTCAACTATTTCTCACAGTTCCCAGCTTCTCCCTCTATTTTGCTTCTTCTACTCTGTTCTTTTGCTTCCCCAGGAAAGAGCCTCTTGTGGTTTTTGGAGGAGTATGACCTATACTCTCAATCACCCATTGTGGGGTCCTGGGTTTGGATATGTTTTTCAGGCAGATTTCTTGGGATAGGGAATATGAGCTTTCTTATGTGTGGATATTGGGCCGGGCAGGTGAGTTGCCGTCTTTAATCCTAACATTCTCCCTGCCAAATAGATTTTATCAACAAATACCTGATAGTTGTGTTTTCTAAGTCACCTTTGGACACTGGATATGAGTCTATGCAGGTGACCTGGACAAGGCAGAAAGAAGAGGAAAAGAAGCCAAAGAGGGTTTACTGATCACTTGTTATAAGCCAGACCCTATGCTACAGGTTTTTGATGTATTTCATTTAACTCTCAAATAACCCTAGGGCATAATTATTCTAATTCCCAGTTTATAAATAAAGAAACTGAGATTCAGAAATATTAAATATTTTGCTTGTTTTTTAGACCCTTATTTTAAAAAAATCTTGAAGATCCTAAAGGCAATGAGATATGGGTAGGATTGTTAAGAATGAGAAAGGAACTAAAGGTTCTAGCCCCCCCCCCCCGCATGATTCATCACATATTCTCACCAAAACCCTCCATGATATGTATCATTTATCCTCAATTTAAAGATTAGGCTCAGGAAAGTTAAATCACTTATCCAAGGCACAGCAGGTAATCCAGTAGCATAAGGGGAACTCGGATCAGAGCCATACCTAAAACTTGTGATAGTCCCCTTGCACTGTGCTGCTCTTTCTCCAGTTACTGCTAACTCTGAACCCACAGACTTGTCTTTGCACCTCACTTAATTAGCATGTGTAATTAACACGTACCATCTCCTAGTCTCGTATGTGTATTATGCTTAATTGTATCCTCAACTGAATGTAAACTCCATGAGGACAGCTGTCTGGGTCTACTTTGTTCATTGATAATATCCCCCAGGCCTAGAACAGTGCTCAATATGCAGTAGGTATTAAATAAATAATTGTTGAATGAATGTGTGTAATTTTTGCCCCCCCTAACATATACACTTTTCAGGGGTAAGTAAATCTCGGTCATCTAAGCAACTAGCACAGTGCCGTGCGCCTAATAAGCAACCAATAATATTGCCTTGACATTGGGCTTTATACTTACCAAAGTGTTATCATGTGTGTTAACATAAATGGAAAGCCCAAGGGCAAGATTTATAAGAGATGACATGAGTTGAAAAAAGGTGGTCCCCAGAAGAGGTTGTGAGGCTCTAAATGAGGGAAGGAAGTAAAAGGAAAAGTGCCAGGGAGAGAATGAGCTTCTCTCCTTCTGGGAAAACCAGTAAGGGTTAGCAACTTGTAAGTCTTACACAGGCTTGCCTTGCACAGGCAAGGCTAGGGGGAGCCACTAATCCCTGTGTGACCTATGAAAGCAGAGAAGGTCTGATCTCAGCCTGAGTGCCCATAACTTCACCCTGTGTAGACTCTCACTCCCCCCACCCCCATGACTTTGCCAGTGGCTATGGAAAGGAGATAAATATTTCCTGCCCACTTCCAAGATTTGTTGGGTACTACAGGGGGAGCTGGGGAAGGAGTAAGCTTCAACTGCATTTGGGGGTCTTAGAGGGAACCAGTCAGTTCTTTCAGGGCAGTTCCAACTAGGTAGGCTCAGGAGCTGCTAGCAGAGAAGTTACCGCCATCCCCTAGTCTTGCAAGCCAACACAGGGGAGAAACATGGTAGTCAGTGCATGGTAAGGGGATGGTGGGAGTGGCGTACTGTGAAGCATAATACTCCATGGGAATTCTCACGGTCCTGATGCAAATCCCTCACCTAACATTTGTGTGTGCTGTGTAATACTGTGTTAATTATGCCTCTTAGTGCAACTTGGTGGAAAAAAACAAGTGTTTGTATTTCAGACATCCCTAGGAATGCTGAGAAAGGAAGGCCAGCCTAGACCCATCTGACTGTATTCCATGAAAGTCATGTCAAATTGCATGGATGCAAGATCCAGACTCATTCATCATTTAATTTGATCTTCATGCTAATCCTGTGAACCAGAGCAGTTATTCTTATCCCCATTTTCTAGATGGATAAGCTGGGTAACAAGGAGGGTAATTGGCTTACCCAGGAACATACCGTTATGCATTGGTAATTCTTCTGGTTATAATTGTTTCGTTCTTTCCCCCATCATTTCTTAGTAAATATTGAATAATTTGTAGGAGTATTAATCCGGTTTTGATATAATGGATGTAAAGGAAAAAAGGAGAGTCAGAGGGCAGGGTGTTATAGCCAAGCAACTGCAAAGATCTAGGTAAGAGATAAGGAGCCTGCACTATCACCGAATAAGTTGTTCCCAAGCCCAATAGTAACTTCTGTCCTTCTTTTGTTTTTAAGATTTTATTTCTTTTATTTTTTAATGTAATCTCTACTCCTGATGTGGGGCTCGAACTCATGACCCTGAGGTCTGGAGTCTTCATGCTCTGCTGGCTGAGCCAGCCAGGCGCTCCTCTCCCTCTGATTATTGGACCCCTCAGTAGTTCTCAACAAAGCTGCCTATTCCCTTCTTTCCTCTCTGGTAGTTCTTTCCTATTCTACTTTAGTGGCTTAGTTGCTTCTGACCTCTAAGTGTCATAATCCCCCAGGGGTTGGCCCCAAGCCTTCCCTTTCCTTTGTGTCCTAGTCAATCTTAAGCATTTCCATGACTGGCATTAGTGATCTCATATATGGTGATGGCTTCCAAACTTATACCTCTACTCCAGAACTTTGTTCCAAGTTCCAGATCCATTTTTGCATTCTTTCATTCATTCAGCAAATATTTATCAAGTGTACCAGGCACTGTTCTAGGCACCTTGGATTTTTTTTGTTTGTTTGTTTGTTTTTAGGCACCTTGGTTTCATCATTAAATAGAACTGGACCAGCTCTTATTTACACTAAGGGAGAAAACAGATAGTACATATAATAAGTTAGTTGTATAACATGCCAGAAGATCATAGGTGCTATGGTAAAAAGGAAAGGTAGAGTAGGATAGAGGAAGTTGAAAGTGCTGGAAAGAAAGTAGCAATTTTTAATAGGGCGGTCACGATAGGCTTCATTGAGAAAGTGCAATGTGAGCCAGCGCTTGAAGGAAATGAGAAAATTAGCTATGTGGATCTCTTAGAGGAAGGGTGTCCCAAGCAGAAGGAAGAGTCGGTCAATGCAAAGGCCCCCACAGTGGGAGCTTGGCAAGGAGGCCAGCATGAGTAAAATGAAGTGAATGGGAGGTAGAGTTGTAGATCAGGTTAGAGGGTCTAAAAAGAGTGTGTAAATCATGCATGATCTTGTAGGCCATTGAAGGATTTCAGCTATTACTCTGAGTACAATAGGGAACCCTTGGAGAACTGCGGGCAGAGGGCAGACATTATCCACATATGTTTTCAAAGGTTGAGTGTCTGCTAGAGGGGCAAGACCAGATGGAGGAAGACAAGAGATTACTGCAATTGAATTGTCTACTTGATAGCTCTTCCTGGATGTCTCAGAGGTATCTCAAACCCAACAAAAGACACCCGCCTCCCCTCCTCCCTACAAAAACCCATCCTGGCCCTCCTCCATTGTGAATGGTTCTGTGATCCACCTAGTTGCTCAAGGAAAAACCTGCTTATCATCCTTGACTCCTTCCTGTCTCCCACACCCCCAAACCAGTTCTTCACCGAATCCTGTTGATTTTTATCTCATATTACATTTCTCTAACCTGTCCTTGTCTCTTTGTCTATACTCTTTTTAAAAGCAGATCTGCTCAAGTCAGTGTCGTTGCTTAAAAATCCTCACTTGCTTGCCACAATTCTTGGGATGGCCCACAAGATTCTGTGTGGTCTGCCTCTGTTTCCATCCCCGGGCTCAACTCAGCTCATCCTTTTCCCTCACTTATTACATTCTAGCTATACTTTCATTTCCTCCACTGTACCAAATAACTTCCCAACTGCGGACCTGCACATTGTTTATTCCCATTGTCTGGAATACTCTTTCTCCCATTTGTTCCTATGGCTTTACCACCTGAGACTCAGCTTGACTGACATTACTCAGGGAGGCTGATCATCCCTGCGTTACTCATCTAATTGAAACTCTGTCATTAATCCTCCTCGTAGCCCTTTTCCTTTTTCTCCACTGTGTTTGTTACAATTTCCAAGTGTGTAGATTGGTAGAAAATGTGCATCTTCATACATACAATATTGCTGCTTAGTACTTTTCTGTATGTTTAGAGCAACTCTGTGGGTCATGTAAGTTCCATGAGGGTGAAAGCCACGTCTGTCTCATTTTCCTACATCTTCAGTATATAATACAGTGTCCAAGACATATCATGCACTCTTAAATATTTTTGTGTATAAATGACCAAATTCCTTTTCTTCTTCTTAAACCAACCCCATACAGATGTCTAGCTATACCATTTAGAGGGCATGTAGAGTCAAAGTTTCATTCCTTAAGTATCTGTTGGGTGCTTACCTAGTCAAGCACTGTGCTCTCTCCTGTTGCGAGCCCAAAGAATTTAGCAAAACATGCCTGCCCTTGAAAAGCTTATGTTTAAATAGAGAAGTGAGGCACACCTATTCATCAAGACCTCTGCCTGAAATCATCCAGAAAATGTGCTATTGTTTTTCCCATTCATGAACACAGTGTATTTTTTGTAAAAATACGAGGTGTATTTACACCCCTGTAAAAAGACAGGGTGATCATCCAGGAGTGTTCTTAGGGAAAGGTTCAATGACCCTTTGGGTGGCCCCTTGCTTAATTCCTCCCATTTCTGAATCTGGCTCTAAGCTTTACCTACTTGGGAAATGAGTTTTGTCAACCCAGAAGGAGTCCATCATTTCCTTAGGACACACCCACACTAGTCAGGTTCAGAAGTGGATGCCTAAACTAGAATACTAATTTATTGATTTGGCATAAGCAAAAATAGCTATTAAGAACAACCAAACAATCACAGGAGCGAGTAATCTTCAGCCTGTGGGAAAATCCATGTGGGAAGCCAGCAGATAACAGGAAGGCTGCTTGGTGCATATGGTACCACAGCAAGGGGAGTTGGTTGTATAATCCCAATATTTGCTGGGAGACAACGTGAACGGGCTGATCTATCCATTTTCAAGATGGGGATGTGTTGACCTCAGTAAATGGAAAGTAGATTTTTTTAAGATTTTTATTTATTTATTTGATAGAGAGAGATAGCTAGAAAGTGGGAGTGGGAGAGGGAGAAGCAGACTTCCTGCTGAGCAGGGAGCCCAACACAGGGCTCGATCCCGGGACCCTGGGATCAGGACCCCAGGAGCAGAAGGCAGGCACCAAATGACTGAGCCGCGCAGGTGCCCCAGAAAGTAGATTTCTTGAGCCAGATGTTCTTCCTAGACTTGGGTGTGCTGCATTGCTGAGGATTTCCTTTTGAAAATCCCCATTTTTGCTCTTTCCAACTGAACTTCTTCCTCCCAAAGCATTCTCTTTTCTTTAGCTATGATAATAACATTGATTAGGTTACTGTCTGGACTGGCTTTCAGCTGGGAACCTCTGCGGTTTCATTTAAGGTGACTTTGCATCTCATTGGTCTTACCTAACGTGCTTTAATTTCACTCCTCAGATTCTTACAGTTTGGTGGGTGCTCTGCGGATGCCTAATATAATTTAGTACAACGCTCCTTTGAGAGCGCAAAATGCATTTCTTACCCAGGAGTCACTGGCATTTTTTTTCAGGTAGAAGAAAGATTATTAAATGGTAGGAGTAATTAATTTTGTCTTGGGCAGTTAAGCAAAGCTTTCCAGAAGAGGTGATGTGAGAAGCAACTCTCAGGTTAGAAGCTTTGAAGGTGGGGTGGAGCATATGGTAAGTTCAAGGTAGACAGAAGGACTGGTATTGATGTTCTATGTTATATATAATGTATATGAACATAGAAAGTATAGTTATTTCTGTAAATATACAAATGTGACTTGCCCTCCTGTCCATCGCCCCTACTAGGAGACTGTAAGTCTCCGAAGGAGGAAGGACTTTATTTTTTAATAAACTAGTTCAGGTATTTGTCATTCCTATGCATGTCTTTCTACTTTTACGACATTCCTCAGAAACGTAGCGTATTGCTTGACATGTTATAAACTTTACGTCAATGATGTAACACGGAGCATTCTCCAGCTTAGTGTTTTCATTCGACGTGATGTTTTAAGATTCATCTATGTTACAGTTCTCTCCCTTCCATTTTAACTGTGATATAGTATTCCGTTGTGTGCATATAATCACAGTGTGTTTATTTATTTGTTTTTTTGTCTCTTGTTGGATATTTATTTTTCCATTTTGGGGGTAACACAACCATTTTGGACCGTGTTGGATAATATCTAGTAAAGCTGGAAAGGCAGATACTCTTCTATCCGAGCAAGTCCGTTCCTGGATATATACACTAGATCTACTCTATGCAACATAAAAGCCATGAAGCACAGACGGTTGTTTAAATTTTAATTAACGGAAATTAAGGAAAATGTAAATATTAGTCCTTCTGTTGAACTAGCCACATTTCAGGTGCTTACTAGCCCCAGGTGGCTGGTGGTAACTGAATTGAAGAGCACAGATACCGAGCATTTCCATCATTACAGAAAGTTCTATTGAACTCTCTAGTGTTGCCTTAGAGAATAACTTCATTTGCATATTGGCAGTATACCGTGAATGCCAAAAGCACTTGTTATCTGTGGAATGAATGGATGTAAACAATATTGCGTCATGAGGCTGTATGTGATATGTGTTGGTTGAGTTCCAGGAATAATAGCTAACCAAGTTTAGAGGGGGTGGGATTCGAGCAGAGCTTCAGGGTCCTGTGCGTGAGGTCGGAGAGTTGAGGAAGGTGTTTATCCAGAGCGGTCAAGTGCAACATAGCAAGAAAAGGAGTTGGAATCATTATTGTGGAGGAAACCAGATAGCCCCCAAACCGAGAAACTGTAGCAAGAATCAGATCCAAGGCAAGGTGTGAGTGGGGAAAATGAGTCACGGGATCAGAAGCTGAAAAGAGTGAAAGGAGGCCAAGAGGTGAAGTCAAGGCAGGTCGGGGAGAGCAGTTCAGGACAGAGGCTGTGAAAAATGTGAAACTCTCTGCGGCCCATGCTCCTGGCTTTGAGATCAAAATCTGTTCATTTCTTAAGCAGATCGCCATCACTCACAAAAGGGGGAGGCCTGTCTACTTTTAGTGGAAGCTATGGTGAGGAGAGGGTTATCGGTAAGAATGTGGAGGAAGATTAGGATTTGGCTCCCACAATGAGGAGCCCTGAACATTTGGAAGGGTGAGGGTGGGGCCTGGACGAGGCTGCTAAGAACTGCATTTCTGAGAGAGTAATTACTCTGGGAAGAGGAAGAGCCAAGCCGGGGGCGGGCGGAGGGTGGGGGGGTCGGGGGGCGGAGGGGGGGTGAGTAGCGAGTGGAGTAAAAGAACAGTTCAAAAAGGAGAGGGGGACCAAGGGGACAAGGTTCAGATGACGACAGAATGCAATGAGAGAAGACATTATATATGTCTTAATATTGGTTTTCGGTTCACTGTAGAGTTCTTTCGATAAATTAAAAAAAAAAAAAAAAAAAACAAGCCCAGCAGGAATGTGATGTGGGATTTGGAAGCCTTGGGTGTGATTTAGTCAGAAAGTACAGTCCTAGCCCCAGGCTTTTGCCCAGCTCTGAAGCTACTCTGTAGTCCATTCCTGGTTTTACTGAAAGCTTCTCCAGCTATCCCCTCCCCCACCCCAGCACCTCCCCTGCTCCAGAGCTTCCTCAATTCAGAGGTAGCGATTTGAAAATTCTGGTTCTTTTTTTTGGGGGGGGGGGCAGGGAGGGAGGGGACAGGTGTGGGGCCACAGGGAAATTTGGGGATGAGTGGAGAATTAGAGCCAGTCACTGTAAATAAAGTACACCAGTCAAGAAAGATATCCTCTGTCATTCTCTGATACCTTTTTTTTTTTTTAAGATTTTATATATTTATTTGACTGAGAGAGAACACAAGCAGGGGGAGTGGGAGAGGGAGAAGCAGGCTCCCCGCTGAGCAGGGAGCCTGATGCGGGGCTCAATCCCAGGACCCTGAGATCATGACCTGAGCTCGAACCCAGGACCCTGAGATCATGACCTGAGCTCGAACCCAGGACCCTGAGATCATGACCTGAGCCGAAGGCAAAGGCTTTAACCCACTGAGCCACCCAGGCACCCCTCTCTGATACCTTTTGAAGCTTACCTTGACAAAAAATTCCTCTCTCTCTCGGCCCCCTCGTACAACAGATCGTCCAAACTCAGTGAAGATTCCAGTTACCACTTTCAAAACTCCCTAATCAGATTCGTGCCTACCTTCAAGAGAAAGAAAATCCATCGGAGGACCGGACCAAACAAAGCTGCTTATTAGCTCGCTTATAAGAGTGCAGCCTTGTTTCTAACCATGGCTTTTGAGAACCAAGGGCTAGAAGGGCCAGAGATAGTTCACCCAAAGGGGCAAGCAAACCTATCTGACCTTAGGAAAGGAATCGTTCCAGTGGGGATCGTACATTATGAGAGCAGGCAACTGTCTACCAGAAATCTCTTCCCAACGGCTTTCCATACCCTTTAGCGGTTCTGAGAGGGGTTTGGAATCCCAAGCAAGGCCAGTCTGAGAGAGCTGTGTGTGTGTGTGCATTGCTAATTCTTTACAAAGATGACAGTCCTTTAATTCCCAAGACCATTTCTTGTTCTGACTCCCCCCACTTCTTTCCAGCTCATGTCACTTCACTCTTCAGCCTCAAATTCCTGTGCCCAGGCATGAGCCAATTTACTGAAATGTGGGCAACTGTCTTGGCATGCACGGGCAATCAGATGTTTGAAGAAAATTGATGAATAACCATGAGTCCAAGAGATCCATAGGGCTTAGGGAATTAAAAGGCTTATTCTTGTGGTTAAACACTGGGAATGCCATCTCATTCCCGTCCACTGATTTCTCTATTATCAGCTGGTAAGCCACAAGCAGATCCCTTGTTCATCTGCCAGGATGCAAACTAGCCCTTCTTTCAAGTCCCACTTTTGTTCTCAGGCTTAGGAACGCTGCAGTTATTCCAAAAGGAATCTGGCTGGCACAGTTAATTGGACTTATTAGGTCATAATTATAGTATCACAGCATCAGCCCGCATTTTCCTGGATTTGATTACTGAACCTTGCAAACATACGTCTTTGGGTCCTGACGCCATCAGTTAGGACCCTGTGGTTGAACCTCGCATTCTATAAACGACCAGGCTGAATGCTTCCCCGACTCCTAGGTTGAGGAATAAACAGTTTCCTTAGGAAGGAGGTTTAGGAAAGCAACTGATCATCACAAACACTGACGTAGGCGGAGTCCTTGCCGTGTGTCTGACACTGTGCTTGCATTATCTCATTTAATATGCGCACAAGCAAACAAAGGCAGGTACCATTATTAATGTCCCGCGTTTACAGATGAGAATACAGAGGGGCAAGGTACCTCTCCCAAGATTACATGCATAGTAAACCCAGTGTTGGACTTTACTCCCAAGTCTGTTTTGGTTCAGAACAAATGCTCTTAACTACTACATCATTTTGCTTCTTGGAAAGTGTCTGTCTGCTCCTTGTTTCGCTAGTAAGAGCTCATCTGATTGTCATTTGGTAGAAACTGGACTACAGTAGAGTAAACAGATGTTTCCTTTCTGATGAAGTGATGGGTTCCACTGTCCTGTGGTACATGTCAGCCGTGGATTCGAGGCAGGCGCGAGAAACAGGTATTACCATCAAGAAGCGAGTGTCTTACCAGAGAAGTTGGGCTCACCCCCAGGGGCCTCTCCCAAACATATTTACGTGCATATAAAATGACACGCCAACTCACGTGAAAACTCTAAGCACAATGGGAGACAGCCAGGTGTTAATGGAAAGGAATCTGGCCTGAGAACCAAAGGGTGTTGTTTTAAGAAACAGTCGTAATGGTAACTTTCAATGTTAATTTAAAAATAAAGCGGGGCTACCTCGGTTATTTCGGGTTTCCTGATTAGAAGCCAAAGAGAAGAACTAATCAAGGATGTCCTCGTGGATGAGCTGGGCTATGAAGGATGGTTAGAATTTGAAGCAATAGGGAGGAAGGAAGAGACTCCACGCCCAAGGAGGCCTAGGGAAGGGACAGCAGGGGTATGGCGGAGAGAGGGGGAAATGAGCCTGGAGTGTTCACAAGCCAGCAGAAAAGAAATGCTTGTAAATGCTTTAAGGAGCAAAACCCACAAAGTCAAGCATAAGGAAAATCCGGGACCAGTGGGCTGGTTCATTGTTGATTGATTGATTTTTATTGTGGTGAAACACACATGACGTAAAATGTATCATTTTCACCATTTGAAAGTGTACAATTCAGTGGCATTACACTCACAATGTTGTGTGACCATCACTACTGCCCAGTCGCAAAGAGTTTCCAACACACCCATGGGAGCACCATACCCTTGAAGCCCTCACTCCCCAGCCCTACCTCTCCCAGCCCCCCTCACCCCCCCCTCAACCATGCAACTCTTTATCTCCGTGGATTTGCCTATTTTGAATACTTCATATAAACGGAATCAGACAATATGTGGCCTTCTGTGTCTGACACTTAGCATGCATTTTAAAAATTTATCCAGGTTGTAGTAGGTATCAGAATTTCATTCCTGGGACACCTGGCTCGCTCAGTGGGTTAAGGTCCGCTCATGATCCCAGAGTCCTGGGATCGAGTCCCATGTCAGGTTCCTTGTTCAGCAGGGAGACTGCTGCTCCCCCTTGCTTGCGCGCTCTCACTCACTCTCTCTCTCTCTGACAAATAAATAAATAAAATCTTTAAAAAAAAGAATTTCATTCCTTTTTGTGGCTGAATCATATTTTGTGGTATGAATATACCACATTTTGTTTACTCACCTGTTCGTAGATATTTGGGTTGTTACCACATTTGCCTATTGTGACTAGAGCCTCTATAAACATTGGTATATAAGTTTTGGTTTGAACACTTATTTTCAGTTCTTTTGGGTGGATTACTAGCAGTGGCATTGCTAGATTCTATGGTAGTTCTATATTTAATTTATCGAGGCAAAACCATGCTTTTCTTGAAAATCTAGCATAATGGTTCAAAACAAGGACTTTGATGTTTGAATTGAATCCTGGCTGTGCTACTTAGTAGTTGTATGACTTCGAGCAAGGGATATAATCTCTGAGCCTCAGTTTTCTCATCAGCTGAAGAAAGCTGTTTTGGGGATTATCTGGCATAAGGCATAAAGTATTTAGCACAGTGTTTATCCCGTAGAAAGCACCAGATACATCTTAGCTACTAAGGAATATCAGTCTCATGCTAAATGTGATGGACAGCCAACATCACAGATAAATAGAGGCCTAGGCCTCTTATTGATGTCACTAACTACCCCCGCCCTACCTTGCAGAACTCAGGAAGTGATTCGAATTTCTAGAAAAATGAGCAACCCCCGTTCCTTAACCATTTTTTAATTATTTTTTAATTATTCAAACTGTGTGCCTATGTGAGAGCATATATGCTCACGCATACATGTACACACTAATTATTCTAGGGGAAAGTGTTCTTCAAAATGTCAAAAGCATGTGTGTGTGTGTGTGTGTGTGTGTGTGTGTGTGTGTGTGTGTGTGTGTGTTTTATAAAGGAGATACTTTCCACGAAGTGGCAATTCAATGTAGTAGTTAAAAGCCTATGTTCTTGGTCAAAACAGACATGAGAGTAAATTCCAATTCTGTGTTTATGAGCTGTGTAATCTTCAGCAAGTTAGCTCATCCCGGTGAGCCTTATTCTCTTCTGTAAACATAGGATATTAATAATAGTACCTACCCTTGTTGACTTATGAGTATTAAATGAGATAATGCAAGCTTGGAGCAAGACATACAGCAAGCACTCAGTCTTCTGTTGTTGAGGGGATACCCATAGCCTTGACCTTCCTTGTTTTCCAGCATCACCACAAAGCCATCAAAGTGGCCCATGAGAGTCAAAGAGCCAAGGGACTTTAGCCAGACCTGAAAGAATGCCAAATGGTCATAAATATTCTTTCCAAATGACATGAAATTCTACCATAACAAAAGCACCTCAAGGCTCTGTAATCTCAATTGTATCTTTTGAGTTTCCTGCTTATGATTAGTCTCTCTGTTGGAAGTTGTATTTTTCCAAGACGGATTAACTCTCCAGCTACCCAGAACAGAATCATATAGCATTAGAGCTGAAAGGGGAAGGGGTGATGAAAGGAATTAACATCTATTGTACCCTGTGCACCCAATTTGTCTTATGTGATCTTCGAAAAAACCCTCTTGTGAGATAAGTATCCGAATCTCCATCTTGCAGCTGCAGAATTGGGCTCAAATGTCACTCATGCAGAACTAGCAGCTGTCAGAACCAAGGTTTGAACCCAGATTTTTTTCAAAAGGCTTCAATTTATTATAAGAATTTCTGAGATCATGAGGCGCCTGGGTGGCTCAGTGGGTTAAAGCCTCTGCCTTCAGCTCAGGTCATGATCTCAGGGTCCTGGGATCGAACCCCACATCGGGCTCTCTGCTCAGCAGAGAGCCTGTTTCCCCCTCTCTCTCTGCCTGCCTCTCTGCCTACTTGTGATCTCTCTCCTCTCGGTCAAATAAATAAATAAAATCTTTAAAAAAAAAAAAAGAATTTCTGGGATCTTGTTGTGCTGTTGGTGAAGCAGAAACCAAGAAAGGTAAAATGAGTTGCCCAAGATCACTTAGTCAGTTCATGATAAAGCAGGGGCTAGAAACCAGTTCCAAGCATGCCAGCTCATGTTGCTTTATTGCCTCTTAATGGATGAATAATGTAGTGGTTTATCAGCTAAAAAAAAAAGTTTCGAAGATTGGAGCAAATCTGGAAATAAGTTTCATCTGTACCTTAATTACTTCCAATTCATGTTTCACAGGCTTAATTGAAAAACGTTTTTCTAGTCAGAAATGAACCAGTGCCCTAGTGTTCCCTGGTATTTGTGTGTCTACTGTATTTGCTACTTGATGTTCAGGCAGTCCACGGTTGATTGCAGTTCTTTGTTCTAATCAGATGTTAATGACTGTGGGGGCGCCTGGGTGGCTCAATCAGTTAAGTGTCCACCTTCAGCTCAGGTCATGATCTCAAGGTCCTGGGATCGAGCCCCACATCAGGCTCCCTGCTTGACAGGGAGTCTGCTTCTCCCTCTCCTCTCTGCTCGTGGCCCCCACCTTCAAACAAAGTCTTAAAAAAATGATGTTAATGACTGTGGTGGTTAATTTTATGTGTCAACTTGGCTAGGCTCTGGTGCCCAGATGTTTGGTCAAATACCAGTTTAGGTATTGCTGTGAAGATATTTTTTACATGGGATTAACATTTAGATCAGTAGACTTTGCGTAAAGCAGATTATCTTCTAGAATGTGGGTGGGCCTTGTCTAATCAGTTGAAGACCTTATGAGAAAATGGCTGAGGTCCTCTGAGGAAGAAGAGATTCTGCCTCCAGACTGCCTTTGGACTTGAGCCTGCAACACCATCACTTTCCTGGGTCTACAACCTGCAGCCTGCCCTGCAGATTTTGGACTTGCCAGCCCCCCATTGTGCGGGCCAGTTCAAACCAATCAATCAATCAAATAAGCATACACACATACATACACATTTCTTCTTAGCACCACTTCTCTGGAGAACCCTGACTAATACAACCACCTACTATATACCAGGCACAGTGCTAGGCTCTGCAGATATAGAGAAGCGGTCTCTGTTCAGAGAATTGTACAATGTGGCGAAAAATAAGAAAGCACATGGACAAAAGTAGAACAAGGTAGAAAACAAAAGCCACAAGGAAAGCATTGAGGTATGTTTCCTGATGCTCTATAAACTTGCTAATAATCCTAATGATACTTAGGCTTTATCTGTAAGGGGAGACTTGACCTAATTCTGAAGGAGAGACCTTGACACAAGACAAAAATTGATTCCCCTCCTCTTAGACTATCCTGAGAGTTTAAATCTATTGGATTGAGTTTCTTAATTCAGTCAACATTTATGGAATCATGGCTTTGTGCATGGTGTGTAATAACAAAGTGGTGATGGTCTGAGGAGCCTCAAAGTTACAAGGGTCCCTTCCTAATCTTGGCCTAATCTCTGGTACCCAGGCTAAGGATGGAGAAGTTGCTTGATGTAGCCGTGGAGTGAAAACCAGGCACATAGAAGTTCCTGATCAGCTCACGTGTCTCTCTGGCAACTGGATTCGGGCCCAATTAGACCGTGCACCTATGAGCCAGGGCGGAAACCTGTCCCCAGCCTCCTACCTCCTGGTTTCTAGCACTGCCTCCTCAGTTTTCAGGCTTTATCAGTGCCTACTTTGCTGACCCTGGGTATTTTAGGGAAGGCTTATGCCTTTTTTTTTTTTTTTAAAGATTTTATTTATTTGACAGAGAGAAACACAGTGAGAGAGGGAATACAAGCAGAAGGAATGGTAGTGGGAGAAGCAGGCTTCCTGCCGAGCAGGGAGCCCGATGCAGGGCTCGAACCCAGGACCCTGGGATCATGACCTGAGCCGAAGGCAGACGCTTAACGACTGAGCCACCCAGGCGCTCCAGGCTTATGCCTTTAACATGTGAATTCCACACATTCCCTAAAACACCAGCTCTTCCCTCACTTCTTACACTGGAGTCATATACAGTCTTGTCAGAGGGAAGAAGTTAATGCCCATAGAATACTTGGAGAACCAGGCAAAGGAGCATGTGGATATTTTCAAGATGTTGTCTTCTTTGCCCAATATCTGGGCTAGTACCAGGCCTATGGAGGTTACCTAAACAGGTCTCCTTGGCTAACATGTAAGCTCTACAAAGGGAGAGTCTTTGTCCTATTCTGCTTTGTACCCCTACAGTTTGGGGCCGCTTCCTCTGCTCACATCTTTAATGTGGATGTTCTTCAACCCTCTATCCTAGGATCTCTTCTCTTTCTGCACAGTGTCATCGATTCACAATTCTTTTTTTTTTTTTTAAGATTTTATTTATTTATTTGACCGAGAGGAGAGAGATCACAAGTAGGCAGAGAGGCAGGCAGAGAGAGAGGGGGAAACAGGCTCCCTGCTGAGCAGAGAGCCCGATGTGGGGTTCGATCCCAGGACCCTGAGATCATGACCTGAGCTGAAGGCAGAGGCTTTAACCCACTGAGCCACCCAGGTGCCCCTCGATTCACAATTCTATGCTTCAGCCCAAATCTCTCTTCCAAGCTCCAAGTCCGCACATAGCTAACTGCAGAGACGAGTCTCCCTGGCTATTCACAGTACCTCCAACTCAGTGTGTCCAAAACTGAATTTATTCTACACACACACACACATACACACATCTCAGCAAATGGCATTACCATTTTCCCTGTTGCTCCTTGTTGACTCCTTTCTCCTTCACCTTCCACATCTAATCATTGACCTTCATCCATTCGTTCAGGTTTCTGAGTTCCTTTTCTACAATGATGTTTTCTAGAAAACTTCCAAATACAATAGTGTGATGAAACCCCTCCCATGTACCCATTGCTCAGCTTCAAATTTACTGGTTAATAGAAAATCATGTTTCATCTGTTGCTACTTCTTCCCACTTTCAATTATTTTGAAACAAATCCTAGAGATCATTTCATCTACATTTCATTATGTATCTCTTCAAAGTAAGTTACAAAAACATCAAGAATCCCATTACCGCACCAAAACCAAAATTCACAATGATCAAATATCCAGTCAGTGTTCAGATTTCCTCATTGTTTTATAAATGGCATTGCTTTCTTACATTTGAATAGCTAAATAAAGTCCCCACATTGCCATTGGGTAAGTCTCTTAAATCACTTTAGTCTAGTTTCCCCTTATTCATGCCTTTTTCTCCCTGCCATCTTTTGCTTAAAAAAAAACTGCATCATTTATGCTCTAAGAGTTTCCCACAGTTTTGATTGTTGATTGCTGTTCCCCTGGATTTACTCTAACATTATTGTGAAGTATTGGTTGTTAGCTCTAGAGACTTGATCATGTTCCAGTTCTCGTTCTCCAAGACTATTTCATCAGATGGCTTTATTCTTTCATCATGAGGCACAAAATGTCTGCAATGTCTGCTCCTTTCTCTTTATGTGGTGTTAGCCGTTATTATTCATCATCTCAGTCCCTTCCTTCATAGGGGCTTGCAAATGTTGATTCTATAATTTTGTCTTTTCCTGTAGGAGAAATATCCTTTCATTGATTTCTATGGTTACCCTGAGTTGATTCAGGAAAGGGAGGATAGGGGTGCCTGAGTGGCTCAGTGGGTTAAGCCTCTGCCTTTGGCTCAGGTCATGATCTCAGGGTCCTGAGATCGAGCCCTACATCAGGCTCTCTGCTCAGCAAGGATCCTGCTTCTCCCTCTCTCTCTGCCTGCCTCTCTGCCTACTTGTGATCTCTCGCTCTCGGTCAAATAAATAAGTAAAATCTTAAAAAAAAAAAGGAAAGGCGAGATAAATGCTTGACTCCACCACCACTCCCTTTTTTAAACCAATTTTTGAAATAGTTATTTCCCTAGCATCCTCCAAAGGTGAGCAGTAAAGGGTTTTCGTTGGAGGTGGGATGAGAGAGGGAGAGTTACTGTTATGAACTCATGGAGCTTTCAATATTTTAAGCATCTCATTTTTTTCAGTTATCATTACTGATGATCAATCACCACTTATTTGGCCATTGGCCATTAAGTCCTTTTGAGTACCCTATTAGTTTTTTGTAAAAACTCTACTGAGGTATAATTGACATACAGTACACCATGCATATTTAAAGTGTACAGTTTGATAAATTTAGACATATGTATATAATCATGAAACCATCACCACAATCAAGATCATGAGCATATCCATCACTCCCAAATGTTTCCTTACGTCCTTCTGTAATCCTTCCCCTCACTTCTCTACCACTCCCCATCCCTGGGTAATAACAAATCTGCTTTCTGTCACTATATGTTAAATTTCATTTCTCAGAGTACTATTATGTAAAAGGAAATATAGAATATATATATGCTATATATATTTGTACTGGCCTTTTTTCCTTAGCACTATTATTTTGATACTCATTCATGATACTGCATCTATTAATAGTCCCTTATAAGATATGTGATTTGCAAATATTTTCTCCCAGTCTTAGCTTATCTTTACATTCTCTTAAAGTTACCTTTCTAAAATTAGAAGGTTTTAATCTGGATGAAGTCCAGTTTCTCAATTTTTTAAAAAAGATTTTATTTATTTATTTCATAGAGAGAGAGAGATCACAAGTAGGCAGAGAGGCAGGCAGAGAGAGAAAGGGAAGCAGGCTCCCTGATGAGCAGAGAGCCTGATGCGGGGCTCAATCCCAGGACCCTGAGATCATGACCTGAGCCGAAGGCAGAGGCTTTAACCCGCTGAGCCACCCAGGCACCCTCAATTTTTTTCTTTTTTACATCAAGTTCTTGGTGTTGTATCTAAGAAATCTTTGCCTAATCAAAGGCCACAAACATTTTTCTCCTGATTTTTCTACTGAAACTTTTAAAGTTTAAGGCTTACGTTTAGGTCTACAATCCATTTCCAGTTAACTTTTGTATATGGTGTGAAGTACAGATCAAAGTTCATTCTCTCTCTCTTGCATATGGATGTCCACTTGTTCCAGCATCATTTGTTGAAGACTGTCCTTTCTCTGCTGAATTGCCTTTGCAAATTTGTTGAAAATCAATTGACTATGTTTTTATGGGTGTATTTCTCGGTACTCTATTCTGTTCTATTGATATATTTGTGTGCCTTTACACCAAACACATTGTCATATTAAGTCTTTGAAGTCAAGTCCTATAAGTCTTAAAGCTTTGTTTTTCCATATCAAAGTTATTTTGGCTATTCTATGGTCTTTTGAATTTCCATATGCATTTTAAAACTGCACTGAATGTATGATGATCATTGGGGGAGAACCTGGTTTCTACAATAGCTTGCCATTTTTTTTTTTTAGGTCTTATTTCTCAGCAATTAAGTTTTCAGTGTACAGGCTTTGCACATGTTTTGTTAGATTTATCCCTAAGTGTTTCATACATTTGATGCTATCATCATCATATTTTTAATTTCAATTTCAATCATTATTAATATATAGAAATGTAATTTATTTCATATATTGATCTTATATCATCAAACATTGCTATACTTACTAGTTCTAGCAGCTTTCTTATAGATGTCATATATTTTTCACATTGTTATCTGTGAATTAAGATAGTTTTACTTCTTCCTTTCAAATTTGGACATCTTTCCCTACCATGCTTTATCAAACTGGCTAGAACCAGCAGCACAATGTTAAATAGAAGTGTAAATTTGGGTATCTTTCCCCTGCTCCCAATCTTAGTGGGAAAAGCATTCAGATTTCTACCATAAGATAAAATGTTACCTGTAAAATCTTTGAAAAATACTCTTTAGCAGATTGAAGAAGTTCCCTTTATTTTTTCTAGTTTGCTTTGAATTTTTATCAAGAATAGGCGTTGAAGTTTGTCAAATCATTTCTCTGCATCTATTGAAATAATCATGTTGCTTTTTCCTTTTGGATCTGCTGAAATGGTGAATTATACTGATTGATTTTTGAATGTTAAACCAACCTAACATTTCTGGGATAAATTGCACTTGGTCATAATGTACCATAATTTTTTTTTATATATCTTTGGATTCAATTTTCCTAAATTATTTTAAGAAATTTTGTGTCAGTATTCCTGAAAGATATTCTGCAATGGTAATGTTTGACTCATAAAATGAGTTAGAAAAACTTGTGAAATGAGTTTCAATTTTCTGGAAGAGTTTGTGTAGGACTGGTATTATTTATTCCTTAAGCATTTGGTAGAAATCACCAGGGAGACTATCTGGCCCAAGAGTTTTCTTTGTGAGGAGATCTTAACTACAAACAAAATTTTATAAATTGAGATAGGACTAGTCAGATTATCTATTTCTTCTTCAGTGAGCTTTGATAGTTTGTATATTTGAAAGGAATTACCAAAAATGTGGTTGAGGCTTTGCCACAGATGAGCTTTCTAAAATCAGCTTTTTACTTTATTTTGCCTAGAAACAAAAAGGAAAATAGATGAGTTTCAAAGCCATGAAACATAGAATTAAAGACAGAAACACTAGACCACTCCTTTGCTTTGGCTTTGGCTAAGGCCAAAAAGCTTGAACTGGAGTTTGAACTTCATTTGTGACATATACTGCTGTATTTTTTTTTAGCATGATTCTTTTTAAAGTCTGTTCCCACCAACCAAGTAGACTACTTGACTAGTTTCTATTTTCTGCATATGAGAAGGGATTAGGTCTGTTTCTCCTAATTTTAGAAATGCAGGCATACGTGACAAGTTGGTTTGTCTTGTTCACCCTGCAAGCAAAATTAAAATTAACTTCTGAAAGGATTTACAGCTTAAAATTGCAGCCATAAAATTAGGTAAAAGTAACATGCTGTTCTTGGCAACTGAAGACAGAGATCCTGGTCTGCTATTTACTGGGTTTTGGGAGAGGGGGTTTCCCTTTCATTTTCCTTCTAGTCATGAGGGATGGATTTGCTACAAGCCATTCTTTGTTTCCTGGTTCGGATCCTCCTCCCCATGTCATCTTTCCTCATCTCTGAGCAAGGCAAAACATCTTTAGCTTCATCTACACCAGTGGGCCTTAGAGACATAAGTTAAATATCTAGCTACATATTATCTTTACGGAAAGAGCCTGTATTTGACTCCCATTTTGTCTCCTTCTCATAGTTCCTGCTGGTGAACTTACTGGACTTACTGTCCATCTTAGGTGGGCATTTGTTAGACTCCCTTCCTCTAGTACAAAGTAAAGAGATGGCAGTGTCTTTGATCATTTGGACTCCATAACAGATGAGTTGGTCTTTCAGGATATTTCCAACAAGATGCAGCCTCTATCCTGGCCCAATTTCTTCCAAATTCTTCCTATTTCTATAGGTTCAGATCTTAAAGAGCTTATCAACTCTTCCATTCTAACTTAGGCTCCCAACTAGAAACCCTAAAGGATTTTGTTTTCAAATCCGTGGAATGATTTTCTTAAAGACATATTATAAATGAATGATAAGGCTCTGGGCTACGCCACCAAAGCCCATGACACTGTACACCTAAAGTCTAATAGCAAGAGTAGGCTCACAAAAAGTAGAAGGACATACAGCCCCACCATGCATTGCACAGCTGAGGAAACAGGCTCAACCTAACCACTCAAAATAATCTCACATTATTATTTAAAAAACTGTCATCACAATTTATCTTAAGCAGTCTAAAGGGAAAGCTATTAGAATGGGCAATGAGTACCATAAAAAATTGTGCTATTGTTGGAAATGAGAGAAGGTGACATTTAAAAAAAGGATGTGTGAATGTATCATATATGAATTACATCTCAGTAAAATTACAAGAAAGAAAAAGAAAAAGAAAGGATATGACTAGAATTTTCAGAGAAATGGATGGAATATGAGCAGTATTCCAAGGAAATGGATCCTCTGATAAATAGACCTCTAGAAGTAGAATATTCAAAGTGATAGGTGGGTCTACAATGGTAGGGTGAGCCTGATTTAGAAGGGCCCTTCAAGGTCATACTTGGATTTTGAATTTTGCAACTTTTCAGGTAAGAAGGAGTCATCAAAGGTTCTTGGAAGAATAGAGAATATAACATAGTATCTAAGTTCTAGGAAGTATCTCTTTCCCTTTTCCAATGATACTTTTCACTTTCTTCTTTTGATTACAGTTATCTCCTTCATTAGGTTTTAAGTTCCTCAAGTGCAATAAATATTGTATTGTTTTCTAAATATTTGTCTTTTTCCATAGCATCCAACATGGTGCCTTGATACACAGCAGATGTGCATTAAAGGTTGTCCTCAAATCAGTGAAGTGGATTTGGTGTAAGAAAGCCTCAGTTCTAGTCTTGTCCCTTTCTGGCCATGCTCCCCTATTTAATTATGTCTTAGATCTACTCACTCCTCCCCACCCAACCTCCATGACCCTTCAGGCCACCATCACTGCAACAGTCTCTTAATTGGTCTCCCACCCCACTACCCACCCTCGTGTCCATTATCCTTAGTGCCATTAGAACATTTTTTTCTCAAATATAAACCTGATCAAGTTATTCCCTACTTAAAATTATTCAGTGATTTCTTATTGCTCTGAGGATAAAAGATCAGCCTTCCTAACATGGCCAACAAGATTCTGCATGAGCACATTTCCCTGCCTGTACACCATCATCTCATGTCACTGTCCCCTCTACGTTCTTGTTCCAGTCACTCTGGCTTTCTTTAAGTCTCCCCTATGTGCCATGCCCTCTTTCACCCAGGGCATATGCTTATATTGTCTCCTCTGCCTGGAAGATTCTCTGCCTCACTCCTGTCCCTTGGCTTAGTTTATGCCACCTCATTCTTCAGACCTCAGTTAAACTATACTTCCTTAGATAAACCTTTGCTGATCCTACCATGGAGGCCAAGTGCCCCTGTTATATGGCCTCATGTCCTTCAGTTGGTGTCCTTTGTATCATATGGCACAATTGTCATTAAAAGATTATCACTTACTCTCCCAATGTCTGTCTTCTCTACAAGATTATACAACAAAGAAGCGAGTCTATTTTATCGAACAGGATACTCCCAGGGTATAATCCAGTGCACAAAGTAGGCAGGCATTCAATAAGTCTTTGTTGAATGAAAGAATGATGTTTATGTCTTAATGACCTAAATATTGTAAAGTTTCCTAGTACCATGTGTTTCTCTGTCACACTTTTCACAATTATTATTCTTTAAATATTTGTATAATTGATCTGTATTCCATATGAGAACGTAAGCCCCATGATGGCAGGGGCTACATTTATTTTTTAAATTGAGTTATAGTTTACAAACAATGAAAGGTAAAGATTATAAACATATACTTTCAGGCACCTGGGTGGCTCAGTTGGTTAAACATCTAACTCTTGATTTTGGCTCAGGTCGTGATCTCAGGATTGTGAGATCGAGCCCCACATTGGGCTCCAGGGTCAGCAGGGAGTCTGCTGAAGATTCTCTTCCTTTCCCTCTGCCCTTCCTTCCTTGCTTGTGTGCATGTGCATGTACATGCACACACTCTTTTTCTAAAATTAAATAAATCTTTTAAAAATGTTTAAAAACATATACTTTCATGAGTTCTGACAAATGTGTACACTCATACACATCACTCCAAACAAAATATAGAACATGTCTGCCATCCAAGAAAGTACCCTTTTACTTCTGAGTCAACTTCACCCTCCCCCCCCAACTCACCAGCAGAGATAATCGCTATAATGATTTTTGTTATCTTGGACTTACTTTGTATAAGTGGATTCATACTAAATGTGCTCTATGTGTCTGGCTTCTATGGTGTTTGTGAGATTCATCCATGGAGTTACATGTATTGATAGTTGGTTCACTTTTTTATTCTTGAACAGTGTCCCATTGTACAAATATACTACAGTTTGTTTATCCATTCACCCATTGGTGGAAATTAGAGCTCTTTCCACTTTGGTGTTATTATGAATAAAGCTCTGCGAACATTCCTGTACAAGTCATATTCAATGTTTTTATCATCATATCCCCACCATCTAGCACAGTGCCTGGCACTCAATAAATATTAGTTGAGCAAACAAATAAATCTAATCTTCACATTGTCAGCTATAACTCTACCTTTCCTTCCTGCTTTGGATATTAGGATGCAAATGAGGAAGAGTGACCCAATTACAGAAACTAAAATACCCTCTGAATTTTCTAAAAAGTTGTAGAATTTGTACTTTAAATATTATTACTAGCAATTCCTTTAACACACCTCACAACCAGACTTGTCACACAAGTGTGTGATGGCATGTGCCCCGGTAGGATTTCCAGATTAAAAAAATAGGACATAGAGTTAAATTTAAATTCCAGATAAACAACAAATGGGTTTTTCATATAAGGGTGTCCCAAATATCGCATGGTACATATTTATGCTAATTTGGGACACACTTATAAAAAGTATTTCCTTGTTTTCCTGAAATTCAAATTTAACTCAGCTGCCTGCAATTTTGTTTGCTAAGTCTAGTCACCCTCTATGTGGACTATGGAACCTCTCATCCTTAGGCCCTTTCCAGCCTTAAAGCTTAAAGATTCCTCACCTGCTCCCAGTGACTGGCCCTAGGAAATGCTGTTTTTTCATAGCTCCTCAGTAAGTACTTACTGGCAAGGGAGAGGGGGCCATCTACTTTAAGAATATTATGGGCAACATTTACTTTGTCTATTTGTGTGTTAAGCATTTGCTTGGCAAATTCATTTTAACGTCTCATTGAACAGTACATCCCCATGGGCCCTGGTTCATTCTGGCTGGCTAGGGCTTTTCCAAGTGAAATCCAGCATGGCTGTTCTTCTCCCCACCCGCTGTTCCCCATCAGTTGTGTCTGTGGATGTGTGTGGACACAGACAGATGTAAGAGGGAAATGCTTTCCTGAACTACTCAGTTTATGTCTGGTATCAGCGCCATCCTTAAAATAAAGTGTGGGTGACAAGTTCCACCTGGTAAGGAGCCAGCTCCCACAGATCACTTCCTTCTTTCCCCAGAGCCTTTCATTCATAAACTCAGAGGGAGCTGTTCTTTTTTTTTTTTTTTTAAGATTTTTTTATTTATTTGACAGAGAGAAACACAGCGAGAGAGGGAACAGAAGCAGAGGGAATGGTAGCCTGAGAAGCAGGCTTCCTGCTGAGCAGGGAGCCCGACGCGGGGCTCGATCCCAGAACCCCGGGATCATGACCTGAGCCGAAGGCAGACGCTCAACGACTGAGCCACCCAGGCGCCCCGGGAGCTATTCTTAAAAAGCAAATACACATTAAACATGGGACAAGACACAGCTTGGTTTAATGTGCATATGTGTGTAAATTTCAACCAACAGTTTCTGTTTTAAAATTGCTCAAAGGGGGTGGTGCCTGGGTGGCTCAGTGGGTTAAAGCCTCTGCCTTCGGCTCAGGTCATGATCTCAGGGTCCTGGGATTGAGCCCTACATCGGGCTCTCTGCTCAGCAGGGAGCCTGCTTCACCCTCTCCCTCTGCCTACCTCTCTGCCTACTTGTGATTTCTCTGTCAAATAAATAAATAAAACCTTAAAAAAATAAAATAAAATTGCTCAAAGTAAAGTCAAACTCTCTGTATTATTAGCCTGAGTTCGGAAACCTAGACAGATCCTAAAGGGACGCGGCTTGGTGGAAGAACACTAATCTTTATCATGAATGTGGCCCCAGGAATAGATCTGATCCAGCCAAAGAGGTCTCTGGGTTTCTAGGCCCTGAGACCACCCACAACTGTTAAAATGGCACCTTGGCATCTTGTATCACTTTTCCCTTTTAGAAGTTTAGCTGTGCACTGAAAAGAGAAACCCTGACTTTGAGTGTTTGCTTTGTAATTTAACCAGCAAGTGATACCAGCTCTCAGATTCAGGTTTGTGAGGGGTTTTTTCATCTGAAAAAATGGACGTATGAAAATTCTTCTTTTGTATGTTCCAAAAGATTTATGAGAATCATATATAAAGGTTGTTTAGAAAATATAGAAATGGTACAAGTAATATTGTAAGGTAAGTAAACCAACGTTGATATAAAAAATGCAAAAGAGGAAAAGGGGCACCACCCTAATCTTTCTTTTCCTGACTTCTCAATTTCAGGCTAATTCCTGGAACTAGTGGCAATGGGTCTGATGGAAAAACAAAAACAAAAAACAAGAGACAGAGAGTGAGGATACTGGAGTTCTTAGCCCAACTCTGACACTGAACTTCCAAGATGGAGGAAGTCACTAACAGCTGGGCCTCCATTTCCTCATCTTGAAAATGCAAATCACTGGGTTGTGGACATTGGGGAGGGTATGTGTTATGTTAAGTGCTGTGAAATGTGTAAGCCTGACGATTCACAGACATGTACCCTGGGGCAAATAATACATTATATGTTAATAAAAATTAAAAAAAAAAAAAAGAAAATGCAAATCAGTGATTGAGTGGGCCCCTGCTAGGTAAGGTAGGCCTAGTACTAGATATTATAACTATAAATAATACCAGCTAACATACATTGAGCATACTAGATGTGCCAGGCATTTTGCTAGGGACATTATCTTTAACCTCATGAAACCCCACAAAGTAAAATTTTATCCCTATTTTATAGTTCACAACATCGAGGCTTAAAGGGTTGGTTTTATCTTTTTTTAATTTTTTTTAAAAAAGATTTTATTATTTCTTTATTTGACAGAGAGAGAGATCACAAGTAGGCAGAAAGGCAGGCAGAGAGAGAGGGGGAAGCAGGCTCCCCACTGAGCAGAGAGCCTGATGCGGGGCTCGATCCCAGGACCCCGAGATCATGACCAGAGCTGAAGGCAGAGGCTTTAACCCCCTGAGCCACCCAGGCGCCCCTAAAGGGTTGGTTTTAAACTGATTTGCCTTGTGGTGAATAAACCAAAGTCTTCAATCTCAGTGGAACTTAACTGTCTAGGAGGGTAGTTGAAGATACAGAGAAATCTTTGTAATATTGTGTATGGGTGTATGTTCCTACACATACCTGTACATCTGAAATATCCATTTCAGACTCGTGGTAGGAAATCAAATGAGATTTGGTGTGAAAGGGGTTTTGAAGAAACCTTAAGTTATCAAAGTGGAATAGTTCTGTTACGTTGTATGAAACCAGGATTGAGCAACCAAGTCGACCATTTACTGAGCTACTTCAAGGAGAATTTATTCTATTCCATGCTCTCATTTTGCACCATGTAGAGTAGTAACAGGCCCCAGCCCCTCTATGACATCACCTCTTTCTTCTGAGATCTGGTCACAACTTGAAAACCCACAAATTTCTTCAATTTCGCCAAAATCCATCATTCATCAATTCTACTACCTTTTTCACTGCCTCTTACCCACTGCCAGCCTGTGTTCACTTCCATCCTGAGGAAGCCTAGATTCCACGGTCCACCATTATAATTCCTTTCTTTCGTACACCTTTGAATCTCTTGCCTTTCTTGTCCTTTATCACTCTCACCTAATAGAACCCAACTGTGATTACACCCAATTCTTCTGCTAATCTGCCCTCACGTGGCTGAACAAGGCTAAAGAAAACCTGACAGTGTTGATAACTGGTGTTCTTTACATTCATGACCACTAACCTCAAATGGGCCCTTACTTAGAGCTCCCTTGCAGTCCTACCTTGTTTCCTTGGTTCGCCTTCCTGAAATTGCTGTGGTCCAGGTTACCACATTGTTAAATCTGCTGGTATGTTCTCATCCTACATTTTACTTGACTTATCAACAATTTAGCACACTTTGTCGCTCTTTGCATGCATTTCCTCCCTTGGTAGAATCATCTAGCCTTGTGACTTTATATAGATACCAATGGTGGCAGAGACAGTGCTCACCAGATAATCCCTGTTCTCTCCTACTTTCCACACACTCAGGTCATCCACCATGTCTAGTTCTTGCAAAGGGCAATATGAGCACAGTGAGGGGAAATTCAGAGAAAGTATTAGCATCTGAAGGATTGGAGTTGCTACACAGAAGCAGCTTGAAAATCCAAGTCACTTTTGGGGGAAAAAAAAAAAGTCGCTAAAGAGACCTGACTATCCCTCATTGGACTATGACATGAACAAAAAAATAAACCTTAGTTGTTTTAAACCACTGCGATTTGGGGTTTGTTACTACAACAGGGTCTGTACTAACCAAAGCACTATGCATACAAGTCCAAGCTAGCCATTCTCCCTGGGACTCCAGATTCCATAGCTAGCTGACCTGTGGAATCTACGAGCTATCTGATTTCTCCACTGAGATGTCTACTAGACATCTCAAAACCAGAATTCTCAAATGTATTTTTTTAAGATTTTATTTATCTGAGAGAGAGAGAGAGAGAGCACAAGTGGGTGTGGGAAGGGAGCAAAGGGAGAAGGAGAAGCAGGCTCCCTGCTGAGCAGGAAGCCCTACTTGGGGCTCGGTCCCAGGACCCTGAGATCGTGACCTGAGCCGAAGGCAGATGCTTCACTGACTGAGTCGCCCAGGTGCCCTCAAAACCAGAATTCTTGACTTTCCCCCTCAAAGCTGCTCCTCCAACAGATGTCACTCCTGGGCTCAAAACCATTTTTTAAATTTTTTTCTTTATATTCCAATTAGTGAACATACAGTGTAATGTGAGTTTCAGGTGTACAATATAGTGCTCCAACACTTCCTTACATCACTCTGTGCTCATTGGGACAAATGCCCTCCTTCATCCCCATCACCTAGTTCCCCATCCCCTACCCACCTACCCTCTGGTAACCATCAGTTTTTTCTCTAGAGTTAAGAGAAAGTCTCTTTCTTGATTTGTCTCCCTGCCTCTTTTTTTCCCCCCTTTGCTCATTTGTTTCCAAAGGCAAAGTTCTTACGGTGGTCTCTAAGATCTTTCACAATCTGGATCCTACTACATCTCGGACCTCATCACCATTTCCATTCCCTTTACTCCATCCCAGGACTCTTGCCTTCTTGCTGCTCAGCCAAAACATCAAGCATGTTCTCTCATCTCCCTTCTTTGCTCTTACTCTTCCCTTGACCTGGAAAGCTCTTACCCCAGATTAACTACTTAGCTCCCTCCCTCATCTTCTCTAGCAGGGTTCTGCTTCTCAAAATTTTCTGGGCAACAGAATCACCCAAAGTGCTTGTTAAAAACACAGATCGATGGGCCCCACTCTGCAGTTTATGATTGATTAGGTCTAGGAGGGGGCAGTAATTTACATTTCTAACAGGTTTCCAGAGCTAATGACACTGGCCCAAGGACCCTGCTTGAAGAAGCACTATTCTTTGCTCAGAAGTTACCAGATCAGAGCACCTGGATGGCTCAGTCCGTTAAGCAGCTGCCTTCGGCTCAGGTCATGATCCTGGGGTCCTGGGGTCCTAGGGATCAAGCCCCACATTGGGCTCCCTTATCAGTAGGGAGTCTGTTTCTCCCTCTTTTCCTCCCCCTGGCTCATGATCTCTCTCTCTCTCTCTCTCAAATTAAAAAAAAAAAAAAAAGTTACTGTATGACCAAAGCCTTCCCTGACTTTCCTATATAAAGTGACTATATATAAAGCTGACTGCAACACTTTGTGTCCTTCTTACCCTGCTTTATTTTCCGTTTGTCTTCCCCTCTGGACTGCAAACACCGTGAGAGCAGGGCTTTGGTTTCACTTGTGGCTGTATGATACAGCCTCTAGCTCCCATGCCTAGCACCATACCTAACACAGAGTAGATGCTTAATACATATTTGTTGACTGAATGGTCAAAATAAAATGTTGCACAGCAAGTTTTCTGTGGTCTAAGCTCCTGGAGGAATTACTCAGAAAAATAACTCACTTTTGGGCGCCTGGTGGCTCAGTGGGTTAAGCATCTGCCTTCGGCTCAGGTCGTGGTCCTGGGGTTCTGGAATCGAGTCCCACATCGGGCTCCCTGCTCAGCGGGAAGCCTGCTTCTCCCTCTCCCTCTCCCTCTGCCTGCCACTCCCTCTGCTGTGCTCTCTCTCAAATAAATAAATAAAAACTTAAATAAATTTTTTAAAAAAGAATAACTCACTTTAGCCAACCATTCATTAGCTAAGCTGCTTTTCCATTCTTACATTACATCTCTTGCTTCCTGGGTTACCTTGTGTGTCATTGTCATCCCTGCCACCACTCCTGACAAGAAGCACTGGTGATGCTTAGAAAAACTGACCAGCTTCGGGAAGGGACACTGTGATGTAAATCTGTATTTCAGGAAACCAAAGGAAGAAGGAGAATCCCAAGCGGAGCTGGTCTAACACTGGGAACTTGTTGCCCTGAGAGCAATTATTTCACAGCCCTTTACTGAGTGCCTGCATGTGCAAGGGCTGCAGAGAAGCAGAAAACAGAGTTCTCTTTCCAGTCTGCTGGCAAAACCAAACAGATTGAATCAAATATGGCAAATCATCATTAGCAGAGAGGGGGGAATAAGAACTTGTGCCCAAAATCACTGAGAGGGAAAAATTGGTGCTGGGTTTGGGGGGGTGGGGTGGGCAGGATGGGTCTTCATCAAGACGATGGTGTTTGAGCTGGGTTTTGAAGAATCTGTAGAAGTTTGGTTTGCGATAAGTGGGAAAACGGGGCAGGGAAGGCATTTTGGACAAGGGAACCAGCATCAGCAAATGGACAGATGTGAAGATGTGATACTGGTGATAGATAGAGAAGATAGATAGATACTGATGCTATTAAAAAATACTACATAATCAGTTATATGCAGACATCGACAAATCCAAATGGATGTGCTAACCAAGCCGAGTGGATATCAGCCATAGACAAACTGGCGTGGATATATCATTGTGTCCCACTTGACTCTCAGCTCCGAAGAGAGAGGCTGGGGTGTTACAGGAATGCCGAAGAGTGTGGCATAGCTAATATCCATGTAATGACAGTAGTTGACGCCGAGTGTTTACCATGAGCCAAGCACTGTGTTTTGCGTGCTTTTGTCTTATTGAATCCTCTAATCAACCCCTAGATGGTAGATATTGTTGCCTCCATTTAACATTTTAAGTCACTTGCCTCAGATCAGTCCCAACTAGGCTGGGATTTAAGCCTCTCCAGATTGACCTTTAGAAGACCTCTGGACATTCATGGACGTGAACACTGTTTATAATGATCTGAGCCTAGAACATAACCCCATTTTACATCTCGAGATGAGTTTTCTCATGGTTTTATTTTTACTGATTAAAACTACCCAATAAACAGAGGAAATATTGAGCTTTATTTTTTTCCCCAGAACTTTACCGTGCTTGGTGATAGCATGGTGATTATTACCATGGTGATAGCAACTGCATTCATGGTACTTGAGTCACCGATACCACATCCCAGGGTCGTTCTGCTTCAGCAGGCTGTCCCGTTCATAGTGATCCTACACTGAGCTGCTAGCCTCACACAACTTCATCATGTCCTCTAACGTAGCAATCAATGTATGAGCATTTACAGAGGGGAATACATATTGTTGCATTATAAATGCCCTTCGTTTCTGCTTTGCAATAGTCATGGCATAATATGTGCTTTTGAAAATACTGTTTACAGGGGCGCCTGGGTGGCTCAGTGGGTTGAAGCCTCTGCCTTCAGCTCAGGTCATGGTCCCAGGGTCCTGGGATCGAGCCCCACGTCGGGCTCTCTGCTCAGCGGGGAGCCTGCTTTCCCCTCTCTCTCTGCCTACTTGTGATCTCTCTCCTCTCTGTCAAATAAATAAGATCTTAAAAAAAAAGTACTGTTTACATCTTCATTGTCACTGATTCTGATGAATTTCTTTTCAGGATAGCAAGAAACAATAAATACTTAGAGTAAAAAAAAAAAAGATAACATGAAGAACGACTGTATTAGATGACCTCTCAGTGCCTTTCCAGTTTGAATTTTCTGTGGCTGTAGGGAGGGGGTTGGGTTTGGAGAGGAAGCAGCGAGCATTCCAGGATGGGAATGACACCAGGGATGTGGCCCGGTGGGGTAGGGGTTGGAGGATCCCCGGACAAGCCAGGAGAGGGAAGAAACTTCCTCAGAGCCTGGTCTCGTCATGTTCCCTTTGGAAGCCACTCCTTTCATTCCTCCCCGCCCTCACTGTAATTGAAGACTCCTGGGGGAACTGCCAGGGCCAGAATTACAGGAAATTGCCTTGTGGCCAGTGGGGCTTCTCTGGTTACTTCCCTCTGTGACCAAGGGCAGTGATGGCTTCCTCTCTGTTAGCTGGGTGTCTTTGCCTCCTTGTTCTGCCAAGTTCCCAAGAAACCTTAGCTTCTGTTCCTTCCATTTTTTGCCCAGCTCCCCTGAATGGGATTTGATCCCCGGTCTTATCCAGCTCCCTTGCTCCATACGAGTGATCTGGAAATGTTGGGTCTGTGACCGACAAGTTTTGTGGGTCACCCAAAAGGCATTGTTTGGAAGTAAGCCAGAGCTCCAAACAGATATCCAAACAGCGCTGGCCATGCCTGTTGTGTCCCCTCCCTCGAAGGGGGTCACTTGTATCATTCAGTAACATAATTGTTTTTCTCCTTACTAATTATATAGGCTCGCTGAAGATAGCTTGGAAAATACAGAAGTACATGTAGAAGCAAATACAGATTATCTGTTACCCCAAGAAATATAGTACTTGGCAGGAGACAAGGGTGACAGCATGGGTGAAGGTTAAATTCAGTGCTGGTCTCTCTGTTCTTTATGCTGTGCCACCCACCCACCCCCACTTCTTCCCACAGCACCTCTTGATCTCACCCTTATGGAACTTGCCTGTCCTGTATCCCATAAAATGGAAGGCAAACTGGAAAGTGTACAATAACACCTACCATGTCAGAGGCATATAAGAGATAAAATATCTCATATCAAGAAGGTGTTTGGAATCTGAAACAGCAATATTTTGTCAGAACTCTGCCACCACTACCTTATCCCTGAGATGTTGTGGTGATAAAGTGTTGTGGGAATGTCTAATGAGATAAGAGACCATCTGAGAAATTCACAGTGCTCCCCGGGAATTAGGAAAAGACTCACAGTACAAAGAGGCGAGAATGATTAAGTACAAAGCAGGGCTCATAAATATGCCTTTCTCTTTTGAGGAGAAAAAAAAAAGAATAGCTGACATTAAACAAAAAAGGTGGATGATACTAAATCCATCCCAGAGATAAAGTCCTTGTTATAAGTAATAGTTGGAATTTATGTTTTGCTTCTCCCTCCCCCAGGTGGATAGGGTCAGAATGGCAATTTCCTTATTTTTGAGCCCTTGCATCGAGGCTCTGGGAGACAGAGGACTTAGAAAACTCTAAGGTGTAAGGGTTAAGGTCAGAGCTTTGGAGTTAATTAGACCTGGGTTCAAATCCCACCTCCACTCAGATGGTCATCAAAACTTTGTGTGCCATCGCTCTTTTTGACATTGAGGATATAACATTGGACGATATAGATAAGGTCGCTACTTACATGGAGTTTACATTCTAGTTGGGGGGGGGAGAATGTTTAATGTTAAAAGGCGAGCACAATGATATGATTGGAAGTAACTGGGGGCTGCCTTAGGTTGAGTAGTCAGGAAAGGTCTCTCTGAGACTAGACAATTGAACTAAGACCTGGATGATGAAAAGAGGCCAGCAATAAAACAAAAAAACCAAAACAAAACAAAAACATCTAGCAGAAGAGCATTCCAGGCAGAAGTAACAGCAAGGGCAAAGGCCCTGAGGCAGGAACAGGCTTAAATTTTTATAGAACGAAATACCAGTGTGATTGAAGCGGAGTGAGCCAGGGAGAGAGGGAAGAGATGAAGTTAGAGAGGGTCAGTACAGGTCAGGTCACGCAGGGGCTTTGTAGAAATTCAGCTAGTAATCATCATAATCATCATCATCAAGCAGATAAGAAAAAAAAGTTGAATAATTGAGGGTATACTGTATAGTACCAACTGAGGCATTTGGATCTGACTAACTGGGGCACAGGGGTGTTACTATAACATTTGAATGATGTGTTCAAAGTGAGCCCGAGGAAAATAATTCTGAGAACAGGGTACAGGGTGGCCATTTTCATCTATCATCACATTTCTAGCTCTCAAATTTCTCTCAAGTTTCATCCGCTACAGCTACATAATACACAAGTCCAGTGTGATTCATGACACCATCAAGTGAGATGATTAAGCCACTCTGAATGTATTTGGTTAGGAGGAGTGTGGCTAAGGGTCAGGTTCCCTGGGGCTACATTGCTCCTTGGTGCGCCTGGTTTACTAACTTTTTTTTTCCTCTCTCTTTTTTTTTTTTTTTAAACAGGGAGAGAAGAAGTCCTATGGAAAACCATGTGGGGGCCAAGACTGCAGCGGCGGCTGTAAATGCTTTCCTGAGAAAGGAGCCAGAGTAAGTGGCTTCTTCTATTGTGGAAAGACACACAGTCAGGGCAGTTGTGATCTGACGTGTGCATGCGTGCGTGTGTGTGTGCGTGTGTTTTCTTTAGAATTAAACTGCTTAGAATCCACTCTTGTGACTTCATGGAATAAGCCAAGTGATGAGGGCCAGCTGAAAGGAGCTTTGCTGACCAGATGAGAGGCAGAACTAGATTGGTCAGGATCTCTGAGGGAGCAGGAAGAGGTTTCCTTCGTTGACTTAATGCCAGCGTTTCCTCAAGGTTTCATCTGGAGCATTTCCAAAAGCCAATTAGGTTGTGAAGAACCAGATTATGTTTGTAGATAGATGTGTATTTTCATAGCTCCTCTTTAGCCACTTGGTTCTTCCCTCTGGGGAACAAGCAGTCCAGTCGTTACGTACAGACCAGGGATGGGACTGGTCAAAAATCAAGAGTTTCTTTGGGACGCCTGGGTGGCTCAGTCGGTTAAGCATCTGCCTTCGACTCAGGTCATGACCTCAGGGTCCTGGGATCAAGTCCCACATCAGGCTCCTTGCTCAGCTGGGGGGGGCCTGCTGCTCCCCGACTTGTGCTTTCTCTCTCTCTCTCGCACTCTCTCTCACTCTCTCACAAATAAATAAATGAAAGTCTTAAAAAAAGAAAAAAAGTTTCCAGGGTAAACTTAAAGTCCAAAAATCTGAGTGACTGCCCGTAAAGAACGATTTATAGATTTTATATTAAACCTAGGATTTGTTTAAAAACATTATGGGAGGTATTCTGTGTCTTGGTCCTTATTGGCAAACCGCAGTGAGCACAGTGCGCTAACAGAGCGTTTCCATCAGCCCTTGTATATGCATGCGGGAAGCATTGCCCCAGCTGATTGGTACCCTTGACTCTCACAGAATAAACTGACATCTTTAGTGTAACTCAGAAAAAAAAAAGTATTCGAGGGGGTTTCAATTTTACAAAATGAAATATAATCTATGCCCCTGGGATTTATGGCCATCCTGTAGAATTCAGATCTTCTGACTTGAAGCTTTGTGTCTACACCCTGATCACATTCAAACAAGCCTAAGAGCTTAGACTGTCAAAGGGAGGGAGCGTAAATAGGTCAACAGACCCTCAAAAACATGGCCAAATAGGGGAGAGAGTGGCCCCTCCACCTTCTCTTTTATTACCTTCCATTTGGAGTAAAGTGAAATATCAAACTACGCCAGAATTTGAAGGAAGAGAAAAAGCCATCTCCTCATCAAAAGGGACCAGACCCATTATACATTAAAGGGATAGACTTAGAGAATCATAAAATATCAGAAAGGGACAGTATCTTAGTGAGCTTCTCATCTTATCCGCGGATTGTACAGAGAAAGCAGACTCGAAGAAGGAAAATGATTTCCCGGGGTCACACAGCAAATTGATGACAGATTCAGACTATTACCTGGGTCCTTTGATTTCTTGCCTATTTACTTTTACCCACTGTTGCCTCCCAGAGAAGTCATGTTCACTGTAGCCACCGAGGCCCATGCCTTTGCCTCTAATCTTCAACCAGGAAACACTTTAGAAAAAAAAAGTTGGTTCTGTAACAAATATATGAATACATTCTTAAACAACATGCAAGCGATAGAGGCAAAGAAGTCTCCTCTGAGAGTCCAGCCCCCCTGTTGTCTTTCTGGTCTTTTCTTGTGCATAATCAGAGACATGTAGAAATACGAATAAAAATAGTTTCATTTTCTGGGTTTTTTATTTTTCCAAAATACAATCATATATTCTGTGACTTGCTCTGTTGTTTTTTTAAGCCATCTAATATGTCCTTAAGATCTTTTTCTCTCCCCCATAGTTTAATCCAGCCATTTGTTCCTCTTTTTTTTTTTTTTAAGATTTTATTTATTTGACAGAGAGAGAGATCACAAGTAGGCAGAGAGGCAGGCAGAGGGGGAGGGTAGCAGGCTCCCTGCTGAGCAGAGAGCCCGATGCGGGGCTCGATCCCAGGACCCTGAGATCATGACCTGAGCTGAAGGCAGAGGCTTTAACCCACTGAGCCACCCGGGCGCCCCCATTCGTTCCTCTTTTGATGAACATCTTAGGTTGTTTCCAAATGTTTGCTATTTTAAAAAGTCGCAGTGCCCCAATGGAAATCCCTGAACAGACCTTATTGTGCATATAGGATCAAAATTTCCAGATATGAGGTAATAAAGATTTTTCATTTTCAAAGCCAGTGCTCACTTAGCCCGCAAAATACTCCAATTTACACTCCTACCAGCATTGTACAGGAGTGCCCACATGTCTATGCCCTTGCCAACATTTAATACTTCTGCTAATTTGGGTGGAAATCTTCCCAACTGCCAGGCTACCTGTGAGTTCAAGTGTCTTTTCCCATGTTCATAGAGCATGTGTATTTCTTCTGTGAATTTTCTGGATATGTCCTCTGTCCACTTTCATCATGAGTGATTCTGACCGACTTACCTTTCCTCTGCGAAGACATCATAAATAAAAATGGCTCAAGTCGAAGTGGGTGAGATTTGCAGTTTGACGCAAAAAGGCATTTCCTGGCAGGTTGCAGGCGATAGGAGGCATTGGTCAGACCCCACCACCCGGGGACTGAGACGTAAACCCGGTCTGCTGGTTGGGGGTGCAGGGCCTTTAAAAGTAAGAAATCTTTTTTATACATCTGAACAGGACTTAGTGTCACACCAGACAAACATGCTGAAGGTGACCGCATTGCTTAACCTCTGGCTGAGATTTTGATCTTTGAAGATGGAAGGCAGTGGATTTCCTCAATAAGGAGCTCCCATTTGGCTTCCAAACATCTGGAACCCTAGTCTGTCTTCTCCTTTGAAAACATGAGTGGTTGAAGGGCTGTGGGACTGGGGAAAACAGAGTATCGCCGCACTGATTCTTTTTTCTCAATATTTAAAAGGTTCCGAGACCGTGGAAAAGGTTCCACGGTCCTGGAGCTTATTTGTGAAGTCTGCAGTTGCTGGGAACGTTCGCCCAGGTTACTGATCCAGACCAATCTGTAATTCACGACTCAATACCAGGGATGTCCTATTTCCCAGGTAGATCAGGGGGCCAGCATAGGTGGGGCAGACCCTATGAGCGCAGACGCTCGATGCCGCCTGGGGCCACTAGGTCCCTTTGAGCCATTCTCCCTACCCTCTTGCGTTCCCAGGGCCAAGCGGGACTGTTTAAACTGACTTCAGCACTGTTGACCCTGCAGGGCAGCCCCTCAGTACCCCTTTTGTGCAGATGTCAGAAAGATTTGAGACTGTTTTCCTTAGCTGAGCAGCGGGCCCCATTTGGATTTCAAGCTGTTCCCTATGAGCTCTGTGAGCTGGGGGTGGAGGGGAATGGAACGTCGGGTCACCCCTGAGATACGCCGCAGCCCTTAGCAGGGCTGCCTCCTGCCTTGGGAAAACAGCAAGTACATAGCTTGCTGGGCAGTGTGTACTTTTCCTTTGCCAAAGTCCTCTTGAACTGACTAGGACATTTACAAAACACCTAATACTCCTGCACAATGGCAATCCAACCCCCTCCTGGTTTATGCGCTCTCGAACTGCTTTCTCAAAGGTTTATCCTGCCTGGTAAAAAGCCTTTTCCAAAGCATCTTCTCCCGGGGTCCGTATTATCTGTATGCCCCAAGAAAGTGTCTTGGCCAAGCTCACTAGCCTGTCTGTGGCAAAACTTGCTTAGCCTCCTTTAGGAGAATGGCAACTTTATATTTTTTTTCCCCAAATATGTTTATTTTATTTTTTCAGTGTTCCAAGATTCATTGTTCATGCACCACACCCAGTGCTCCACGCAATACGTGCCCTCCTCAGTACCCACCACCAGAAGGTCAACTTTAAAAGATAGCATAACTGCTAATGTTAAAGAAAGGGTTTCTTTTTCCCCTTGGACATTGACATTTGGACTTATGATTTGACTTTCAGTTTTCTTTCGGGGGCGGGGAGATGTTTTATTACCTGGGAAAACCATTCTTTGGAGTTTTTCTCTTCCCTGTATTTGGGGGGGGTGTCTGGCATTAGATTGAACAAAATATATCCGTTTTCCATCTTCACCTCTTCCCATTTTTTTCCCTACTGGATTTGCACTGTGTGTTTTGTTAGGAGCCTGCTGTGTTCCTTAATACGATTTCACTTTTCCCGTGTTTTTCTCCGTGTTCTGGCTGGCATTTATATACAGCATGGTGAACTCCTAATTATGCATGCCACGTAAAGGATTATCACAGATAATCCCAAGCCACGGGGAATACTGGGATCCCCTCCCTCCCCCCATAATTCTGTTTGTCCCTGTTTTACTGCTGTGTCCTAGCTAGAGAGTTTCACGTGAAACACCCCGGGTCTTTTATCTCCTCATCTGCTGCCTGCTTCCTGCTGCTTCTCTGTCAAAAACTGTGTGTTTCCCATGAATTCCAGGACCAGATGCATTGACCACTAGTTTTGTTTTTTGGGTTTGGTTTCCTTTGGTTTGGCTTTGTTTGACTCTCCTCTTGCAAACAGCTGGCATTCCCCGTGTCAGCGGACGGGTGCCATAGCTACCCAGAGGCCTTCCCATTGGCTCCTGATTTGGGCAATTTTGGTGGACATCTTTCCCTTTTCCCTGTGCACCCATCCCCCCACACACACACACCCCTACCCTGACTGACCGCTACGACGCACACCCAATGTCCTTACCCTCTGCCAAAGCTTATGTTGCACGTGAACTGCTTGGGTGGCCGGGCCCTGCTCCAGCTGCCTGTATATACGCAAGCCACTTGCCTTCATCGCCCACCCACCCGTCGGCCCTCCCCAGGCTGGCCTCGCTGCGAACACCGGTCCTCCGTACCCTGCTTGTTGCCAGATCCAACGGATATTTTTCATTCTTTATCTTGCGTCGCCTCTCTGCCGCACGAGACACCTCCTTCCTTCCTGAAACGCTCTGTTCCCTTGGATTTCATGATGTTCTTCTGTCCTCGTGTTTCTCCT
Organism: Procyon lotor; assembly: GCA_028646535.1. Lineage (NCBI taxonomy): Eukaryota > Metazoa > Chordata > Mammalia > Carnivora > Procyonidae > Procyon > Procyon lotor. The sequence goes on from CM053612.1 coordinate 33,401,921, forward strand.
ACTCTAATTGGGGCTCCCCAGGGTATTGTCCTCATCCTACTTCTCTGCTCACAATAGGCCTCTCCTACGGTGGCTTCATAGATGCCGGGGATTTCTGCTGCCACTCATACAATGATAGATATGAAATCCCTACCTTTAGCTCAGACCCTTCTCCTTAGCTTCAGGTCAGCAGGATCAATTTCTTTTTTTTAATTATTTTTTTTAAAGATTGTACTTATTTATTTGACAGAGTGAGAGAGAGAGAACAAGTAGGCAGGGGGAGAAGGAGAAGCAGACCCCTCCAACCCTGCTGAGCAGGGAGCCCGATGCGGGGCTCGATCCCAGGACCCTGAGATCATGACCTGAGCCAAAGGCAGACGCTTAACCCACTGCACCACCCAGGCGCCCCTGATAGTCTATTTCTTATAGGATATCTCTGCTTGGATTTTGACTGGCACCACAACTGTGTCTCATACAGAATTCCACTATCACCTCCCACTAGACGTGTCCCTTCCTAAGTCTTGGCTGTCTTCTCTGTTTCACCAGAAACCTTTCTCCTTCAGGTCATCAGCACCATGTCCGTTTACCTTCCAAAACAAAGCCCAAATCCATCCACTCTTCTCCGTACCTATTTGTCCAATCCAGGCCCGTATAATCTCTTGCCTGAATTACCCTCCAAGCCCCCAGATTGGTCCTCCAACCACAAGTGTCCCTCTTTTCCAGCCCTGCACCACTCTGCTGTCATAATCTTTCCAGAACATAAATATGATCCTGAAACTCTTGCTCAGAATCCTTCAGTGGCTCCTGGTAGATCTCACAATAAAATCTTAGCTCTAGTAGGCTTAGGAAGTCCTCTGTGGCCCGGGGCTTGACTGCCTCTCCCCCGTCAGCTCTCACCACCAGGAGCCTCCTCCTCCAGAAAACCAAACCAAACCAGATGCCTGAACTGAACTCTTTACAATTCACAGAACCTGCTGTGTTATTTAGTAGGGCCCCAGGTGTTATACCTGCTGCTCCATTTCCATGTACTCTCCTTTCACTGGCTCTACCCTCTCTCTGCCGACCTGCTTCTGTTTATCCATCCTTTAAAAACGAACACAAGTTTCAGGGCACCTGGGTGGCTCAGTCGTTGATCCCAGGGTCCTGGGATCGAGCCCTGCATCGGGCTCCTTGCTCAGCAGAGAGCCTGCTTCTCCCACTACCATTCCCTCTGCTTGTGTTCCCTCTCTCGCTGTGTTTCTCTCTGTCAAATAAATAAAATCTTAAAAAAAAAAAAAACGAACACAAGTTTCACCTCTTTATGGAGCATTCTGTGATCTGCAAGGCTGAGGTTGTTTATCCCCTTTCTCGCTATTCCTCTTGTGCTGAATCATTGCCAGCTACTGACTTGTCTGCCGTCCGCTAGCTTATGAACTCCTGAAGACCAGAGGCTGGGTCTTTTTAGATTTCGCGGGGGCAGTAAGCACTAGCAACTGTTCCGTGAAGGACTAACCAACTGACCAGCCAGTTGGGATGGGTAGGGGTCCAGCCCTACCCTCCACATCCTGGATTAGATGAGAGTCCACTGTCTCAGCAGAGTCCCTTCTGCTAAAAGAAGGCAAGGAGCCGGGGTAGTCATTTCCATATTGTTTCTAGATCCTATTAGCTGTAGGCAATGCCCCCCCTCCCCCACTTGCCCACACTCTGGTTCCTATAGCTTGCTTTGGGATTTTGTTCTACCTAACCCCTCTGGGTGGTGGGTGTTGGCCTTCTCTTTTGAGTGGTCGATTCTTCCTCTGTGCCTGCCAAGGCAAGAGGCTTGGCCACATGCTTTTATTTTGCTACTGGAGTGGAAAAGTACCAGAGTTCTTCCTCCAAGGTGAGGCTATTCTTGAACGATTGTGAGTCAAAGGTAATCACGGGCTTTCTTTTTGACAGTGATGGCACTCTCCTCTCCACCAAGCGTCTTAGCTTTCTGCAAAGTTGATGGCCTTGGGTTCCCTTGTTCCTCTCTCCTCATGCGGCAGGGGGAGGGAGAGGAACAGCCTTTGAGCAGGGAAATGGCCATTGGGTGGTAGTAGGGGAGGGAGGTAAAAAAAAAAAAAATTGAAAGTTGCTGGGGATTTCAATATGCTGTGATTATTTAAGTGCAGGATAATTGATGATAAGGTTAAAATTTAGTGTCTCTGCACCAAATCAAGGTGCACTCATAGCCCAGCAGATGTTTATGGTTATCTTAATCCATTCCTTGATCATCTGGGGGCAGCGTGGGGTTTATGGAATATATTATCCATACTAGTGAGGGAGGCTTCTGTTAGGAGCCAAGGAGCCGGAGGAGATAATATGCAGCTGTGAAGTCAAGAGCTTCACTTTAGATATCCAGAGACCCAAGCGGCAGGCCGGAGTTTTGCTAACTGGATGACATTGGGCTGATGCTTTCCCCTCTCAGGGTCTCAGTTTGCCTCTGAGTAAAACGAGGGGTTTGTGCTGGGTAATCTCAAAGAGCCCACCGGCTGTGATCAACTAAGTCAGACACTGTTACAGTACTGCACCGTGACAGTCCCTTGCCCCCAGAGCGTCTTATCATGCTTTCTAGTGTTGCCGGGAGATATGGTAGGCAGTGGCTGACAGCGCCCGACCCTTTGGAGTGGTGTCTTGGCAGCTGTTTCAGAAGTAAATCAGTTGCTGTGGCCTTTTACTGCCGACGCTGGAAGCTTCTCGCAGCTGAAGTTGCACTCCTGTAGGAATGTGCGGTCCTTCCCCCCAACCCTTGGGCATCTGGCTGGTGTGATTTGAAGAGAACCCCAGGGATATCTCCTCACCACGCCTACCCCGCAGATAGCTTCCCTGCCTTGCCCGGGAATTCTTTCTTCCCTCAGTTCTGGCTTCACAGACCCACTCTTGATGTTAAGCATTGTTTGAGCCTTGCATTGCTTGACTACATTACATACGCCATTCCGATGAAAGGAAGCAGGTTCCCCTCTACATCCCTGGGGAAGAGTTGTGTGCACAGATCTCTAGAGACCTCTTGGTTTTCCTGGGACTGGCCCGCTGACCCATATGTCAGAGACATTGGCTGTAAAGACATGGGTGAACATCCCGCCTGCCAGTGTGTGACATGGTGTCTCCTCGTAGAGTCTGCCATCATCTTTCCTTGCCAGCTGGTTACCCCTTTCCTAACTTCCTCCTTTGGCCATCCATGCTTCCCTCCCTCTTGCTCTGCCATTTCTAGCTCTTCATCCCTCCTTCCCATTGTCCCAACTATGGCGTCCTCACCAGTTCCTCCCCTCTGCTTTCAGTCGCCTGGGGTCACTACCTGCGTCACTGGTCCATTTTTGGTCATCTATCAAAAGGCGTGTCCTCATGCAGGATATTAAAACTTAGGATTTGTTTTAAAACATCTTGGGATAGGACTCCTAGGTGGCTCAGTCAGTGAAGTGTCTGCCTTTGACTCAGGTCAAAATTCCAGACTCTGATTCCAGAGTCCTGGGATCAAGTCCCGCATTGGGCTCCCTGCTCAGTGGGGAGTCTGCTTCTCTGCCCTTTCCCTGGATTGTACTCTCTCTCTCTCAAGTAAATAAATCTCAAAAAAATTATGGGATATATTTAATGTCTTGTTCCTTATTGGCAAATTGCCATGAACACAGTGCATCGGCAGAGTGTTTCCATCAGCCTACAGCAGCAGGATGTCAGAAAGAGTTGCTGGGAGGTACTTTACAGAAGTGTACCCACAGAAGTGTACCCACTTATCCAGAGATTCGCACCCTCAGAGCCTGGATCGGTGGGCTCCAAAATTGGGGGGAGGAGGGAGCGCCATGCACACAAGTCAGTCCACTGGCAGTACAAAAGAAAATACTACAACTCCCCATTTAAACTGAGAAAGTCTAGAAAGCAATTCAGATGTGGATTGAATTATTTAATTTATATAAAGTGCTTATGACACTAAGTACCATGTGCGTGTTAGCCATTATCACTGCTGTTATGGAGTCTGTGGATATGCAGTGCACACACGGTCCTGGGCACCCTCGTCCAGTGAGTTTGTCTTCGGCTTTCTGGTTGCATATGCCCCATAGGGCATTCTGAGGGAAGAGTGGGAGCCCAAAGACGGGAGGGGTGACTCTGGGGCCCTCACATTTTTCCCGCATATCTATACCAGAGATATTGCTATTTCCTTGGGTCCAGTTAAGTGGATTTATGGATTATATTCTCTCACTACAGTAACCCTCACAAAATGGATAAGTGGCTTAAGAAGATTCCTGCAAATAAACCATGTCTTGAAGATAAAACTCATAATGTGAGCATGTGAAAATGGCAGCGCTCACACTTCTACTCCTAGACTGAGTTTTTCCATCAGCCTCATCATAAGGTTAAAAACCATGACAATCTAAATTATACCTGACAAGAAAGTGGCAAAAAGTAATGCAGGAATAATCAAGAAGACTATATGAAATATGGGTTTACACCCATTCTCAGTAATGAAAACTCTTGTCCTAAATGTATGTTTTGGAAATATTCGCTGATAATAAAATCGTAGCCATCATGACACGACATTTGACATGAGGTTTACTTCATCTTTTTTTTTTTTAAGATTTTATTCATTTATTTGACAGAGAGAGAGAGAGCACAAGTAGGCAGAGAGGCAGGCAGAAAGAGAGAGGGAAGCAGGCTCCCCGCTGAGCAGAGAGCCCGATGCGGGGCTCGATCCCAGGACCCTGAGGTCATGACCTGAGCCGAAGGCAGAGGCTTTAACCCACTGAGCCACCCAGGCCCCCCTTACTTCGTCTTTTTACATTTTCTGTATCTTGTGTGTTTCATTATATATGTAGAGTAGGACATGTATATAATTTAAATAATTATTAATGATATATCGTATTGTGTGTATTACATATATAGAGAGACAGAGACAGATGGAAAGAGAGGAAACATGCTCGAATTTTATTTTTCACTGAAAAAGGTAGGCAATCAGAAAGATTTGGAGGCCACTGACCCAGACCATACTTAGAATAGAACTTCTTGAAATCTTTTGCTCTTTCCCTATAGAATGGCCATGCCATCAACTTTAGAGCTTCACCTTGGCAACTTTACATAAAGCAAAGCAATGGCAATCTCAGGAATTGGGAGCAGTGAGACAGGAAAGAAATGTAAAAATCATAAAATTTCAAGCCTAGAAGGTTGGATCCAAGCCCCAAGTGGCATATTATAGTTTATAAAAGGCTTTCCCAACATATCTCTAAAAGCTCTTGCTCTCATTTTAAATAGGAAGACTTGTAGAAGAAACAGCTTCAGAGAGGTTAAAAGACTTTCCCAAGGTCCCTTGTGAGTGGCATCACTGACATTTGAAACAAGTATCCCCCCCACCCCACCCTCTGGGGTGTGTTTCCTGCTATGTCAAATGGCCCCTTCATCCCATGACCATAACCAGATGAGCTCACTTGGGTTGGATCGTTGTGAAGGAAGGGACACTTGTGGTGGAGAAAATCAGCTAAGACATAGACCAGATACCAGTAAATTCATAGTCCTTCCCCTGCCTTGCTGAGAAGTAACTCCTGACTGCTTGTATGGCATCTGTTTACATCCTTGTCTGGGTTTTAAAATGTTTTCCTCATATCCCTGTCTTTTAAAAGCTAAAGAAAGGGCGCCTAGGTGGCTCAGTCGGTTAAGCGTCTGCCTTCGGCTCAGATAATGATCTCGGGGTCCTGGGATCGAGTCCTTCGTTGGGTTCCTTGCTCTGTGGGGTACCTGCTTCTCCCTCTGCCTGCCACTTCCCTGGCTTGTGCGCTCTCTCTCTCTCTCTCTCTCTCTCTCTCCCTGACAAATAAATAAATAAAATCTCTTTAAAAATTTAAAAAATAAATAAATAAAAGCTAAAGAACCCAGGAAAGCCTGGGTTCTGTCTGTGACTGCGGATGTTGTGAGGAGTCATGTCAGTTGTCATAGTTCTGGCCTGGGACTCTCCCTCTATGTAGGCCACGCATTGTATGACAGGTCACTGCAATGGAGTTGGAAATGCATGCAGATGAAATTCCCAAGTATATGTCAGGGAAGTCATTTGGTGTCTATTCTGAGAAGACTTGCATTAATGGAAGCCTTCCAAGACTGTTTAAGAAAATTAATTGCATGGCATCTCTCTTAAGCTATAGTAGAAGTCGATGGGGGAAAAATGTGCGTTGCTTTGCAGAAATTTGCTTCACTGTCATCCCTTCAAAAGAGCTTTTCTTTTAACAAATGGGGCACATGGCCATTTATTTAATGGCCACCTTTATTTATAGAGGTAGAGGTCCCAGACTATGTTCTGTATTTTGTTTTTTTCATTGTGTTGTGTGAGGTTTGAGCCCATTAGACATGATTTAAGAAAGCATTCTGGGGGCTAAATATTGGTGCAGGCACTGTGGGGAATGCAAACATATTACAAGGACCAGACCTCTATGTGGGGAGACTACACACACATACACACATACACACACATGCACACGTACAGATGCACACGCACACACGCACTCCAAAGCACTGCATCCTATTGAACGTCTGAAAGGTAGAGCACAGGTCCTCAAAAAAAGATATTGGTGTAGACTAGAGTGATTAAACAAAGTATTTTTTTAATATTGTGACCAAAAAGTTTCTTTAGGAGCATTAGTTTGCTGGGGGTCGTGCAGGGTGGATTGGAGTAGGGAGACGTGAGAGGCAGGTAGAATGCTTCCCATTTTTAGAGGTTAAGTGGTATATCCCAGCTCCCCTAGCGCCACAGAATGGAAAGTGTCCATCATTTTCTTCTGCTCAGATCCTATGTTTCTTTCATTGATTCTCTCCAGCCTTGAACGCACACACAGACACACATCCACATTCACCTAAAACAGTGCTTGGATAACGAGGGTTTCATTTTAGATGAATATATCACCTTTTCATTTTTTTTTTTTTTTAATGAGCTAGAAGACATTTCCCCCTCACATTCCCCTAACTCCTTAGAAATGAGTGTCTCCACTGGTGAGTCCCTACTGATCCCAAACGAGGAAATTCATCCCCAAACCAAGTGGAGTCCACAGCACTGAGGTGACCCTTGTCTTGATTACAGAGGAGACTGTGTGATGCTTTTCTCCACAGGAGGCTAAGAGCTCCTGCCGTCACTGCAGGGCCCAGGGAGAAAGGCCAACTCAGTGGGTTCTGAAAGAGCTTCTGTTTCCTACTTGACACATTTTGTTACAGGAGTTATGAGTGAAAGGTAGGACTTGGGAACCATGAAAGAAGGAAGCCACTGTTTCCCTTAAGACAAATTTGAAAGCGTGGTCAGCAGAGATATCTACAAGTACCTCGGCATCGTGTCCTTCTGGTGAATTACCAGCTGTGACCATGGCAGTCTCATTCCGTGGACTTAACTGAGCATTTGGCTCTGCTCTGACAGCTTCTACACTTTTTAATCCTCAGTTTTACAAGCTCAGTTTTAGTCTTTAATTTTTGAGAACCCGAAGGGGGGAAAAAAACTCATTCCTTTGGACCCCAGGGAAATTACTGTATATGTTCAGTTACTGTCCATACCAAAGAAAGCATGATCTCTGTCCCCGTGCATGTCTTTGCTAGTTCCAGTAATTGTCGTGACTTGGCATTCCACTGTTTTAGTTGCACTCCCTCTTGGAGCTGACACCAGTCACTGATTGCTGCCCCCTTCCCATGTTGCTGGGAGAATGCCAGTAAAGCAAGGAGCAAAGGAGGGAGCTGGGGGGAAACGTGCTGTGGGGCCCAGAATGGAATGAGGGGTAACCAAGGTTCAGGAGCCAGGTTTCCCCAGAGAGAGACAAAAAGAAAGCAAACAAAAGCAAGAGACAGGTCTAAACAGGCTCCCCAGACAGGGCCCCTTTGCTGTAAGAACAGAGCCTTAAACTTCACAAAGCTCAAGGAGGGAAGGGAGCCAGGGGTTAAACACAGCCTTCGCAATTCAGTTGAAGAATTAGTAACTGAGTATACACAGAGAGAAAAGGCACCCATGTTCACATAGAGCAACATTTATTTTCCTTAAAACCCATTCAGACCTTCTATGAACTCGGAAATGAACCTCAACTCGTATATCCACATAGATAGCGATCCCCCCAAATCTGAAAGGTAGCCACCCGTACATAGATAGAAACATAGAGACTCAGAGAGGCTTGGGAGGGCACCCGAGAAGACACCCGGAGCCCCGTGATGCCTAACATGGGCTGGTTTTTGAGACATATGCTGGGGAGTTTAGTGACCTCATTAAATCCATTGTGCCGGGTGTGAGCCCATGGTCCCAATGATTGACAACTGGGGTAAGGCAAACTAACTTCTCTCTGAGTTTTACCTTCCAAATTGCATCAAAACCTAAAGCTCTGGGAGCAGGATGGAAACCTGTCCCCTTCCTCCCTTGTGGAGTGAGGAGCCGGGCTTGAAGGCCTCCAGGGTTCCTTGGAGGAACCAGAGCGTGGAGGGTCACAGAGGCCCCAGCCTAAGGACCAGAGGTCCCCACTCTGACCAGCCCCCACAGGGCCCCCACCGGTCCCCGGTTTCCCAGATTCCTGAGGGGAACTTGATCTGGCCCAGGGGCTGGCATGAGCTCTTCATGTCGTCCCCAGGAGTCCGCGCTCCTTGGGAACCCCAAGCACGAGCTCACTCCCACACCCGGCCAGCCCCATGGAGGCAAGGGAGGGAGGCCGGGTCTCTGAGGGAACCTCTCGGGGCTCAGTCAAGAGGCTGCCGCCCAGGGAAGGGGGCCCTGCCCAGTCCAGCGGGAGCGACAGAACCTCTTCTACGGCCCAAGGGGGAGGCAGCCGCCCCACTTGAAGCAGCTCAGGGTGACCATGAACCACTGCCCACTGCCCCACTGTGCCTGTGGCCCAAACCGAGTGGCCCTTGGCTCTTTGCAATGGGAGAAACGAATACAAGCGCAGTCTGGGAACTTTGGACCAGCTTCCCAACTGAAGGGTCCTCAAGTGTCCCTTGTCCCGCACCCCCCTCCATAAAAAGCATTTACCTCATGAGAAAAGGAAGGACATTTAGACTCACAGGACATCAGTGCCAGAAGGCACTTTAGGAATCATCTAGTGCAACAACCATTTCATCTTACGTATTGGGGTCCAGAGTGGGGGAAAAAAAACTTTCTTTGATTATGAAGGCCAGGGGTGTGTGTGTGTGTGTGTGTGTGTGTGTGTGTGTAGTGTGTTTGGGAACGAGAGAGAGAGTCAGATTTAGAGACTACATGCAAGCCCAAACCATGGAACTTGTGAGCCGGAGGCCACTTACTTGGCCTAGTGGCTAGATACTCTTCGCACTTCCCAGAAATCCACAAGTACCCAGAAGACAGTAGGGGAAATTTATCGTCTTCATAGTACAAATAAGTCCAGTGGTTGAGAGCACCATTGTTGGAGCCAGATAAACCCATCTTTTAAGACCCGGCTCTGTCATTTGCTAGGCGGGTGATCTTTACCCTGTGGTTCACAACCAAGGGCACTCTTGTTCCCCAGGGAATATTGGCCAGGTCTGGAAAGAGTTTTGATTGCCATAGTTGGTGGGGTGCTACTGGCACCTAGTGGGTAGAGGACAAGACACCCTGAAACATCCTACAACACACAGGACCCTTTCCCCACAAAATGGAATTATCTGACCCAACACGTCAAGATGTCAAGGTTGAGAAATCCTACATCAAGCAAATGGCTTAACCACTGTGAGCTTCAGTTTCTTCATCTGTAACCTGGAGTAGTAGTAACTATTTCACAGGGTTGTTATGATCATTACATAGGCTAATTTATACACATAAAGCAATTGGTAAAGTGCCTAACACCAAGTAAGTGCTCCATTAATTATTAGCTATTAGTATGCTCAAACCCTCCCTTAATGTCATTTTCTCCTATATTTGCCATCGCATTTCTCTGCTTCCCTTACAGCATTATGCCTTGAAATAGCTCCTTATACTCAAAATCTTCACTTTTCCTGTTCTCTCTTGAGTCTACTCTAATCAGGCTTCCATTGCCACCATTCCTTACTCATAAAGGTCACCAGTGACCTCCAGATAGTTAATTCCAATGATCCTCTCTCAGTCTTCTTACTTGGCCTACCACCGGCATTTGAAATGGCTTTTCACGCTCTCCTGAAAAACATTCCTTGCTTGCCTTCCAAGATACCACACCTTTGATTCTCCTCCCACCTTGAAGGAGAAAGTTTCTCAGTGTTCTTTGCTCCAAGTGGAGAGGGTCTGATTTGTTTTGTTCTATTGAATAAAGGAACGAATAAGATTTATTGTGAGGATGAAATAAGATAATGTATGTAAAGACCTTAGCACCCATTAAGCACTTAATAAATGGTCATCCTCACCACCACCAGTACAGCTGTTATCACTGATGTTATTGCGATTATTATTATTATTATTATTCTCACCTACTGGGCTTTGCGGCCCTTGAACATGAGATTAGTGTTTAGTTTTTCTTTATCTTCCCTTATATAGGACTTTATTCAGTGGAAGAGTATATATTCAAGCCTGGATATATATGCAGAAAGCAGTTTTCCAGGGACAGGAAGAGTTGATGAGGGCATGAGACTGAAGTGGGACCTTGGAGGAGAAACAGATTTGGAAGAGCTTGACCCGTGTGGGGGGGTAGGTGCCTAGAGGCTCATGGGAATCCACAGCATCCAGAAGGGGAGTCACATCCTAGCCACTTTTAGTCTCCTCTTCATAAATGATGAGACCATAAAATGTAGGGAGTTGCAGTTCTCACCCATTAATCATCCCCATTCCTCCTCTCCCAGGTATGGGGGAGAAGTGGAACTGTGGCCAAATGTTAGCACGAACAGAGCTTATCTATTGGGTTTGACAGAGTAAGCAACATAAATTCACTTTACTCATGGGCTGGTTAAAGTTCATTTTCAGTCATCTTGAACTTGGAACAATTTAATACACTAATCGGCTCCTACCGCCATCTTTAAGAACTGGCAAGTGACATTTATTTAGGCTGAGAACTTGGTCTCTTAGGGGTAGCCATTAGAAAAAGCACACAACTCAAATCTTATTAGGAAACTTGTGAACATTCAACACATCCATTAGGTGTTGCTGGTCATCTTAATAACATAATTTGGCAGCATTTGGAGTGAAAATGGGGTAATAATCAAATGGGCTATTTGCATCATTTCTTTTTTCTATTAAAAATAGAATGTCTGGTTTTTATGATACTCATGCCATTGACTCCTGCCCACTGTGGCATTAAGTGATGGCTAGCCTTTCCCCTTTCTCTCTTTTACCACCTATTTCCAGCAAAATGTCCATAGCTTAGAACCTAAGAAATTCTATTAAATAACACCCACATGTTTCCAGTCCCTGACCATCCAAAACCTACACTCCTGCTTACTTGCATTATAGCCCATATGCGGTAACCAACCTGCTTTGCAGATGGATCAGCCTATCTAGCTTACGTAAAACTCCAAAGGATTTTTTTTAAACTTACAGACTCCAAATCATTGACTTCAAAGGGAATTATGTTAATGCAACTTTACTCTCAAATCAGCATTTATTTTCATTGAGTTTGGAACTTGCCACCAACTCAAAGTTCTTCCAAAAATTAACTTAGTTTTTTATATTTTTTAAACATTTTTTCTTGACAACAGTCTTATTTTTAAGCCTTTCAGTAGGTGCTTAATAAATACACAAGTCACATGAAGGTCACCATGATTTTCTGACTGACTGGGCTGTTGGTGGCTTTTGGCAGTTCTATTATTATTTGTCAAAAGTTCTCCAATATCCATCTGGGCCCACAGATAGCCAGGGCTCCTGAAAGAAGTGTTGATAGAGCCCAAGGGGGAAGTTGTAATTCATTCTGGAAGGGTGACCCAGCTGCCTGAGTCCCCCGGGCCTCCCGTAGATGCCAAATGAGCTCCTAGCTTTGCAATCCCATCTGTGATCTAAATGTATCCAGAAACTACCCACTCATCTCTTCCTCTTGACTAATGGGCTCACAGAGACGTATTCTTACTAAGATATAGGGGTTGCCTTCAGAGCTATCAGAGATAGTGATTGTCATCTTTTTCGCCATCATCATCGTAAAAAGCAATAAGGGTAGTACATAATAATAAGCTAATAATTGTTTTTACCGTTTATAAAGTAACTACTCTGTGCCAGGCTTTGTGCTAGGTATCTCACATATGTTGTATCCTTGAATATTTTTAATGAGATATAAATGTCACACCACAAAGTCCACCATTTTACAGTTGAGGAAGCAAGATTGTAGTGAGGTTAAGTGATTTGCCAGTGTCCCACAGCATGTAAGTAAGTGGTAGAGCTGAGAGTCAGAGGCAGAGCCCACTGGTCCCCAAACCCGTGCATCCCTCTCGACCTCCCAGATGGTCCTTTGTGTGTACCATGCATTCACATTTTCACTAGTAGGGAAACCAAAGGGAAAATTGTAACTTTCTTGTTTGTCTCCTCCACTTCCTACTCCTTTGTCCCTCAAGGGATTGAGAGCTTTGGTGTCCCTAGCAACCACCGTCTTCCTGCCCACACCTCCTCCATACACACACTAGTGTACAGCACACAGTGCCCCTGTTAACATTTGCTCTCAGCTACTGACATTAATTTGCACTGAAGGTCTAAAAGTCTTTTAGCTCCTTAATTTGTTATACCATCTCAAGACTTCTCTTGTTTATTAATAAGCCATTATTTAGCCCAGTGGTATGAGCACAGTTTGGGCAGTAAGCATGAATTCTGAGTTCTGATCTGGTTTCCCCATGCCGAATGTGTTCTTCTGGACAGCAAACCTCTGTGAGCCGTGGTTTTCTCAGCTGTGAAATGGAAATAATAATAGTCCATACATCATAGGACCCTCGTGAGGACCACACTGAATATACATGCTAACTGTATAATGCAATGCCTTGAAAACTTCAACCAAAAAATTGTTATATGAAGAAGTGAATGATAGTATGCCAAGTAGCATACTAATCAAGTTAAATAGCTCTTGCAAATTCTTGCCAGTTTAATCAGCTAAAAGCATAAAGATCACTTTTGGCATTAAATCTCTGCCTACCTTTCTCACAGTGATCACAGCGTTTCCCTCTTTAAGAAATTACAATGACTCCCTGTTGTCATCCAAAAAGCAAAACTGCACAGGCCCTGTAGGATACTGAGCATATCCACAAGCTGCCCCATGTCAGGTTGGGTCTGACTTGCCTGAGATCACGTAGCCCCCCCACCAGACCCATGTGGTTGGAGAGAGGCGAAAGGCGCAAATAAAGTCAGCAGGTTGAGAAGAGGATTTGGAATCTAGATTGCAGGCCAGGTTATCAGTTTAGGGCTTCAGTCAATGCCGACATCCTCTCTGAACTTGGGCAAGAGGAGCCAGCAGCAGAGGATGCTCTTACGCAATCTAACAGCAAACATCAGGGACTTGAACTTGACAAATAATAGTAGTCACCATGAATTATTTACCATATACCGGACACTTTGCTAAGGGCTCTCCTCTGCATTCATTATCTCATTTAATTCTTATAATCTTTAAAGGTAGGTGGTATCAGCCTCCACATTTTAAAGATTGAGGAAACCAAGGATTGCAGAGTGGGAGAGTGGTGAGGCTGGGATCAGATGCCAGATCCATCTGGTTCCAGCCTACATCCCCTCAACCTCTGTATTATAATAACGCCCCCCTCAACACCAGAGTGCTCCTGGTAACCACCGGCCACACACTTGGAGACCTAGGCACAAGGATAAAATGATCCCAGCAATAAAGCTGACTTGCTGCTTAGCCAGAGAATTCTTCAAGTGAGGCTTATGGTATTTTTCTACTGTGTGGTGGCAGGAGTTGGCCAAGAGTCTGAGGTATGGCTGAGACTATCAGGGAGTGGCTAAGAGAGATTCTGGGTTGGATTGAAGCAGGGTCCTACAGGGATTCTTCCTCGATTTTTTTTTTTATCATTTTTTGTTGTTGTTGTTGTTGTTGTTGTTTTTTCTCTTGCAGCTGCACACAAGTTCCACAAGTTCACTATGTCCTATAGACAGGTCCTGGGATTTTTGTCTTGAGTGCCTCTATGTTCTCATTTTCAGTGTTCACAAATAGAATGATAGCTCCTATCACTCTACCTAAAAGTGCAACGAGCAAAAGGGGATGGCTTTCTTCCTTAAAGAGCTCTGCACTCTGTAACCTTCTGGGAAAGCAAATGACACATTTCTTCAAAGAGGTGGCCCTGATTTACAAGTGTGGAGTCCGGGGTCCTACAAAAATAGCCTCAGCAGGAAATCGCTGAAGGTGATGGTATTAAGCAGGTGGCCTCCCTTGGAAACCATCTTGGTCCTTTCAGAGGATGGAGATAATGCCGTGAGCTACCTCTGAATGTTTTCTTCCCTCTAGTGGTCAGCAGGAGGAGGAGAGAATGATGGTATATACAGTCCCCACTGTTTACTGTGAGTGCAATCCTAGAAGTAACATCCGAAGAAAATTGCTTCCTTAAGAACAATATTATAATTGGAGCTATATATCAGACCAAAGACACTGTATCAAATAAATTAAAAAATATGACCAACAATTTGTCATATTAGCAAAGATACAATTACAGTAGTCCCACAATAATTCTAAATAATCAAATTAAGGCAGATGTGTTATATAAGGGGTATAGAGACATTGTACATAACGATTATAAAAAGGGCCCCCGCTGTATCATCTTTTCCACCTAAATATAAAATGCCACCTAAAATAAATAAGACGATACACATCGACTAAATGTTTTATATACAATTTTTTCACCTTTCTTAGATTTTAACTTGAAAGTACTTTCCAAAGTTAAGTCCTCCCCACAGAGCCATTTATAAAATGAAGCCCCACAGTGGCCCAGATATTGTTCACACCATTTCCAAATGTATCTCTAAAGTTAATCCTGGCAATTTCCCTTCCCCATCGATTTTCTCTGCATTTTGGCAACATGTATCAATAGTCTTAAAAATGTTCACAGCCTCTGACCCAGCAATTCCACTTTTATAAAGTTAATTGAGGGAAATAATCAAAGCAGTACAGAAAGATTTATGAATGAAGATATTCCTTGGAGCCCTATTTATAACAGAGAAAAAAAGATAGGAAAATACTAAATGTCATACAATAGGGAAATGGTTAAGAACAGAAATAAGGTATAGGCTGGTGGTGGAATATCCTATACTCATTAACATGATGCTTCCTTGAAGAATCATTTGGAAAAATGCTTATGATAGAACGTTAAATGAGGATTATGGGAAACAAATATTTGTACCACGTGATCACGAGTTTGTAATGAGAATAATTCTAATCCATACCCAACTTTTTTAAAAAGACTAAAAGAACATGAAAATTATAGGGGAAATGTTCGATAGGCAGCAGAAAGGAGCCCTCGAAAGAGACCGAGAAAATATACAGAGATAAGGTATTAATGGGAGCTGAAGGAGTAGAGGTGGTTGCCAAGTAGGGTTTCTTGGCAAGAAGTCGTCTGGGTCTATTCTGTGAGTCAGAGGGCAAGTAGGGGCACCAGTCTTTCTGGATTACCCAGGACTAAGGAGTTTTCCAAGACATGGGACTTTAAGTTGAAACTGGGAAATTCCTATGTAAACTGGGATGAATTGGTCACCCCAGACTCAAGAAAACAGGCCGGTAGACGGGTAGTTTCATGACCAGAGTCACTTAGGAAGTGGAGCACTGGACAGGGAGATCAAAGGACTTAATTCTACTCCCTGCTCTGTTGCCTCTTAGCAAGATACCGACACTGAGGCTTAGCTAAAGCTACAAACACCTGTCTCACTTGTTGACCATGTTGTTACAGACTAAATTCAATTATTCACAAATACAAGGGATTATCAGTAATGATAAACATGTACTAGGCACATGCTACACTGCTTTGGGCACAGTTCTAAGATCAAGAAAATATTAATAATTCCAAATTTGTAGGATTGTGGTGAAGTAAGTCCAAGCGATTTTATGTCTAAATACATGAGTACAATGTTTATCTTCTAGTAAATGCTTACTAAACATTAACTCTGATGATTACGTGTGACTGACCACATGTCTCGGTTTAAAAATACAGATTATGGGAATCCCAAACCACCTAATAGCGACTCCGTGAGATAAGTGCTTCTATTAATGCCCCCATTTTACAGATGACAAAACTGTAGCTTGGAGAGGTTAAGCACCTTTTTCAAGTTAGTAAGTAACTTGAAGTTTCAAGTTACTTTCAAGTAAGTTAGTCTTTTCCATTTCACTAAATTGCCCCCCAGTGAGAAGCCACTTTGGATGAGGATGGAGCTAACATTCTTTCCTTTTTACTGTAGACTACCCTCTTCCTACCTACATCTTCAGATTAGTCAAAGCCTACTCTTGGGCCACACAGAGGCCACCGAATTTCTATGGGATATTTTGTTATCAATCTTCAGAGAACTTGAAGATCCTTCAGAAAGGCTATAAAACAATTAGAGTGTCTGAAGGATACTTCTCACAGGGTAAGGAACGTTTAATCACTGGCTCTGGGAGAGGCGGTAGAAGCCATGTGCAGATATCCATGTGGCAAATATTTCCACCGTGTGGCAAATATTTCCACCATGGCTGAAGTCAAACTGCCAGTGTGATTGGCTCCTGTGAACAAGGACTAACCAGTTTAAGCCAGTGCAGGGCAGTTCCAGCTCACCACTAGAAGCCGAATACCAGCTTAGAGTCCGTTGCTTTCCCAAGTTTACATAAATTCAGTGAGAATTAAAGTATGGGCATTATTCAAGGAGCTTGGCTTTCATATGTGAAAAAGGGAGGTGAAGGGAGTACAAGGTGATGGTTAGGATACTCTAGACGATGGGACAATCTGAGGGAAGGCCTAGAAGAACAGAGGAGCCTCTCACTACTGATGAGGTCTGATGACAAGTCCAAGTCTGGCCTCTCTTGAAACCTCTCAGCAAAGCCAAACCTCATACCTATCATAGAGATTAGTGAAACTTTTTTCCTTTTACTTTACTTGCCATGAGCTTTTTATTTTCCCACCAACTTTCTGTTTTGAACATTTTCAAGCCTTTGGAAAAGTTACAATAGAACAATGAACACTTGTACATACATATACCCTTCACCTAGATTGACCAATTCTTCATATTTTTCCACATTGGCTCCACTGTTTATTTTTTTTAATTTTTTTTAATTTATTTTTTTATTAACATATAATGTATTATTTGCCCCAGGGTACATGTCTGTGAATCGTCAGGCTTACACATTTCACAGCACTTACCATAGCACATACCCTCCCCAATGTCCACAACCCAGGCACCCCATCCCTACCCTCCCCCCGCCTCCCAGCCACCCTTAGTTCGTTTCATGAGTCTAGGAGTCTCTTATGGTTTGTCTCCCTCCCCATCCCCTCCTGTTTCATTTCTCTCCCCCACCCCCCCCAAACTCCCACCTTGCCTCTCAAATTCTTCATATCAGAGAGATCATGTGATACTTGCCTTTCTCTGACTGACTTATTTCGCTTAGCATAA
>CM053612.1:33419830-33448989 GCA_028646535.1 Procyon lotor
CCCCCCCACAAACTCCTGCCTTGCCTTTCAAATTCTCCACTGTTTATTTTGATGAACGATTGGAGAGTGAGTTGCAGAAATCTTGACTCTTCACCCCTAAATACTTGAGCAAGAATATCCAAAGAGAAAGGGCACTCAGGAAGTATAATACTGACACAATCTAAAGGTTAGAAAGTCTGAATTTAAACTTCCCCAATCGTCTCAATAATTTCCTTAGAGCTGTGTTTTTTTATAAGATTTATTTATGTATTTGACAGAGAGAAACACAGTAAGAGAGGGAACGCAAGCAGGGGGAGTGGGAAAAGGAGAAGCAGGCTCCCTGCTGAGCAGGGAACCCGATGCAGGGCTCGATCCCAGGACCCTGGGATCAGGACCCAAGCTGAAGGCAGAGGCTTAATGACTGAACCACCCAGGTGCCCCAGAGCTGTGTCTTCTTGATACAGAATCTAATACAATATTATGCATTGCCTTTAGTTGCCAGTCTCTTTGGTCTCCTTTAATCTAGAACCCCAGACCCTATCTTTCCTTTTCTTTTGTTTTGGATGACATCAACATCTTTGAAGAGTCCAAGCCAGTTGCTTTGCAGAATCGTCTCTCAGTCGGAGTTGTCTGATTATTTCTCTTGAATACATCGAGGTTAAACCTTTCGTTTTCTGTGACGTTATATCCTTCTCAGTGCCTCACAGCCAGAGGAACATGACGTCATTTTCCCCATTGTTGGCAACATTAAGCTGGATCATTTGGTTAGGTTGGTGTCCAGTCTGCATAGTAGTAAAGCTTGGACTCTGTGTGAATATCCCGTTCCAGGAGAAGCTTCTTTCTGTGGAAAGTACAAATTATTTTATTACTGAAAACATAAATTACATGGTTCATTGCAGAACCATGGGTTGAGAAGGCATTTTCCCTAATTAAAAGAAAAAAAAAAAACCAGAAGATGAGATTTATTGAAAAAAAAAAAAACTGGCACTAAGCCTCTTAGCCAAATTCATGAGCTATTCACATGACAAGGGATCTTATCTAAATAAGGGGTTCCTTACCTAAATTGTGAGCTGCTGGCAGAGGCTTATGCCCTAGTCTGTATATATATCCCTAGAACTTAGCCTAGTACCTAGGCTGCAGTAGATGTTCAGGAAACGTTTATTGAATACATTCCTCTCCACTTGTACTATCTCCATGAATGAGAAATTAATCACAGAAAGCAAAAAAAAAGTACTTTATTCTGTCAACTGGCACCAGCTGGAATTGATTTGGCTGCTTAAGCACCACTCTTCTCATGGGAAATGACAGAGCTTTCGGTTTTCATCCAGGTATTTGACCTTACTTAGGCGTTATTCAAGTCTCTGGTTATTCTAAAAATCTTAGCTTCTCTATATTAAAGTCAGAAACTGTTCTAAATAAATCAAGGATCAGCCCTGTATTTGTTAGGATTAGACTTGGCTGCAAATGACAGAAAACCCAAAATAACAGTGGGTTAAACAATGCAGCCATTTATTTGTCTCTGATGTAAAAGTCCCCAGTTCTGGCCAAGATGGAGTAACAGGGACCGGATTTACCCTCCCGCCTGAAACAAGTGGAAAACCAGACAAAATGAAAACAATAGTCTTCAGACATTGGACACCAAGCAACGAAGAACAGTGATCTCTGAGAGACAGGAAACAAACAAGGTGAGCCCTATGATTGCCCCAGCTTACTGCCTGGAGAGAGTTTCCAGGCAGTGATGCACGGAGAGAGAACCCAGGCAGGGCCATGTGGATGAGGAGACCCAGCCAGGAGTCAGGAAAACCAAGGCAGCTGGAATTTTCAGGACAGAGTACAGGAGAGGAGAGAGCCGTGTAGAAAGAGAACTCTGGAGATCTGAGAAGAGCTCCCCCTTGAATCTCTGGCTACATACTGATCAACACACACATATAAGGCCAGGAAAGAACCACCCAAAAGGAACTGAAAGAATAATCCTCTGAGTTCATACAGAACCAGGAATAGTGCCTGTCCCCACCAGCCAGAATGGAAAAATCTCATAATTCACAGAACATCAGAGAACTCAAAAGGGTCTTGCCTTAGCCATAGTGCCAAATTAGCTCCAGACTCAAGGCTGCTCTAGACCTGCCTAATGAAGTTTAAAAACAAACCCTGAAAGGATGAAACTATTTCCAAGTAACTTAACTATGTTCCAGAACAAAGTTCAAGACTATTTATAGAAATATAAAGTATCCAATGTCCAACAAGATAAAATTCACATGACAGCGAATCGAAAACTACCAGGCATTCAAAAGAAAAAGGAAAATATAACCCATAATAAGGAGACAAATCAATCAACACTGACCCAGAAATAACACAGGTGATAGGATTAGTAGACAAAGACTTTTAAACAGTTATTATAACTCTTATCCATTTGTTCAAGAGGCTAGAGGAAAGATTGAGCATGTTAAGTAAAAACATGGAAGACATTCATAAGACCGAAGTAGAAATAGAGATGTAAAACTTAATGTCTGAGATGATATAAAAGTCTGTATAGGTAGTTGAGGGTTTGTATGGCAGCTCCATGGTCACCAGGGACCCAGGCTCCTGTTTTGTTGCTCCACAAGCCTCAATATATGGTTTCCATTTTATGATCCAAAATGGCTACTCTAGTTCCAACCATCACAGTCTGCATTCCAGTCAGCAGGATGGGAGACTGAAAAGGGTGTGCACCTCCACCCACCTTCCCCATTTAAAGGCATATAGAAATCACATGATGTCATTTTCCCTTCCATCACATTGGCCAGAACTTAGTCCCAGAGTCATACTCATCTGAAAGTGAGATCAAGAATTGTAGTCTTTATTCTGGGTGGCTTTGTACCCAGCTACAATGTCAGAGCTCTACCACTTTGTGAAGAATGGGAGAACCAAAATAGGGGGACAGCTAATCATCACTTTTCAAGTTCAGAGCCCTATCAGGGCAAGAGAGGTCCTGATCCAGTTTGAATAAAATCATGACTCCTAGCTTAAAAATAATTTGAATGAGACAGCACCTAAGTGGTTTTGATACTTAAAAATCAAAAATCTGATTAATTTGTTTTGGGGTTGTTTGACTTCCAGCCCCCATACCTCCATCTACTTTTGAGCTTCTCTCAAACAAACTGCCAGAGTTGCTTCATTTCCCCAATCAGTAACACCAATCTAGAGGTGGAGTTTAACATTTTGTTTGACTTATGCCTGTGTTTATCCTGGCCAAGAAACCAGGGTCATTCAGTCTATTTTTGCCCTATTCCTGAAACAACTCAGTTTCTTTCTTTCCTAATAAAGTCACTAACACCTGTAGCTGAAACCAACTTTCACAGGGGCATCCATATTCCATGCCATGGAACTCCAGTGCCTTCTTCCCAATGGAGAAAAATTTGGTACATGATAGACACAATCTTTTCTATGAACCATACAACATCTACCCAGACTTTCTTTTGGTTGGCCATATAACTATTCCTAAATCTCAAATAGCTTGGTCATTACAAGTCATTAATCCTTTTGAACACCCTTCCAGTATTTCTAGGGGTATTATTGTTCTCGTAATGCCAAAATGGATGCCATTCTTTTTAAGAGATGGTAAGTGGGCATGCAATTGATCTGTTTTTGTCAGGAAAGAAAGCCTTGTTGGAAAATGGCAGTTCTTTCAAGGTGCCATACGAACCAAGTATATGACCAGCTCACTGAGTGATCCTACAGAGTATTCTGCACTAGCTCAGTGTGCTATCTTGAGCAACTCAGAACAGAAAATCTGCAGGAAGTCAGGCCTGCGCACTTTCCAGTTGCTAATGGCTTGGATTGCATTAACATTCTGTTCAGACATTGCAGTATGACATATTTTACTTTCCCCCCACATAAGCTCTCTTTTCCTGTAATCACAGTGCTTTTCTATTATTAGCATCACCACTGCCATTATTCTTTACATGAAATAATAGTGAATTTTGAGGTAGAACATTGATAGGGGTTTCATATAGCAAACTAACAACCTAGAGAAATGGTTTGGTGGAAGAAATGGAACTTCCAGGGCTGATTTGGACCCGAGACTATAACCTCAGGGGAACACTCTTTTCCCCTGGGCTCTCCTATTGTGAACTTGTACACAAAGGTCACAATGAAGTAAACATACTCACTGACCTTCTGTGCCCTGTCCAATTTGATTTCTGATTTGGCATCCAGTGGACCCAGAATATACTCTCTGGGCCACTTGGGAAAAAAGCAGAGGGTTTTTGACTTGACAATAATGCTGTTTGTAAGGTATGGTTTTGTTTTTAGTAAGGTCTTGCTGTTTGGATAAAATGAAGGACGAGTGAGAGTGGAGAGTTGACTTAAAGGGATGATAACTCATGGGATTGGGTGGGAGTTTGTACCCAATAAAAAATGGATACCAAGAGGTTAAGTTGTTTTCCAGGTGAAGGTGAAAAGTAAAACTTTGTTAGGCATGGAGGCATGTTATGAGCTCCAAAAACTAGAACTTTTTTCCATTTATTTTAACTAACCCGTCATTGACCAAGACTGTCAAAAGACTGAGATGAACTGCTAAACTGTCAATGGCTTTTAACACTGTAAATTGAAAACACTTGCTAGCTGAGTGCCTGTCACTCTGACCCCTCTTTTTTATTGATTTGGAAAATATAACATTCTTTGAACTGGTTGGCTCCAGATCTGCGAAGTGTTTGGATCCAAATAGTGGATTGTCCCAAATGAGGCAAATCAAAGACTTGTGTGCGTGCGCGCACGCGTGTGTGTGTGTGTGTGTGTGTGTGTGTGTGTGTGTGTGTATACGTGTGTGTTGTGGTCTTTAAGAAAAAAAAACTTGTTGAGAATTTCACCCAATAATACAAAAGGACAATTCAGGTTTAGGTCTCTGTACCTTGCTTTTCAATAAATAGAACACTAAATCTATTGAAGGTGTTACGATTCTTCATGCCTTTGTATGTGGGGTTTGTCTCACTCACATTTCCTAAGTGTGGCCCTTCTTCAGATGTTGTCTTGTATTACCAGAACATCTTTTCAAGCAGCAAATTAGTATCTGAAAATCTTCCTCCCATAGGACCCTCCATTAAAGAGGCTCTACCTTCCTCCCAGGACATCTTTTTTTCTTGGGAGCCCATGTCTAATACATTCTTGTCACTTTGTATGCCACTGTCATGGTGGATTTTAAAGGCTTTTTAAAAGTGTCCCAGCTATAAAACACCAGGTCCCACCACGCCCTGTAATCAAGGACATTAGATGCCATAATAGTCAGCTGTAAGTAATGAAAAGAATGGAATGGTAGTCTTTGAGACTGGCTTCCCTCTCAAAATGTTAGAGGGCGACCCTATGGCCAAGAGGATGTTCATCTTTAGATACAGACAATCCAGGGCAAGCATTCTCTTTGAACCAATAGGTATGTAGCAAGTATTTACTGAACACCTGTTAGGCGTTACAGCATTGAGCTAGGTACCAGTGTAGAGATATAAGACAGTCATGGCATGGTCCTCATCTTGGATGATATTCTATTTTCAGCTCGGGGAAGGGAAAAATTCACTGCAAAATCTAAGAGTAGACTGTCCAGCTTATGAACCATCAGCTGTCAGACCTTTAGCTTTCACCCAGTACAACTGTATCTTTAAACCATGGTCCCTCAAGCCCTAAGATTCAGCAGAGTGCTTTCAAGTCTGCTTCTCTGCCTTTGTTGCCTCCACGCTTTCAACCAGTCACACTGCTTTGAATTTCGAGAAGATTTTGAGTAACAAATGTTCCATAGCTTTTGAAAACTTTCCAACCATAAGTCTAGTCCAACCCCCTCATGATACAGATGAGGAAATAGTGCCCCAGAAAGGGAAAAGAATTTGGTTGAGGGTCCATAGCCTGTTAGAAGCTACAACCCTCAGTATTCTGATTTCAGTGATCTATTTCCCTGTGCCATCTATCACCCTAGCAACAGACACTTCTAAATATCAGAGTGGCCTTCTAGCTTAGGAAGAGCCACTTAACACAGGAACTGGAAGAAGTTGCTTTGGGGTGTTCGGAGGCAAGTGCTTACTTAGATCCTGAGTCACTCCAGGAGGCCAGAGAAAAAAGAGATCAGAGAAGGATATTGTTCAGGCTCCCATTTTGCTGCACCCAAATGGCTTCTCAACTTTCACAAGAGAATATGAGGATTCACTGAGATCATGGATGCAAAGTATCTGGCACATGGTAGGTGTCAAACAAATGGTAAATTATAATAATATAGCTATTTCTTCATAACGTAAAGTGGTACCTTTCATTGGTGTGTCTCTCAATTATATAGGCACAGAAAATAAGGATTTATGAATCAGAATCCAGGTCCACAGTGAGTTAACCTGGCATACCAGATGAATGCCAATTTCATATATGATTTGGTAGAGTCGAAGTATAGGCTTCACTTCCCAGGGAGCCTGGCAGAGCCTGGCAATGTTAGTGTGCCTCACTGTGCCAGTTCAGAGAGCTAAACAGATGTTGTGGTGCTCGGTTTCTTTTAAGCACAGGTCTGGAAAATACTATTCTTTGCTCTGCCTCTCACAATCTGACTGGCATAAATGGAGGAGAAAATTGTTGGGACAGTTGTTTCTCTTGGATGAATTCAATTTCCAAAAAAATCACAAATGAAATTTTCTCACTTGGAATTTACATACTCATACATCACTACAAATAGGAAGAACTCTCTGTTTTGGAAAAATGGCCTGGGAGGCCTCATTGATGACATTGCCTGGTTTCATGAAGCATTTGATTCCTATTTAGTGTCTGACTTTGGCTGGGGAATTTTCCAAGGCAAAAGTTCTGCTTTGGGCTTGAACTTCAAAGCTCCACTCATTTGCACCCTCATTTCAGTCTCAGTCCTACACAGTTTATTTTCTTCCAAAGACATAATGGTTTCCTTTGGGTTTCTGACTTCGATGTTTCAATTCCAGTGTTCCCACTATGTTAGTTCCCCTTGGATTATGAATGAAAGTCTCTCCTCCCAGTTGCTTTATCTTGTCTGAGCAGTGGTCCTCACTAATTAAAAGTTAAGCTATTTACCCCGATCGCTTAGCAAGGAAGTCGCAAGAGCCAAGAGGAGAACTTAGGCAATATAACCTTAGTGTTTCAGAGCTTAACCCCTATGCTCTATTGCTCAGGGATTTCAAAAGCAAGAGGAAGCACCCATATTGGTGGGATCAAGAATTAGTTTGCAGAGGAGAGAGCAGTGGGCCTTAAGGGACGGATAGGATTTTGACAGAAATAAAACAGTGGACTAATAGGAGCGTGCCATACAAGTACACAAGCATAGGCTAAAATGTGGGCCAGGGTACTTAGTTTGGCTTGAATATGGGATCATTTGAAAGGAGTATTGGAGGATGACTTCTTGAACAGACTTGGGATTCTGTTATGGAGAACCTGTTTGGACAGGATGGATTTATACTTAGTTCAGTAAGCAACTGAAGGTTCTTCCTTTTTTCCATCTTCCCTTTTCCCTTCCTTCCTATTTCCTTCTTTGACTCCTTAATAATATATGTGTTTTACAGAATGAAAATTTATCTAAAAAAAGAATACCACCAGAAAGCCCCTCAACAGAGATGATTCACATTAACATCTTCCAGACTTTTCTCCCATGCAAATATATACATACAAATAATTCCATACCTTGGAAGGCATAGTTCTAAGACTCCTGCTACTTGCCTGTATGCCCTGTATAATCCCCTCCCCTTGAGAGTGGGCAGACATGTGAATATGATGTGATGTCACTCCCTCAATTAAGTTATGTTATTATGGAAAAAGTGATGAGATAGTCACACCTGTAATTATATTGCATTATATAAGAATTTTCATCTGGCTTTAAAGAAGAATCTTCATGGTGTGAGAGAAACATTTGGCTAGGACCTGAGAGCAGCCTCTAGGAGCTGAGAGGACCCCCACCAGTCAGACAGCAAGATATCAGCAACCTCAGTCCTGAAACCACAAAGAACTCAATTCTGCCAATAAGCTGTGAGCTTGGGTCCACAACACTGGCTGATACTGTGATTTCGACCCGGTGAGTGTACTAACTATAGTTTCTTATTTTCTGCCTTCTCGATGCTCCAGCATCTGGGGCCTACTATCTGGGGAGAGATTGCCCCTCTCTGGTTTAGCCAATTTTTAGAGATAGCAAATGACTTTTCCCAGGAAGGTACCTTTCATATGCAAACCAAGCAATCCAGACCCCATATCTGAACCACCTCCTCTGTCTGGCTCTTACACTCTAGGAGACAATATTCCTCTGCCCTAACCATCTCAGAGCCAGGTACCAGACAACCAACGAGAGCTCCTATACCCCAGAGCCCTCTGAAATTATTCAAACTAGCCTAATCCTAAATCTGCTTACCTTGCCTTGCCTTTTCCATGAAACTGAAGTAAAGGATCTTGCCCTGTTTCCCCCTTACTCCTTCTACCTCCTGACCAACCCTAGTGCTTCCCTCTGTGGCCCTGTGGGGCATGGTGTGCCCTCCTCTTGGGACCTGCAGTTACAAACTATCTTTTCAATGGGCGTCATTCTCTGATCTATTGGCTTCACCATACCTGATAGGCAATAAAACCTACATTTTAAAACAGTGAGAGACCCTTAGCAGAGGGCCCAGTTAAACCATGCTCAGATTCCTGGCTCATTGAAACTCTAACTTAATGAATTTGTGTTGTTTTCAGCTGCTAAGTTTAAACAGCTAAATTTGTGGAAATTTGTTATGCAGCAATAGAAAACGTGTACACATGTAAATATTACATTTAAACATTTTGTATTCTCTAGTGTAGGTTCTAAATGAAACCTTTTTAAAGTACATATATATACTTTATACTTTTAGTGATATATATATACATATCACTAAAAGATTTTGAGTAAGGGATGAAACACTTGGAGCTGAGAAGTTAAACAGCAGTGAAATATGGGACAGTTGAAAGAAGCAAGAGATGGAGAAAACCTGGCAGGAGATTATAGTGGTCATCTGGATTGGTGGTTCCCAAACTTGGCCTCCCCCAGAGCAATTTTTAAAATACTGATATGAGACACACCACTCCTAGTGATTTTGATCTAATGGTCTGGGGTACACCCTGGGTATCCAGTGTTTTAAAAGCTTCACAGGTGATTCTAGTACACAGCCAAAGTAGAAAACCATCAACAGATAAGGAAGAGAGTGCCATCTTTAATTTAAATGTTCTTATTGAAATAGAAGAGGAGGAATGGGTAAAAAAGGCATTGCTGAAGAAGCCACCAATAACCCAAGAGCAAGAAGACTGGGAATCCTCTTGCTCATCTTGCTTCTGTTGTTTGGTTTGTTTCTTTGTAATTAGATTTCCATGCATCTCAGTAGTATTATTAGGAGAATGGAGGATAGAAACTGGAGGCTGGCTCTGTATACATGGAGTGGTAGGACCATTGAGGAGGTCTCAAGTAACATTCCAGGCAAAGGAAATGGTTTGAGCAAAGTCTCAAAGGTGGGAGCTAGTTTCCCAGGTATAGGCCTGAAGCTGGTGGTTGACACAGAGAGTAAAGTCTGAGTGATGGGACTGCCACACAGAGGCTTTGATGGCATAAGAAACTAGGAGTCGGGGCGCCTGGGTGGCTCAGTCGTTAAGCGTCTGCCTTCAGCTCAGGTCATGATCCCAGGGTCCTGGGATCGAGCCCCGCATCGGGCTCTCTGCGCGGCAGGGAGCCTGCTTCTCCCGCTACCATTCCCTCTGCTTGTGTTCCCTCTCTCGCTGTGTTTCTATCAAATAAATAAAATCTTTAAAAAAAAAGAAAGAAACTAGGAGTCATTCTCGTTCTTGAAAAGAAGGGGAATGAACTGATTTTTCATAGTGGTAGGTGAGGAAGATCACCTGAGTGGAACAGGAAGAAAAGTTAGAGAAAACTTAGAAGCCAGGGAGCTTACAGGCTGTTAGAGTAATCAAAGCATGAGAACCCAAACATTATTATAGGGCAAAGCAATGGAAGGAGAGAGGAGCAGGGCAAACCAAGAGCTGTACCTGAAGAAAAGACAGATCTGAAGGACCTACTAGTTGTGGGAGTGAAGGACAAGGAAAGGTTGCAAGCCTTGGGCTTGGTAGGCTGGTAGGAACACATGTGATCAAAAGGTATCTGTTTGGGCATTGTGATTAACGAAAGGGTAAATTGGTTAATTAGGTGTTCTTGGGTGTCCCCGGATAACAAGGGAATTCATCCACCATATACTCACCCTCCATCAGGGTGGGTGGATGAGGGATGGATTTCACAAGGGAAACATGGTGGGAATAAAGTGGTTTAAAGTAGTTCGCCTTCGGGGCACCTGGGTGGCTCAGTCGTTAAGCGTCTGCCTTCGGCCCAGGTCATGATCCCGGGGTCCTGGGATCGAGCCCCACGTCGGGCTCCTTGCTCGGCAGGAAGCCTGCTTCTCCCGCTACCACTCCCCCTGCTTGTGTTCCCTCTCTCGCTGTGTTTCTCTCTGTCAAATAAATAAAAAAATCTTTAAAAAAAAAAAAAATTCCTTAAAAAAAAAAAAAAAAGTAGTTCGCCTTCTTCTCACTCCATATAGAGGAGAGAACTCCCTTTGGACGGTTGTGTAAAGGGAGAACTAGGAATCCCAGCTGCCAACGGAGAGAGTGCAGAGGTTTCTTTCCCCATTATGGACTCCCGAGGTAGAACTTGCTGGGGCTGTATCTGGTTGTGATTCATATCTTTGGCTGTGGTTCAAGCCTTGGCATGGGACATAGGAGCTGGTCTCTTAGAGCTGGAGCAGCAGATGGTCCATTCCTCCCTCCCTTAAATGGCCGAGTCTGCCCTGAATCCTTAGGAGTGTAAATAATTTACTCTCTATTCCACTGAGCCCAGTTAATATTACTTCTTCAAATACCCCTGCCTGTGCTCTTATATTTACTTATGCTTTTCTTGCCAAGGCCTTCTAACTATCCCTTCTGATATTTATTTTATTGGTAGAAATACTGGCCTGACCCAGACTCTGAAATAAATTGTGAAGGATAGGAGCATCTTAGTCAGCCCAGTGGGACTTTTAAGTACAACTCTCCCCTCCCTTGGGGGAGTTTTGTACCAGAAACAACCGTGTGAGATCCTGCTTTGCATCAAGGGTTTATTGGTTAATGAAGCCTGTGGCTGGTGTGGTTTTCCTGTGTTTAGCTTTTGGAACTCTCGGAGACAGTTGCTTGGAATAGAGAGCTGACAGAATTATTACCCAGCAAGCCTGCCGGCCACAGCCCACAAGACTCCACCAACACCAATGAATTTTATGGCCGATTCAGTGAACAGTGCAAGTATTTAAGGAGGCAGAGTGAAGAGCTGTTGGCATCCTGTTCGGCCATCCTTTTTTCTATCTAATTTTACTCTAGGCTTGTCCTTCCTCAAGTGTCTGAGCAGGAATTCATGGGCAACCATGGTTTCGGGATGAGGTCACTGGAGTGGAACCTTGAGACTTGCCTCCCCTCATTTTCTTGTGGCAAAGGGGACCTTTTCCATTAAAACTTGCAGTACCAGAACATGACCAAACTCCACTTGGTCCTACCATTCTAGCCCTTCAA
The DNA here is from genome assembly GCA_028646535.1 of Procyon lotor. Lineage (NCBI taxonomy): Eukaryota > Metazoa > Chordata > Mammalia > Carnivora > Procyonidae > Procyon > Procyon lotor. The sequence continues at coordinate 33,431,348 of CM053612.1, forward strand.
GCTACTTAGTCGCTCTTAGAACAGTCCGTTACATTTGTGTAAACCTTAGAAATTTTGGAAAAGTGCTCTCATATATTATCACAGTTAAGACTCAGATCACCTCTAGAAGTTTACAAATCAATTAGCTGCCACTGTGTCTCAAACCACCCCAAAACTCAGTGGCTTCAAACAACATTTATAATTTCTCACTGGTCTATAGATTTTCTGGGCACTGGTCAGTCTAAGTTGCACTCAGTCATGAGTCTGGGACAAGTTGGGGGTTACTTGCTCTAGGCTGGTAGTGGCTATGATTCCCATGTTCCTCATCCTCCTCCTAGAACCATGCGATAGGCTGAGCCTGCTATTTTCATGGTTAAGGTAGAGATGCAAGAGTGAGAAGAAACAATAATGCCTCTTAAGGCCTGGGCTCATAACTGGCTCATTGTTACTTCCACATCATCCAATTTGCTAATGCCAGTTACATGATGGAAGCCAGAGTCAATGAATAGGAGGTATATTCCACATATTTTACAGAAGAAATGAGTCAAGTGGGCACAGATAGAGGAAAGGCAAATAATTGGGGTCAATAATGGAACCTTCCACAGGTAGGAAGGGCAGACATGACTATTCTCGTTTTACATATAAGAAATCTGAGACCCAGAAGGTTGAAATGATTTGCCCAAAGTCATACAGAAAATTTGAACACTGCTGGAATGCAAACTCAACTGTCATGACTTCCAATCCTCTCAGCTTTTTGCCACCATGAATTCCACAATTCCATAACATGTGCCCTATCAGTTAGTTAAATGTCCATGGCTCCTTTCTTTTGGGGAATGAATTCTTATGGCCCAGTCCTTTTTTGTTCCCCCTTTTGTCCCTGGGATGGCCCATAGGTGTCTTCACAGTCATTACCATCTACTCTTCCATTTGGAATCATGTTGCAGGATAGATGAAATCTAGCCCCCACCCTCCACTCCCACTGAAACACACAGACACAAATTCTCCTGTCCCTGAAATAGATGTATGAACTTCTCCATCTTTAATAAAAATAGATCTTTAAAACAAGAATCCAAGCATCACATGGTAGTTGGACCAACTTGACTTCAAATCCCACCGTACTGTGGTTCTTTGCAAAATGAGAATATTATAATCACCTGCATTTTGTCAACATGCTTATTACAGACTCTGAGCTGTTGTTTAGATGTTAATAAGTCCAGGCTAGTTTTCTCTTAGCCCTTCCCTGACTGCCTTGTACAGAGTTCTTTTAGTGGCATTCAAATCATGAATCTGCCCCTTCCTGTCCAGTCTGGGCTGGGTAGAATTTTAGTCCAAGCTGCTCAAACCTAGCCTGAAGAAATTTGAGCTAGTATCTCTGATAGAGCCTATGAGATTTTTTTCAGGTGTGGGTCTCCATGGCAACCCTGTGCTTCTGTCTTTCAATACACTAGCACTCCTAAATCTGGTTTCTAGCATCCTAAGGCACGAAGGTACCATCTGACCTTAAATTCTCCCCTGGGTTTCTGGTCAGCATGCACTGACAGTGTGTTTGCCTCATGTGAATATTCTTGACAGAGGTCTCATGACCCCAGTCTCGGTAAGCCCCTCCATTTCCCTTGGCACAGTTTTCTTTCCTGATTTTTTTTTCCTGTGGCATAACTTCCAGCAGCTGCTTGATATGGGCTGTCTGGCTTTACCATTCAGGGCGGCCCCACCTAATCTTTTGATTCTGAGAGCTAAGGTGGCTTAGCCATAGCAAGGAAATTGAGTTCGGCTCTTTCTCCATACTTTCTCCATACTTTCTCCATGGAAGACTGGAAGACAGATTACTTGCAGTGATTTCTGAAGGCAGAAGGTAAGTGAGTGACCTTTACAGTGTTAGAACCAAGAGGAAATGATGGTTGTCCTTGAGGCTTCAGAGATGATAGCTAAATCCAGAGGGAAAGTAAGAACAAATGTGTTTTTTTTTTTTTTTAAAAAAAAAAAGGTACTGCTGGAAAGAAATAGCTGCTGCTGATAAAGAACTTCAATAAATTCAAGCAGTGTCTGCTTTTGGTTCTTGATTATCTTTCTGGCTCATCGTTAGGGAGAGAGAGAGCTGCACAGCTACCATGGCAGAAGAGATAAGGAAACAAAGAAGTCTGGTTAGGGACATTGCCATAGATATTTTGCCTTCTGCTTTGGAATGATCCATCATTGGACTACAAAGAGGAAGGAAGCAAGGAGGCAGCTGGCAGTGTGGTACCACATATTATGATTCCTGACTTGCTGGTCTGGTAGTTGGCATAGTACAGTAGCAATAAGTATGGGCTCTGAAGGTAGAATGCCCCGATTCTACCTTTGGATGCCTTTTGATTCAGGACATTTGGCAACCCTAAGTTTTAGTTATCTCATCTACAAAATGGGCTTAATGCATCCTACCTCATATGGTTGTTGTGAGGATGAAATAAAATAATGTTTATAAAGTGTTTGGCACAATGCTAGGCACATAATAAGCACTAAATGAATATTAACTCTTATTAATATTAGCTGATGCAACTTTGCAGGGACTTTCAAGAAAAGTATATTGAGATTCTCTGGTATCTACTGATTGTTCCTTTTTTAGTAAACTCTTCAATATAGTAAAAGCTCCCCTCACTGACCTCCCTTAGCTGACTTGGTGGTCTAAGTTGATACTTTTCCTTCCTACTGAAATATATACTGATCGATGCTCAGGGCACAAGGGAAGCTCATGGACAGTAAGCTATGCTCTGGTTGACCCTTACACTTCTGCTCCCATGTGTTGAGTTGACACTTACCAAGAACTAGTTGTTTTCTTGCCAAACCCATTATGCCAGTTGTACTTGTTCATATAATTAGGTAACTTACTGTAAGTTTATAAAGTGTGAGTATAAGAGAGAAGGTATTGTTTCTGTGAAAAACAAAGTCAATGCCTTGGAAAGATTTGATAAAGAAAAGTTACTTTAAAAAGCAGCCCTATTGTTGGGACGTCTGGGTGGCCCAGTCAGTTGAGCATCCAACTCTTGGTTTCAGGTCAGGTTGTGATCTCAGGGTCATTAGATCGAGTCCCACATCAGCTCCACGCTCAGCACATAGTCAGCTCGAGTTTCTCCCTCTCCCTCTACCCCTCCTGCTCATGCTAAATAAATTAATTAATTAAAAATAAACAAATACTCAGAGTCCACAGTCGCTCCTGGTTCATCTCTCCATCTGGTTTCCCCCCATTCTCCTTTCCCTTCCTTCTCACAATGTCCTCCATGTTTTTCTTTATGCTCAGCACATAAGTGAGACCATAAGGTAATTGGCTCTCTCTGCTTGACTTATTAGGAGGGGTCGGGGTGGGGGGCTGGGCGAGCCTGGTGGTGGGTATTGAGGAGGGCACGTATTGCATGGAGCACTGGGTGTGGTGCATGAACAATAAATCTTGGAACACTGAAAAAATAAAATAAACATTTTTGGGGAAAAAATAAAAAATAATAAATAAATAAATAAATAAATAAATAAAATTTTAAAGGCTGCTCTATTGTTAGGAAAAAAACAACAACCTGGCCTGGGAATCAAATGAAATACATTAGGGATGTAACCTATGCAAAAAAGAGTCTGAAATCCCAGTCAGGGGACCCACACTCCAGGAAAGGCCTTGGTCTTACGTCACATCACCAGACTGGTGTATGAATGTACATTTGTAGGTTTTAAGTTGAAATAAAATGCTTAAGGACTGTATGTATTCTTTTATACAATTCTTCACTTTAGCCAATCAATTACCTATTCTGATAGTGTTATACAAGAGAGTTTCTACTGTACAGTCAATGTACTGTGTTAAGTGATTTGCATGCTATGGGCTTGCAAGAAGGGAATACTGTCCAGTAGAGTGTATTTACCAGTTTTATGGATGAAGACTTGCAGTAGGTGTCATAATGCCTCCCCAGCCCAAAGATGCCCACATTCTAATTCCTGGAACATATGAACATGCTACATTATGTGCCAGGGAGGAATTAAGGTTGCAGATGGAAGTAATATTGCTAATCAGTTGACCCTGAGATGGAAAGAGTATTCTGGATTTTCCAGGTTGTCTCTGTGCAATCACACAGGTCCTTACAAGTGGAAGAGGGATGCTGCAGAGAGAGTGTCAGAGTGATGTGAGGTGAGAAAGACTTGGCCAGTGTTGCTGGTTTTGAAGACAGAGGAAGGTGCTATCAACCAAGAAATGTAGGCAGTCTTTAGAAAGTAGAAAGGCAAAGAAATAGATTCTCTCCTGAAGCCTTCAGAAGGGAATGCCATTCTGCCAATATTTTGATTTTTAGCCCAGTGAGACCCATTTCAGACTTGCGACCTATGGAAGAGGAAGACGATAAATTCGTGTTGTTAGGCTACTAGGTCCCTGGTCGTTTGTTACAGTAGGGATGGTAAACTAATGTAGAGGTTGAGCCAAGTTGATGAAAAACAGCAAAGGCTACGGCTTAACCACCCCCACAAGTGTGCTTAGGGGAAACCTAGGCCCTTCATACTTTCCGGGCCCCTAGACACGAGAATCACACATTTACTATCTGCTTCTGGTATTAGAAGTACCATATTTACTCAGTTTCTGCCATTTACCAGGCCGTATGCTAAATGCTAAGAACACATTGGTGAACAGCACAGATGAAGTCTTTCTTCAGGGAGCTCTCAAGCTATTTTCATGATCTTCTCCCATTTCACAGCCTGTACTTAGTGGGAGGGGGATTCTCAATATCTTCCTGTTCCTGGACTGAGGAACATCTAGTTTTTGCTCATTTGTAAAACAGAATGTTTAAGCCATTACCAACTCCATCCCTCCTCTCACCATTTTCCTCAGATTGCCTTTGATTTGTGACTCTGGCATTTTCATTTTCTTCCATTCACCCATCTCACAAAGTGATTTTCCAGAATTCTATCATTATAGCCTTCCAACATCAAAATACCAGCAACAAAACAGATATTTCCACCAAGAAAAAAGAAGGAAGACTGGTTCTCTCATGCTTCATCTTCCCACATGGCCATGTTCACTTTAAGGTTTCCACTCCACTCAGGTGTTTTCTTCCACCCAAAATGAACCACCCCATAATGCAAGGCTCCCTCACTTGCATTTGTTGGATCCCTCACAGATCCAGGTCATGTCTTCTTTCAACAATACCCTCCCCAACTATAGTGGCTCACCTTTGCCTCTATCATACATATAGTTATTTCTGGGTCATGTCTTTGTGCCCCTTATTGTTTATGTCATTTTGTTCTCTATTACTTGGGGCATCTGTGTTTTATTACTTCCCCGATTAGAAGCGCTTTTAATGGTTTCCCACTGCACTCAGGATAAAGTCCAAACTCTTCATCATAGCAGTGTGGGCCATTATAACCTGGCGGCTCTGACTTCCTCTCCAAATTCTAATGTCATTCTCCCCACCCCTCCATCTGTTTTAGTTCGCTTGGGCTGCCATAACCAAAATACCATAGACTGGGTCACTTACAAGCAACAAAAATTTATTACTCACAGTTCTGGAAGCTGGGAAGTCCAAGATCGAGGTGCTGACAGACCTGGTGTCTGTTGAGGGCGCATTCCCTGGTTCGTAGATGGCCATCTTCTTGCTGCGTCCTCACACCATGGACGGGGTGAGGTTGCTCTCTGGGGCTTCTTTTATAAGGGCACTAATCCCATTCATGAAGGCTCCACCCTCATGAGCTAATCACCTCCCAAAGGCCCCACCTCCAAATACCAGCACATTGGGAGAGTAGGTTTTAACATATGAATTTGGTGGGGAAACAGACAATTTAGCCTATAGCCCAATCCTCAATAGTCATTCCAGTATCCTCAAACGCTCCATGTTCTCTTCAACTTCTGGGTCTTCAACATGCTGCTTCTTTCTGAAATACTTAACATCAAACCATCAATTTCTTCTTTCACTCCTACCCCCATCCTGTTCACCTGGCTTACTTATCCTCTAGTTGACAACTCAGGTATCATTTTCTATAAAAATCATCCCTGTATCAGACCTGCCCTGATAGTATCCTCCCTTAGACACATAATCCCTTAGCACCACACATTTATTTGTAGTCCCATGCATTTCTTTGAAGCACTTATTGACTTGTAATTACTTGGATTTTTTTTGTCTTCCTCTAGATATAAGCATTATGTTTGTTGAAAAAGAGAGTGAGTGAGTGAGTGAATGAACTAAAGAATGAATGATTCTTTAGTCTCACCTTTTAAAATTGTATACTATCTGTCTCTTCTAAGTAGAATGTAAGCTTGCAAAGGCAAGAACCTTGTCTATCTTATTGACTGCTGCTGTGGCTTATAGTATATCCTAAAAAATGCTAGCTAAAAATGATTTTGACATCTTTGTAGAATTCAGTCAAAACATACTTTTGTTCGTTTTTATGCCACTTAGGATACAGAGAAAAGCAATGAAGGCAGAGAAAGTTTTCTGTGTTTTCAGAATTCCCTCTGAACCTAGAATCCTGAAATTCTCTCCATTTCCTTTCCTGTCATCTAAATGATGTTACTTAATACCACCTAGAAAGTATGTAATGTTTGCCTCAAGTACTTGTACACAGTTTTCCCCATATGAATTAATTGTATTTTTTGTGAAACAAAAAAGCCAGATATGATTAACCCTATTATATAGATCAGTGGATCTTCCTTCCTTCCTTCCTTCCTTCCTTCCTTCCTTCCTTCCTTCCTTCCTTCCTTCCTCCCTCCCTCCCTTCTTCCCTCCCTTCTTCCCTCCCTTCCTCCCTCCCTTCCTCCCTCCCTCCCTCCTTCCTTCCCTCCATCCCTCCCTTTGTTCCTTCCTTCCTTTCTTCCTTTCTTTCATTTAAATTCAATTTAGTTACCATATAGTATATTGTTATTTTCAGGGATAGAATTTAGTGACTCATCAGTTGCATGTAACACCCGGTACTCATTACATCAAGTGTCCTCCTTAATGCCCATCACCCAGTTACCCCATCTCCCCAACCGCCTTCCCTCCAGCAACCCCCAGTGTATTTCCTAGAGTTTTAGGAATCTCTTATGGTTTGCCTCCCTTTCTGTTTGTATCTTAATTTATTTTTCCTTCCCTTCCCCTATGTTTATCTGTTTTTCTTAAATTCCACATAGGAGCAAAATCATATTCGTATTTGTCTTCCTCTGACTGACTGATTTCGCTTAGAATAATACCCTTAATGTGTTACTACATGTTACTACTTAAACATGAAGCAGAATCACCAGAGTATTTGCTAAAATGGCTTATTCCTAAACCCAGGCCCAATTCTGAGCCTTTAGATCCAGAATGTTGCCTAGGAATCTGCCTTTTAACAAGCCCTCCCAGGTCATGGTGGCGCTGATTGTCTAGGAATAATCCTCTGAGATAGGCTAATATGGATTTTGAAGCAGTGTAGTGACCTGATCAAATAATAATATTAGCTACCCTTCATTGAGTGTTAGTGTTTGCTGGGCACTGATCTATTCTAAGAGGCTTTATAGAAAGCCATCACTGTCTAAATTAATCTTTTCCTCTAGCCTAAGAGGAAGGTATTATTATAATCCTCCATTTTGTAGGTAAGATAACTGAGGCTAAGAGAGGTTAAGTAATTTGCCCAGAGTCACACAGCTAATAAGTGGTGGAGACATTCAACATATTCTGATTCCAAAGTGCCTCCTCTTTCCCTTAATTCCAGGCTGCTTGCCTCCTACCGAGCTTTCCTCATGGGCAGATTTCTGGATCCTTGGCATGCTCAGTGTGACTTATTTCTCCAGTCCTAATCAGAATTAGGATCTGTGGCCTTTAAAGAGGTGCTTTATTGCAGGTTACCAAGGGAAAAAGTCCTGTGTCTTCCTGCACTTCTTTGTTTTGCATTTGTTGAAACAACTGGCCCCAGGGAAAGAGGCCCTTCTTTAGAAGAAATAAATATGTTCTTTCTGCCCTCCTCACATACCTCATTAATTATCAGCTACAGGAGAAACTGCTGAAACTCCTGACCCACTTGGCCCTTCTTCTTCTCCAAAGCAGGAATCAGCACAGCAAGAGAAGAGTTTCATTCTGAAGTTCAAGTGCTCTCCCACTCACAGTAATCTGGGACAAAGGTTCAAGATGCTGGATATGAGTCCTGTGATAAGACAATCACCAATATGTGGAATGTTTATGGAAAGTGGATTGGGATGTACAAACAAGAACTCTCATCAGAGGTTCGAGGGAAATATTGAGTGAATTCCCTTTACACTTGGCCTTTCCTGTATACTTAATATTAGAAGGTCATACAGAGACCCTTCATTAACCCAATATGAAGAGATAAATTACTCTGAATAAGGTTTTCTACTTGCAGCGGATAGAGTTGAAAGAGCTTCATTGGGTAGTAGAGGTAGCTAGATGATGGATCTCCCTACTGCAGTCACCTCTGGCTTCTGCCTTCTCCTGCTTCTAAACAATCTGGACACCTAAGTACTATACCTAGAAACAAAAGCCAGGAAGGGATCTCCAGAGGTTATTAGATTTCTGCCAGGCAAAATCTAAAATAAAGATGTCCACTTTATGAACAATGTAGTGAGAAGAATTATGATGCCACATGTGGGCAGGAAAGGGGGTCAGAATCCATCAGTGATGTCTGCCATGGACAGGGAAATACAGAGGACCAGCAAATGGGCTACTTTTTTTTTAACCACTGTTGCTCCAAGGTTTCTTAACCTGATTGCACACAAATTACTGGGAGCTTTTTAATAAATACATACATACATACATACATACATACATACTGGTACCTGGGGTCAACCCCAGACCAATTAAATTAGATACTCTGGAAGTGAGATTCGGGCATCTGAGCATCCAGGGTTGAAGCTGAGGAGTTCTCAAAGGTACTTCCTACTTCCTTCAATGAGATACTGCCAGGCTGGCTGCTTAAGAACTGTCTGGGGACCTTGTAAAATTACAGGTTCATGGGGCCAACTCTTATTAAAATTTCTAATTTGGAAGTATGGGGATAGGACCCAAGAGTTTACTTTCTAAAAGGTCAAGGAGGTTGCTGATGTGCAGTCAGGTTTGAGAACCACTTTTACAAGCTATTCTTAATGCCTCAGATGAATAAGAACTATGAACAGAACCTTTTGCTCTAGGACAGTGTTTATCAACCCTGAGTACACACCACGATCTCCTGGGGAACTTTTTAAAAATACCAGTACCTGGGTCCAAATCCAGATCAATTAAATTAGACTCTCTAGGGTGGAACTTGGACGATTCTAATGTGCAGCTACAACTGACAATCACTGCTCTAAGAAGTGGGATGCAGGGATCTCATTTGAGAACCTAATCAGGTGGATTTCATCTCTTTTCTTATGGATTTAGTCGCTGACCTAGTCTAGTGCTTTGGCGTGATGTTAGATGGTAGAACTGCTTCTCTTTCCTAAACCTTATTTACCCACAAAAAACTATCATTTATACTGGTTGTCGTGGTCTTATGGGTCTTTCTAGACTTAGTAAACATTGGCTGCAGCTACTCTCTTTTTTTTTTTTTAAACAAACAGCTACTGAATGTATCTGTGTTTACAAAATGTAGATTCCAATATCTCCTACCTTTGTAAACAAAGATTTTTGGTGACAGTTTATTTCAATTTTTTTAGATAGTCATATAAAAAATAGAGCAACTGATGCTTTTAAGAGGCAGAGTCTTTGTAAGAACCAAGATGTGTTTAAATATTTAAACCTAGAGGCATGCAAATAGGCAGCCTAACTACCAAGCCATGACTGGCTCTTGTAGGGAAGGAAACATTTTTCCTCAACTCTCTTGGGTCCCTGTTTGGGTCTGGAAATTAAACTGACAAAGACAGATTAACAGGGGAAGCATGCAAATGTATTTAATGTAAGTTTTACGTGGCAGGGGAGACTTCACAAGGAAATGACCCAAAGAAATTGTTAAGACTTGTATGTTTTTATGCTAGGTTTGATGAAGAGTAGGCAGTTGTATAGAAATATGATAGATTAAGGAGTATGAGATGTTTGTAGTAAACTGGTAGAAACTTAGTAAGGCCTGTCTGTTCAGATTATTCTCATTGTCCTTTTGTCTTTGGATATAAGAGTGTTCCTTTCCTCTGGGTATGGGGAGGGTACCTTGCTCATGAGGGTTTTATGACCTGTTTCAGGGGAGAAGGTTATGGGCCAGGTCAGAGTTACCTTCCTGCTTCTGTTGGTTTCTTGGATTCCTCCAGCTTAAAAGAGTCAACATGCCAAGGTTCCATATTTGGGGGTAGCATATCCTGTACCCTATCACCCTGCTAGTGCCCTTTGAAGCAAATAGAAGGGATGAGATTCCTTCCTTTTAGAAGCTTTGCCTTTATGTTTACCTGCCTCACATGAGTTATGTAAGACAGCCGGGCAACCACAGACAGTCCGCTTTGCAGGGATGGTCACACCGTAGATGGGGAGATTTGCAGGCTGCAGCAGGACTTCCCTTCATCCTCCAAATGCATATAAAAATCACATCTATTTCCTCACTTGTGCTTGAATTTCCACCATTAGTGATATGTATATGTATATGTATATGTATATGTATATGTATATGTATATGTATATGATTTAAGCATTCCCTCTTTGGATCCTTGTTTTTAAGTGTGAACAAAACCCACACAATAAGTCCCAATACTTCCGATACTCTCAGGAGGGGAGAACCATGACTGTCTTGGTGGAGAAATGACACCAAAGGAGAGAAGAGAGCCTGAGTCCTAGAGGGCTAACTCCTCTTATTATTGCAGATTACTTTGTCCTTGCACTTCCCATTTCAGGACTTCTTGGCACAGGTAACCTGCTTTGAAAAGCAGTGTGAGTTCTGTAAGAAGTAGTGGGCTCGGCCCTAGCCATCTCTGTAGGCCCAAAAGCAGTTGGCGGTAGTCGAGGGAATGGCCACTGAATACGTAGCCACTGAAAACGTATCATCCTAGAACTGCCATGGGAGGTTTGGGATCCAGTGTTGGACGCATCCGATTGAGTCCCAACACCCGAAGCTCTGGAGGACAGCCTACTTGTCCTTGTAAACAAGACTATTGCCTTTCCCCCAACCCATGTAAAAGAGAACCCAGCAAACCCCTCACTGATGCAACATTCCCATGTACGTGCTCTGAGAATAGACCATTATGTTTTTGCCAAGAGCTGGTATCAAGTGAATAATCTGTTCCTATACATTTACACTCAGTGCAGAGCAGCCTAGGACATGTTTATACTCGAGAAAGGTTAGTATTAACATTGTGTCAGGGAATTAATCCATTTTAATTGTAAATGCCAAGAACAAACTCCCGTCTTTGGGGCCCAGATGTATGACTTTGGTTAAATATTTATAGATCAGTTGGAATGTTTACTCTTAATTCTGGAGCTAGGTATTTACTTGCATAATTGCACACTCTTCCCAACCTCCAGCCCCATTTAGCGTTCTCCTGATGTTTTCTCTCTAAAATATAAGTGGATGGGGCAGGGGAGATGATGGGAACATCTGGCTACTGGAGTAGAACTGGTGATATTGATGGGAGCTGACCCTGAGCTGGTAGAATAACCAGGGTGATACTCTAGGTATATTAACAGGATCATGGAACGAACAGGGGCCTCAGAATCAGAAAGCCTGAATTCTTGTCTCTATTACACATTAGCTGGGTGATCTTCTCTGGCTCACAGTTTCCTAATCTATAAAATAAAGGAGATTAATTTGAATTTTAAAAAGCTCCTTCCAGTTCTGGATCTTCCTGGGAGCTTTCTCTAACCCATTGCAAAACTCCTACCACCTCTAGATGCAATATACCTAGGCTTTCTGGAACATTACCATTCAATAGAACTTTCTGCAGTGTTGGAAATGTTCTGTATCTGTGACGTCCAATGAAATAACCTCTAGCCACATATAGCTATTGAGCTCTTACAATGTGGCTAATGTGGCGGAGGACCTGGATCTCAAATTTTATTTTATTAATTTAAATGTAATAGCCACTTGTGATTAGTAGCTGTCATATAGGGCAGTATAATGCTAGATGATTAGCAATAGTATTGGCTAGCTCCTGTCAGAAGGCCATTATCTATGCTAGGGATGGCTTCTAATCTGGGAAAGAGTAAAGAAGTGGTTGGTAAACACTGTTCAGAAAGAATGCTCTTTCTCTGATGTGGAAGGTGGGATATAATCAAATATTCTCAATGTGTTGAGGTTTCAAAATATACAACTCCTGAGTTCTTATTAGTTCCACTAAAAAGTAAAAGGGGGTGGCAAGCCATTGAACTAATTTCCTCTTTTGTTTCTGTCTGAAATGTTAATATGCTTTTAGCTGCACTATGTTGAACTGGTAAAACAGTATTACTGTAGGGCATTTGAAGTTATACGTAACAGATTGCCCAGAATCAACTACCATCATTCCACATTAATTAAACATTTTTCATACAAAAAAAGAGCTTGTTTAAATTTGCAAAATGTTTCTTTGCCATTTAATAGTTTATCGATCTATATCCCATAGCATTGGCTGCAGAGAGTTATTATTAATCTGTCTGAATTAAAAACAGCAAGGTCTTCATTATACAACTCATTGAGTTGAAAATCAGCTATGGCTGTTCCTGGACTTGACTTTCCCGCTTCCAAATTTACGATATTTGTTTCAGTATAGTAAATAATATTAAGTATTACTATTAGTTATTACTACCAATAATCGTATACTTAATAAGTGTTTATTTGTCGACGTATAGTTCTTAGCATATAGCACTCGTGATTAGTCTAAGAGTATTTGAAAGCATCCCTAACTCCAGTTCCATGAACTGGTTAGAATGGAGGCTTCTAACTGGTATGATCCAGTTCCCCAAGTGGTATTGTCTGTGTCTGGAATGGTAAATCCATGGCATGAAAGCCGTCATTTCCCACCCATTGCTTTGTCTTTGGCCTTCTTTTCCTGATGAGCTTGGACCTAGCTTCAGAATTCTTCTCAACATGGTTTCTAGATGGCCAGAATCGAAGGGTTAAGGCAGGCTCAGTTGGTTTAGCAGCCGACTCTTGATTTCGGCTCAGGCCATGATCTCAATGTCGTGGGATTGAACCCCACATCCGGCTCCGTGCTCTGCAAGAAGCCTGTCTGAGGATTCTCTCTCTCCCTCTGCTCCTCCTCCCCCTGCACACTCTCTCTCTAAAAAATAAATAAATAAATCCTTAAAAAAATAATTAAGGCAATCATCTGACAACTTGCAAGATGAAACTTTTTTTCCCTCTCTAATTTTTGCCATGGGGACATGATCAATTTGTAAGGAACAAAAATGAGAGCTCTAGAGCTGAAAGGAACCCTCAAGAGCATCCGCTCTACTCCCCTTATAGAAAGAAGAGAGGAGAGGTATGCAAGGTCACCAAGTCAGTTGGTGGCAAAAATGGGACCACACCCCAGCTTCCTGACTCAGACTCAGCAAGACACCACCTCCAACTCACCATGTGGTAATCGTACCCTGGATGTTTGGTGCAGGATTATAACTACCCTTGAGTTTACTGGAAATGATGTCTACTTGCGTGGACAGTTGAAGCTGGATAGCCCTGGCTAGTAAACAGGGTCAATCCATCGGTTTGCAAGATGGCTCCATCCAAACATGGTGTTTGGTATATTTTCCCATGAGTTGGCCTTACATGTTTTCCAGACATCTGTGTCCAGCACCACCTGACTGGAAGGAAGAAATAGCATCCTGTTAATTGAGAGGACCAAATCTAGCTTAGCATGACATGTTGGAATGTGTGGTACTGTTTAACAGCTATGATCTTTATTGTTATCATTAGCAAATTCCTGAATGTTTGCCTTTTTTCACGTGTTGCTATCCACCTAATAACTTGCTCCTCTTACTTATGGCCTGTGCCCTCCATAGGAGTTGCTCCTATGCAAAAATTGTTTATTAAGTCTAACAACATTGATATCATTGTCGGGCAGTATCTAAGAGTTGAACCCTTACAGTTTCAATAGAGAGAAGCCTGCAATTCTAATAAGAGGCAACAGCAGGATCCTGGAAGTCTTGGTTTTCAGTTCTTTAGACTGTCTTTATGATCGAAATGAACCTTTAGGTTGGAAACATTAAATGATTTGCAAAGGGGGAATCACAATTATTCATTTAGTCAATGGTATAATTACTATAAATGAACAATCAGGAGAAAGGTATAACTCTGGTTAATGGCAGTATTGTTGGACTGCCAGTTGCATCTGTTTCTGACCAAACATTCAGTGCCTCTGTTTATAATGTGTTTATGTCCTAAAGCTTCCCTTGCAGTTGAACATTCCCACTACATAGCAAGTTGTATTAGTTTACCTTCCTTTCTTTTTTTTAAAAAAAACTCTTTGTTGTGTCTTAAAGATCCCATTCTTGTTTTCGCAATGAGTTCCATATCATCCTCTAAGTGGATTAAATTTCAGTGTGTCTGAGGTGCTCAGCTATCCTGAAGGCATGACTAAGAGGGGCTCAATCCCCCAGTTTCCACAAGAATACTCACCCTTCAGCTCATGACAAGACTGACTTGGTTCTTACCCTACTGTGGGGTCTCAAAGAAGTGATCCAGTCACCCAGGCATTTTTTACAGAGAAGAGGGTGTGAGTGTCTTCCACACCAGGGCAAAAGTGGAAAAGGTAGAGTTGTAGATATTTGGGGGTTTTTTTCCCCATAATATCTCAGTTCCTCTTTCAAAGAGTCACCACAGCTCATCCCTAATGAATTTATTACAACTGTTTCACAGATTATGTCCTCCAAGGTGTGAGATCCTAAGTTGTTACTTCTCCCAGGGATGTTTAGCCCCAGAGAGGCCCCTCCCAAAGAGTGTAAGTAGTAGAGTGTACACTTTTAAAAAAGAAAAGTCTAGGGGCACCTGGGTGGCTCAGTGGGTTAAAGCCTCTGCCTTCAGCTCAGGTCATGATCTCAGGGTCCTGGGATTGAGCCCCACATCGGGCTCTCTGCTCAGCGGGGAGCCTGCTTCCCCCTCTCCCTCTGCCTGCCTCTCTGCCTACTTGTCCTCTCTCTCTGTCAAATAAATAAATAAAAATCTTTAAAAAAAATAAATAAAATAAAAAATAAAAAAAGAAAGTCTAACTGCCAACATCACCTTCTTCAACTTCTGAAAAATCATTCTTTTTTTTTTATGGTGTATTTTTATTTTATTTTTTTATTTTATTTTATTTTTTGAACAATTAATCTTATAACACTGAAAAATAAAATAAACGTATTTGGGGGAAAAAATGAAAAATCATTCTTTCTCAATCATGCTATCACCACCATCCTCATTTTCACACGCAATCAGATACCTTCCAGTCATTCAGAGGTGAAGGTAACTCACCCCACACTATGATCTCCCCAGATCATTGATTCCTTCCAAACTACTAGGCTCAAGGACTATGTCAAAGCTTTCCTGTGGAAATCCAAGAATAGAGAATAAAACCAATATAAAAGTGAGCTTTACAAATACTAACTTGTAAATGCCTGGCATTTGTCTCTATATTGCTGAGGGAATCTGAATGGAGTGGGTCTTCTATTATAAAGGTCCAGGGTTAAGGTTATCAGAATCTTTACATCTATTCCTCTTTACCTCCTCTCATGTATGTTACTCTTAACCTCAAACCATCCAACCTCAAGATACTTTCAGAGTCCACATCGTCACTCATCAAACAAATCATGGCTGAGGGAGAATCCTCTTTTAGTTCAGGACCTCTATAAGGCAGGATCCAAGATACCATTTAGCCGTACAAGAGATTTATTGAAGGACGCCTAGGTGGCTCAGTCTGTGAAGTATCTACTTTCAGCTGAGGTCATGATCCTGGGGTCCTGGGATCGAGCCCCACATCGGGCTCCCTGCTCAGTGAGAAGTCTGCTTCTCCCTCTCCCTTTGCTGGTCCCCCTGCTTGGGCTCTCTCACTCATGCCCACTCGCTCTCTCATAAATAAATAAATAAAATATTCTAAAGAGAGAGAGATTTATTGAGTTAGGTGCTTGTGAGGCAAAAAGGGAAGGGATCTGAAGGAAGTAGGGGCTGCAGGTGACAGTACAAGTCCAAGTCTTGTGAAGGAGGAGAGAGAGGGGAAGAGGATTGAACAAGTAGAATCTCAAATTGCAACACAGTTCTAAGAAAGTTTCAGCCAAGCCATCAAGGAGTTCTCAAGCCAAAGTCACCCATCAGAGGAGTCCCTGGGCCCTACCTTATTCTTGCCACGTTCAGTCATTGGCTAGGAACTGCCTGTTGGAAGCATATTTTCAGCTCCAGTGTAGTGATGGATCCAGAGGGCCAGCAGTAAGACCATCTGTCAATTATGCTCCCCAAGCAAGGGATCTGAGTGGCACATTTTCCTGGTTGCCACAAAACCCTAATAATCACTGGGCTTGGTTCATTGGAAAATCATCTCCAGCTGCTACTCTGACCTAAGCACTGTAAGTAAATATTATTTCACCCATGTCGGTGTTGTGGCTCACAGCACTTTGAATCAATCACCTTTTCCCTTGATCAGTTCCCCTCCTAAAAGCTGTTCATCAATTTTTTTTTTTTTTTTTTTGGTCAGACAGGCAAGAAATCCAAAACATCAGCTTCTTCTTCCTCCCTGGATCCACCTCTGTCTTTTCCAATCCTCTGAAAGATAGGCATCCTCATTGTCCTTTGTGACCCCAAGCTACTCTGCTTTCTTCCCCTTCTCAGTTTCTGTAATCTGGCTCTCTGCCTTCTGCTATCAGACATATCCAAGTCTCTCCAATCCCGCATTTACCTTCACTCTATCTCAATTTGTCATCCAAATGACTTTCCCATCATTCCGTACTTGCTGCCACTGGTTCATTACAGCATAGTACATGCTCAAATGCGTGTATCAGAAACACCTGTAGCGCTTATTAAAACACAGGTTATTGTACTCTACTGTGAATTTCTGATTCAGTAGGCCTGGAATGGAGACCTGGTAATTTTAGTTTCTAACAAGCTCCCAAGAGATGTTGATGCTGCTGGTCCAGGAGCCACAAGTTGAGAAGCCCTGATATAGTGGTTAAAGAATGTGGCTTCTGGATCCAGTCTTCCCTAAGTTCAAATCCTGGCTCAGACTCTTAAATTGTGTCACATTAAACAAGTTCTTTGTCCCTTTATACCTGTTTCCTAATCTGTGACATAGAGATAATAATAGCGCCTACCTTATAAGATTGTTGTGAAATGACATGATTTAATATATACAATTCTTAGAACACTGGGACCTGCCTGGCACATAATCAATGCTGTAAAGTGTTAGTTATTATTGTTTAATTGACCCAGAATTTTAGAAACAGTAGGAATCATCTGGCCCCTGCTTCACCAGATCCAAGTCAAAATTTGCATAATGCCTTTACTCTTGCTACGTGTAGTACTTATTATTTTGCTAAATGCTTTTCTTTATGTTGGTTCATGCTTTTACCTGGCTACATTTGTCTTAAAACAAAACTGTAGGTGGAAAACCAGTGTCTTCCAAATGTAAGATAGAATATATGTAAAATTACTAGAATAAAGAAGGTTTGGGGCGCCTGGGTGGCTCAGTCGTTAAGCGTCTGCCTTCAGCCCAGGTCAGATCCCAGGGTCCTGGGATCGAGCCCCGCATCGGGCTCCCTGCTCCGCGGGAAGCCTGCTTCTCCCGCTACCATTCCCTCTGCTTGTGTTCCCTCTCTCACTGTGTTTCTCGCTGTCAAATAAATAATAAAATCTTTAAAAAAAAAAAA
>CM053612.1:33449489-33556658 GCA_028646535.1 Procyon lotor
TGGGTGGCTCAGTCGTTAAGCGTCTGCCTTCAGCCCAGGTCAGATCCCAGGGTCCTGGGATCGAGCCCCGCATCGGGCTCCCTGCTCCGCGGGAAGCCTGCTTCTCCCGCTACCATTCCCTCTGCTTGTGTTCCCTCTCTCACTGTGTTTCTCGCTGTCAAATAAATAATAAAATCTTTAAAAAAAAAAAAAAAAAAAAGAAGGTTTATCTACGTACCACCTCAAACCACCAGTGGGTTGGGTATCTCTCTTTGAAAGATTTCACTTACAAGCCTTCTTTTTCAAATAAGGAAACTGAGATCCAAAGAAAAGGAGGTACTCACTTAAGAGCACAGAGATTTGACGGTAGAGCTGAGACCAAGTCTCCTAATATCCTGGCTAGGATACTTTCTTTACTACCTCTTGGAAGAAATGACCCACTACTCCCTTCTCTTGCCTTATGAAGACTTTATAGGAACTGTATCTCTAATACTAAAGATACTTCATTTTTCTATGAAGGCTTTGCCATTTAATCTAATTTTCAAGGTTTTGAGATGGCATCTGTTGTTATGTCATAGGGGTTCGGGTCATGGTTGATTGTTGTCCTGAAAGCCTAGAGTTGGAAGAGAGGCCGAATGTGCTGACTGCCAGACACTTAGGAGAAAGTGTGGAAAATAAATGTGGGCAAGAAAAGGAGTCAGGGTTTGCTAACAGGCAGAGGTTGGCAGACCAGTGTGACAAGAGATAACTGAAAAACAGATCAAGGTTATACACAGAACTTGGATTTAACAAGGTTAGGGGAAAGAGAGGAGAAGAGCAGGGAAGAGCAAAGAGCCTCCGAATGTGGTATTGTTTGTGGTAGGCCTTGGGCAGGCTACCTAGTCTCTTTATTGAACCATCAGCCCTTTCTCAAATTCCTTCAACTCCTAAGGATTTGAAGCCCTAGCATGTTGACAAGCGCTGCTCAACATTTTAGAGTTACTAAAGTGTGGAACGCTAACGCAGATTCTCCTAGATAACGTAGACCCCTTCCTTGGTCCAATTCAAAGAGCAACCCATCAGAGCAGAACTTTGCAGACAGCTCTCTTTGGGAAGTAACCCCCCGCCTCCATTCTGGGGTGCCCTTTCTTTCTTTTTTTCTCTGTGCAGCTCAGAGTGGCTTGAGCAATCAGCAAAACCAACACTGGGGATTCTTTGTAAGTGCACTTTCAAGAGCAATAGAGGCTTCTTAAGCCTTCCAACTTTTGGAAGGCTTCCCTGACAGAACTAGGGAAGAGTTTATACAAAACTCGGTCAGGGTTTGCTTTTTCTCTGAGGCACCATTTTCCATTGTTGCTTTTCTATCGCTGGAGTTAAGAAGTTGAGGATTTGCCTGGATAAGGTAAAGTAAATAAAATGCTTTGCCCCACTGGTGGTTTCTTCAAACTTAACTTGCCCTCTCTCCAACCACTCCCATGCTTCCACCACAGACTCTGTGACCCTGGCATATACCCGCCTCTGACCCCTTTCTCATTCTGCACAATTCTCCATGATAAGTAATAATAATTGCCCACTGGCATGACCACATCTATCGATACATTTCAGCCTCAAATAAGTGTGCATTTAACATGTGCCAGTGGTAGATTTCACCTTGTTTTCTTCCCTAGAGAGGAACTAATTATCCCCTAGTGTCACATTCTTTGGTACTTGGTGTGTTTATCCAAACCAGACGACAGTAGTCCCCTGATAATCAACTTCAACTGTCCAGGCGTGCTTTCGTTGAAACCCTATTTCAGCCATCTTAGGAAGAAGATTATAGAGTGCAAATCATTTCCTTTGGGGCGCCTGGGTGGCTCAGTGGATTAAAGCCTCTGCCTTCGGCTCAGGTCATGATCTCAGGGTCCTGGGATCAAGCCCCGTGTCCGGCTCTCTGCTCAGCAGGGAGCCTGCTTCCCCCTCTCTCTCTGCCTGCCTCTCTGCCTACTTGTGATCCCTCTCTCTCTGTCAAATAAATAAATAAAATCTTAAATAAAAAAAAAAGAAAATCATTTCCCTTAAAGTAAGTGTGCCCATGGGATTACAGCTATCCCACCGAAATGCTCAGTAAAATCTTGATAAGCCAGAACCCCTGCTATCTTGGATATCTGTGGCATGAATATTATATGATAGGAAAATGATCCGAGAAGTCAGGGATATATCCCAGAAAAATAAAGGAGCCTCCAAGTAGCATCCTGGGCTCTCTACTTATTTAGTCTGTGTCCTCTATCTGCAATAAATACAGACTCAGACAATGGAAAATTATCTACTGGAAAATAACTCAGAGGCCACCTAGTCCTCAAACAGCAAAGAAAGCTTTTCCATCATGTCCATGTGACTCTAGCTTGTGAGGCATGAATGTTGCCTCTGACAATGTAGAAAGATTCGCATCAATAAAGGTTTTCCCCTTAGGCCTCAGTGAACCAGACAATTCTATAAACTTTCATAGTCCATACTCCAAGAACCCCCATTACATAAAAGATTTACTGTAATCTCTAACAAATGACTTAATAAATTAAGGAGTTTTCTGAAAGATGGGCCCCACAGGAGCCCATCAATCCTAGAATAAAATTCCCAAGGGCTGAGGAAAGGCTTGTAGATCAGACAATGCCTTCTCCAGCTTGGGAAGGAAGAGGGGGTTCTAGTTCTGTCCCAGCCTGGCCTGAACTCCACAGGGGTAGATGCATCATCCGGTCTTACTTGGTTCCTGGGCTTTAAAAACACGTAAATCATTCCATGGTCTCAGGACCTATGACAGGGTCCAGGATTCTCATTTCAACAAAAACTTATGACCACCTGGCTGAATTCAAGGGATATAAAGATAAGTAAGATATTGTCCCTGCCCTCAAGTGCCTCCCTACTCAGGGATCCCAAGAGATTAACAATCATAATTCGGAGAGATATTATTATAGAAGTATAAACATAACACAAAGTGAGTACTTTTTGATAATTCACAGGTAGTGAAAAAAAGCTATAACGATGCTGTTTTTCTGTGCTGGAAACCACTTTGTTATCATGAGTTCAGATCGGATTTATCTGACTAGAAAATGAGAAGAAGCATAATTAGCTCATAACTGTACATTATAGGGATATACACTGACCAGCGTACAACTTCCTGCAAATATTTCTTGACATGAGAACTCATGTTTGGGTCTTTATTTACTAGGTAACATAATCTTCTTTTTATACATTTATTTCCTCTACTATAACTTGAGCTACCTGAAGGCAGGGGATTTTGTCTGTTTCATTCACTGTTGTAACTACAGAACCTAGAACTGAGCCAATAAACATGTAACAAATATTTGTTGAGCCAATGAGCAAATATGGATCATTAAACATTATGATACGTGCCATGAAAGAAAAGGAACATGCGTGGTTAGAAATGACAACAAGGGGATGGGGTATAGATCTGGGCGTCGAGATCGGTCTCTCCGAGCAAGAGACACTTGAGCGGAGACCTGAGGAGGGTAGCCGAGACAACGGCGCTACCCTTCAGTCACCAGACAGCTCACATCTGGCACACAAAAGGCCCTGGAAGTCTGAAGATATCTGGGTTTTAAGTGACTCACATTTGCAGGCTACTCAGTTGACTCGGTAAGGAGTAGGTTTGAAGTGGCAATCGGGGGATTTTCTTGCTTAAAAGACTCTCAGAGTCTCCCAGCTCTGCCTAAATGCTTGGGTTGAAAGGCAAGGAAGCGGAGTTTGGACCCAAGTGTCCTTCCTGCCTCAGTCCCTTGGGTGGGACCCTGGATGGCCTTGGCGTTGTGCGTTTGGGCCTCTTGAAATTCCCGTGACCCCTCTGTAGCTGACACCACAGTTCAGGACGCTCTCCTTCCTTGGCTTGCCTGGCAAGAGATGGGTCTGCCATCTGGAGTCAGAGAAACAGCCTGCCAGCCCCCGAGCAGTTCAGCCTGGGCCCCGGACAATGAGAATCGGGCAATAGCCAATTCCTTGTCTGCAATTTGCTGATTATCACACCCCAGGGTGTGGGACTGTACAGCCAGAACCGCTTTGCTCTGCCTCTCATCAAGGCAAAATGAACACAGATCCTGACAGGTCAAATCTTCCCCCAGACCTCAGAGGTTGCTGTACAAAGGACCAGGCTTAATCTCTGGCCAAGTGTATAATTCATTTATCCGCATGGTCATGAATTCTGGGCTCTCAGGGCAGGAAGCGTGGGGCATTGTGACTGGTTCTACAGGCCCAGGGAGTCACTTAAGCCCTGACTGTATTGTGGAGGGAGGGATTTTGGAGACAAAGGCCTCTGTCCTCCAGAGATTGAACAGACGGGAAGGGGAGCCTATGCACACAAAGGAATGGCGCTTTAGAGAGAGGTTGACAGCCTTGTCATCAATGCCCGTGAACTTCTCTAGATCATGCAAGCGATGACAAGGGGGCTGGGATTAATTATTTCATAGACTTCAGCCGAGAGGAACTGAAATAGGTAAAGAGTTCATTTCAGGATGTTTGCCTGATGCACATCCGCCGCTTAGTAGCGGAGGGAAGCTTTGAACCCCAAGAGCCAGGTTTCCATGTGTCCCCTTCTCAGGGAGTTGGGGGGGGAGAGGTCTCAGTTCTCACCTCCAGGCATCAGAGCTCTTTGACCACCACCCAAAAGACTTGACGTAAAAGGCAGCGCTCTGTAGAGAGCTGGTACATTACAGCTGATTGGAAATTTATGGTTTCCTCGCTCGGCCAGCTGGTTCCCTCTCTGAGCCTCCGGACTTCCTGCTGAACAGAGATGGGACAGGGATGCCATTCACTTTCATTTGCACAGCTCCACCGCCCGAGGGGGAGACTGACCCGTTGCAATCAACGTAGCCTCAAATCTAGAGTGATTTGGATTCTGAAGTATTTCGAGCTCCATGTCTCTCATATCGCTGCAACATACACTGTACTGTGTGCAATGGAGGGCATTGTAATCACAAATTGTAATATATATATATACATATATATATGTATATATATATGTGCAGCAGCCTCCTGAGAGGGAAGAGGCAGATGGTCATGGAAGGTTCTCGTGCTTACTCTGATCTCAGATAGGCACTTCACTTCAACCTCTTTGTGCGGTGAAAAATCCTGATGTCCCATTTTTCCTGCCCCCAGCCTATTCATTTTTGGGGTGTGATGTGAAATCTCAAGCCCAGATCTCCCCAGCTAATCCTTTTAGTGCCTATAACTGACAGTCCATCACTCTAGCGAAGGTCTCTCGGTGCCACCATTATGTAAGATGGGGTCCGACATTAACTACATTATCAATCATTAATACTTTGCCCCTCAAATACATTTACCCAATCAGCCTCACCAGAAAATTGGGACCCCTGAGGGAAAGGGACTGGAAGTATAAAGCTTTCTGGGGTGATTGGATGGATTTTGCTTGCTTAGGCTTTTTACCCTTTGACACCTGCTTTCTAGGTCATCCGCAGGTACTGAGAGTGCCTGCTTCAT
Source organism: Procyon lotor (assembly GCA_028646535.1). Taxonomy (NCBI): domain Eukaryota; kingdom Metazoa; phylum Chordata; class Mammalia; order Carnivora; family Procyonidae; genus Procyon; species Procyon lotor. The sequence goes on from CM053612.1 coordinate 33,454,932, forward strand.
ATGCATTCTCTTCCCTGCCCACCAAGAGCCTTCTCACTGGTAAGACCACGAGAGGACTCTATCCCAGCAGTGTGTCATTTGGCTCCATTCAGTAAGCCTCTGTTAAGCATTGGTTCTAGTACTGTGTTAGGTCCTAACGAAGAGATGGAAAACGTTTCCATAATCTTCCTTCAATGAACTTGCTTTCTAGTAGTTAGAGAGAAGTTAATAAAATCTACACATTTAAGAACCACGTGCCGGAATGACATAATGAGCACTCCAGACAGTTTTGTTTTTTTTAAGATTTTTATTTATTTATATGACAGAGAAAGAGAGATCACAAGTAGGCAGAGAGGCAGGCAGAGAGAGGGGGAAGCAGGTTCCCCGCTGAGCAGAGAGCCCGATGCGGGACTCGATCCCAGGACCCTGAGATCATGACCCGAGTCGAAGGCAGACGCTAAATGACTGAGCCACCCAGGCGCCCCACTCCAGACAGTTTTGAAGTGACGAAGCAGATGGATTAGTCAGGATGGGCTTCTTGAAGGAAGTGGGACTTTTCCTGGAGCCTCAAAAAAATGGATATAATTTTAATATGGCTAGGAGGATGAGGGCAGTCTGTGCGAACAGAAGCGCGTGAACCGAGGTCCAGAGGTGGGAAGGAGCCTATAATGGATGTGGAGGGGTGACAGAAAAGACATGAGGACAGAAAAAACAGCTTCGGACCAGAGAGCGAAGAGCAGAGGAATTTCGATTTGATTCTTTAAAACAGGACCTTTAAAACTGCCTGGATCATACACTCCTATCAGAAAAATATATTAGCTATTTCCTGCTTGGGGCGCCTGGGTGGCCTAGTTAAGCATCTGCTTTCGGCTCAAGTCATGATCCTGGGGTCCTGGGATCAAGCCCCACATTGGGCTCCCTGCACAGCGGGGAGCCTGCTTCTCCTCGATCGGCCCCTCCACCCCTGCTTGTGCTCCCTCGCTCTCTCTGTCAAATAAATAAATAAAATCTTTTAAAAAAAAAAGAAAAATATATTAGCATACCCCAATATATGTATATTTATTTATAAACCATATACTTGTTCTAATGCCCTCATACGTAATAAAGCATATGCAAAAATCACAAAGGATGATGTAACAAAAATGTCAGAGTTCTAATATTTCCATCTCACATGCCAAAGAATCATCTTGTGCTCCCCCTGGGGTGGGGGAGCCCTGGGCCCCCACCCTGGATGCCACTGTCCGAGAACATCAGCTAACCAGACTGCAGGGCCCCTGAAGAATCTGATGAAAGTTACGTTTCCTCTCCTCTCCCCAGAAATCCATGCGCAGATGCTTTTTCAACTTTTTCATGCATTTCATTTAAAAGAGGGTGGGGCAGGCAATGAACGCTCTGAAGCTCGTTCGTGGACTCCCGTTCAAGAACCCCTTTTCTGTGCGGCGCCTCGGTGGCTCAGCGGGTTAAAGCCTCTGCCTTCAGCTCAGGTCATGATCTCAGGGTCCTGGGATCCAGCCCCGCATCGGGCTCTCTGCTCAGCAGGGAACCTGCTTCCCCCTGTCTCTCTGGCTACTTGTGATCTCTCTCTGTCAAATAAATAAATTAAATCTTTAAAAAAAAAAAACCCTTTTCTGGATCAAGAAAAGCAGTAAAGACTTTCAAGGAGCTTCGCGGGAGAAGCAGGGAGACAGGTTGATAGGCCATTTCAAAACCTCCGGCCTGAAATGCAAAGGTCCTGACAATGGAAGCAAGCAAACAGAGGCAGGCGACATTTCAAAGGGGGAGGGAAGGGAATCCACGACAGCTCCGAGCCCTCAAGCTTTGGGGTGGTCAAGGAAGGGCCGTGGCTACTGGAAATCATAAACTGGTTCGGATGACAGCCCGGCATCTCAACGGAAATGCTCTGAGGGCAGTGAGAAATGGGGGAGAGGGGTGTTGGAGAAGCTGAGGGAAGCGATCAGACAGAAGACACAGACCGGGGAGGAGAGCAACTATGAGAAGAGCCCAAATAATAACAGTAGACATTTGTGTACCAGGCACGGTTGTAAGCACTTTATTACCGAAGTTGATTTGATTAATCCTTACGACCACATCTGTAAAGCAAGTGCTATTATTATCATTATTCCATTTTTCATAAATGGGAAACTGAATGATTTTATAGGTGGGGAAACTGCCCCCAGGTCCCACAGCTAGGAAGTATCAGAGTAAGGATTCCATCCCATGAGTGCGGGGTCGAGGGGTGGAGGGGGAAGTGAGTTACAGGAAATTCCACAAGGCGGAGGGGAAGAGGACGAGCAGAGGAAAGGCCTGGCACCCAGGGGGCACCCGCCTTGGATCAAGCATGGTGCCCACACCTGGTGAAAATCCTAATAAGCAACAGCAGCATAGTTGAAACCAGCAAGGGCTTTCAACGTGCAAGGCACTGGGCCAAGCATTTTATGGGGCAAAGTGAATATATGTCATTTTTCCATCACTCAGCACCCAAGTGCCTTTTCTAGTTGGAAAGAACCTCTCATTGTGTGAGTCTTGCTGTGGGCCGGGGCCCCACCTCTCACTGGGGAAAGACAAAGGAGACTAGACACTCTCTTTACCTGCTCCTGGGCGGCTAGGGTGCGGGCAACTTGCATTCTGCAACAACGGAAGGCTAAGACGGTGAGACCGAATTCAACCACAGCGGTCGTCAGCGGCCCTGGCCATGGCCCCCTGACCCGATTGCTCCTGCTTACCTCAGCTCCAAGGCCTCCTCCACCCTTCCATCTATTCTAGAACTCTCCATGTCACAGATGCTACAAACGCAAAGGAAGCAAAATAAGGATTTACTGGAAGGAGAGAGAGCAGGGGCAGGCAAACGTTTTCCAGAAAGGGCCAGGTGGTAAATATCCTAGGCTTTGTGGGCCGCCATAGACAACCTAAAATATACTTTAATGTACTCGGGGTTGATCTCTTGTCCTTCGCCGCCAAGTACTAACTGATACAAGTGAGTTATCTCATCTAAGCCTTACCGCAACCCAGAGGAGTAGGGGCTATTGCTGACCTCCCCCTGAAACTAAGAAAACAGAGACCCAGAGAAGTTAAGTCGTGGGCCCGGGATCACACAGATCGTTAAGTACTGGTGAGTGACACAGCTAACATGCCTCCCCAACAGCTCTCTGGCTCTCATGAGAGAGTCAGAGAAACCAAGAAAACAGAGGTGAAGCACTTAGTGGTCTCAGAACCTCTTTGGGGATAACAAAAGAAAATTATTGCTCCCAGTTGTTCAGAGGCACCAAAGTGATCAGTGCCATGGAAACAGAAAGGAAAAAGGACTAGAGATGCACAGTGGCTGATGTTTGATGTGTTTATCTCCATCTTGGCTGCTTCTCTGTAGTCCATTAGAACGCTGGTTTGAGCCTCTGCCGAAAGGTTACGCTGACCTCTCAGTTCTTGGAGTGTCTGCCGGCCTTTTGCTTGCTGAGAAATCTAGAATGCATTTGAGTCACAGCCCCAAACTAGACCAGACAGTGGAAGTTGAATATCCTCTCACAGGTCACTGGGACCTGCTCAGGATCCAAGTAATAGGGACGGAAGTACCGCACTGTTGCCTCTGCTGAGATGCGTGCCTTTTTGAGGACAGGGTATAAAGCTCGTTCACGAATGTCACCTGCCGACCGAACTCTGTGGTCTGGGCCCCTTTTTGAGGCTCACGTGCCGGTGACCACCACGTGCAGGTGCCTAATTTCACTGGCAACCCTCCATCCTCTCCGTGTGGCCAGGGCAGATGATCCCTTTCCTTTTTTTTTTTTTTTTTAAGATTTTATTTATTTATTCATGAGAGACAGAGAGAGGTAGAGGAAGAAGCAGGCTCCCCGCCGATCAGGGAACCCGATGTGGGACTCGATCCCAGAACCCCGGGATCATGACCTGAGCCGAAGGCAGACGCCCAACCGTCTGAGCCACCCAGGGGCCCTGGATGAGCCCTTTCACACTGAGCCTGGCGGTCTGGAGCTTTTGCTTTTCGCAAAAATGCAGAAGATAACGGCCCCAGAGCCAGAGTCTCTCAGGGGCAGGTGGGAGAAGTTTCGGGCACATACAGCTTTTTCATCTCACCCACTGGGCCTGGAGTTCCTTCCGTGGGACTGCTGTGAACATTTACAATAACATGGTGTTCCCTCTGCTCAGTGCACAATTTAATCGAGCTAATTAATGACAAGTAAATTAATGACAAGTAAACATCTCACAACAGCGAGCCTTCTGTTGGAAGAGTCAGAGGCAGGATCAAAACGCAGACTGGTGAAAGAGGCTGCTTGGACCGGGGCATCGGGAGTGTTATTGGCCTGACCTATTTCTGTGTGTGCGTGCTTATGCACCCTTCTGTTGAAACTGTCTTTTTTTTTTTTTTGAAATTAGGAAGTACAAGGTTTCTAATATCCCCCCCACACACAAATATTGTTTTGACTTCTGAGGGTCCCCTGAAATTCGATATGAATTTTAATCTACATTTTTCTATTTCTGACAAAAATGCCACTGGGATTTTTATAAGGATCTCATTGAATCTGTGTATTACTTTGGGCAGTATTTTCATCTTAATGAAACTGTCTTTTTAAAAGCTCGTTGGGAAAGCCTGCAAGAGTGTTTCTTCATTGTCTTGTCACATGTCCAGATGGGGGTATTTTCCTCCGTGATTTCATCCCCAAACTTCTGTGACAGTTAAAGAAGGAAACCTTATTTCTGCCCAGCTGTGGGTTGGGAGAGAATTTGTGAGGGCCCTGTGTTTTTTGTAGTGCATAACTGGTCCCCCCAGAATGTTTTCTTTTTACTCTCTGCTAATGTGGCCAGGGGACACCTGAAGGGTGTCAGAAAACAGACGTCTCTTCGCTGTGTATCAAACCCAGCTCTGTGGCTGTCCAAGCTGGCTTTTTTTTTTTTTTTTCCCATAAGTGCCTGGAGCTAAGTAGCAAGGGCAAACTCAGGGAAACCATTAGGAATTCCATTTATTATTTCTCGATTATCTGCATGGGGGAAAGGAGCAGTGGTTAGGATACCTAAACCAGCCTACCTATAGTTTGCTCATCCCAACCATTTCAGCATGATCAAACATTCCAACAGCCTAATCACCCTGCTGGGATCATCTTCACCTAGTACTGAATCCTTTTTCAAAGTGCTTTCCCATTGAAGACTTGCATTTGACCCTCACAATAATCCAGGGACAGTTCCACGACTAGGGGCCACCCCCTAGATCGGTTGATCAACAGCCATGCTGTTTGGCAGGTCAAGGGCTTAGGTGCGTTATTTCCCAGGTGCCCTGGGCCTGGGACTTGGGAACCTGCAGTATCACTGGCCAGCCTAAAGAGAAGTAGAGCCCAAGCAAACAGAGCTCACAGTTGCATGGTTTTTTGCTTGGTGACCACCCCCCACCCCCCCATCCCACCCCCACCCCCAGTGCACAGAAGATGACCGACAAAAGACTTTGATTCATCTCTCTGGGCCTTTTGATTTTGCCACAGAGGTCTTTCAAATTAAATCTATTCTTTTCTGACCAAATTTGATGTTAATTCTGAGCATTCTAACTCAGAAAATGTTGCTTAAAGGTGAGCGCTAAATAACACATTACGCCAGCTCAACCTTACTTGGTATAATCAGAAAAGAGTATTTGATAGCTCCCCTTTCATTCTCCTGTGAAAGAAGAAAACAAAATGCTAATGAACATAGCTGAAGAGCTCATTCTTCACAGGACTTTGCAGATGCCCACTCAGGTTAGAAAATCATATGTCCTGGTTAAGGTTAGGAACAGAAAAATACAAATTGTCATATTGTCTCCAGCCTTTCTCCTGAACAGCACTAAGAGAAAATATGACCGTTATCATTTTATTAAATGTCACATAAGCTGTCCCAACTGTTGAGCAGGGCACTCGTGTCTTTGATGGGTATGACCAAGCTGTTTGAGCAGGAGAGGGACTCGTGTCTGTCCTCTAATAAATCAGTGACGTGGACTGGTGGTTCTCCAGCGTATGCAGGAGCTTTTGTGTTCACACAGGTGCAAGGATGATGCAAATTTGACATGCATTCACTTCAATTGCTATTTATTTTTTTTTTAAAGATTTTATTTATTTGACAGAGAGAAACACAGCGAGAGAGGGAACACAAGCAGAGGGAATGGTAGCGGGAGAAGCAGGCCTCCTGCCGAGGAGGGAGCCCAATGCGGGGCTTGATCCCAGGACCCTGGGATCTGACCTGGGCCGAAGGCAGCCGTCTAACGACTGAGCCACCCAGGCGCCCCCAATTGCTATTTAGAGAAGAGGTTCCCAGCCTTGGCTGCACATTAGAATCACCAGGGGAGCTTCTTAAACCTCCCAGTGCCCAACCCACACCCTGTCTCAGCCTGGGCTATTGGAATGAAATATCATGGACCGAGTGGCTTGAAGACAACAGACACTTGGGGCGCCTGGGTGGCTCAGTGGGTTAAGCCTCTCCCTTCGGCTCAGGTCATGATCTCAGGTCCTGGGATCAAGCCCCGCATCGGGCCCTCTGCTCAGCAGAAAGCCTGCTTCCCCCTCTCTCTGCCTGCTTCTCTGCCTACTTGTGATCTCTCTCTGTGTCACATAAGTAAATAAAATCTTAAAAAAAAGAAAAGACAACAGACATTTATCTTCTTACAGTTCTGGAAGCCGGAAGTCCAAGATCAGGGTGTCAGCATGGTTGAGTTCTGGGAAGAGCTCTCTTCCTGGCATGCAGATGTCCACTTTCTTGCCATGTCCCCACATGGTGGAGAGAACTCTGGTGTCTAGTCCTCTTCTATTTTTTTTTTTTTAAAGATTTTATTTATTTGACAGAGAGAAACACAGCGAGAGAGGGAACACAAGCAGAGGGAATGGTAGCGGGAGAAGCAGGCTTCCTGCAGAGCAGAGAGCCCGATGTGGGGCTCGATCCCAGGCCCCTGGGATCTGACCTGGGCCGAAAGCAGACGCTTAACGACTGAGCCACCCAGGCGTCTCCTGGTGTCTAGTCCTCTTCTTACAAGGGCGCCAATTCTCTCCATTTAGAACTCCACCTTTCTAATAATCTCCTTCAACCTTAATCACCTCCTTATTATTTTATTTATTTTTAAAAATTTTTAATATATACTTTTATATACTTTTTAATATATACTTTTTAAATACTTTTCATTATTTTTATTATGTTCAGTTAGCCAACATACAGTACATCAGTAGTTTTTTATGTAGCATTCAACGATTCATTAGTTGCATATAACACCCAGTGTTCATCACAATACGCACCCTCCTTAATAACCTTAGTCACCTCCTTAAAGACCCTTTCTCCAATATATGGTGGAGGTGAGGGCTTCAACACACGAACTTTAGGGGAATCTAATTCAGTCCATTGGATACCCTAAACTAATTCATTAAATCAGACTCTGGGAACGGGACCCAGACATCAGTAGTTTTTGGAGTTCCTCAAGTGATTCCAACACATGGCCAGGCTGAGAACTATTAATTCAGAGCCTCGCTACTCGAAGGGCAGCCCACAGATTAGCAGCATTAGCATCACCTGGGAGCCCATGAGAACTGCAGAACCTCAGGTCTCACTTCCAACTTGCTGAATCAGAACCTGCATTCTAGTAAGATCCCCAGGTGATTGAGAGCATCTCACAAGTTCCTGTTCTAGGGCATCTTCCTCCTGTGGTCAAATGCTTGCAACCATAACCATGGGAGCTCTTGACATACTATAGGATTATCTCCAATTACAGGTGCTTGACTGTGCAACCTTATGACCATTGTTTGATGGCATAGCATCCATGAGGTGTGTGCTGCGGTTTGATCACTTACTCAGGGACCACACACATTGTTGGGTAACTGCCAGGCAATGTGTGAAGTGACTGGTGTTAGTTTCTCTTCTGAGAACGGGGATACAGTTCCCTTTTTCTTCCTGGTGACTGATCTGCTTTGGGATTGGTTGCCCAGAGTTACCTCCTCTCAAAACCAAACCATTTGCAGCTGCTTGTTCAGGCTGTGAGTTTCACTCCAATGGGTTGCTTAGCTTTTTATTGCCAAAGTTTTGTGTATGAAGAGGCTTTACCACTATCCCCATCTAGATGTTTCCTATACATACTGCTTATACTTCGCGATTGCCGTGGTCTCCGTGTAAATCAACCTCTACTCTGGGCTATAGGCTTTCTTGGTTGTAAAAATGCATTTTTCAAGTTCCAGTTGGGGAAGATGAGAAAGTTCTAGGGATGGATGGTCATGACGGTTGCACAGCAATGGAAATGTACTTAATGCCACAGAATTATATACTTGAAATCAGTAAAAATGGTAAGTGTAAGGTGTGCGTTTTTACCACAATTTTTAAATGTAATGCATTCCATCCACTAAATGTAATGATGTATCCTGGTTTGACTCTTGGAACAGAAGGGAATTCTTATAAAACCTGATGATCTTTAAAGTATAGAGTTTTGTTGATAGTATCATACCAATGTTAATGTTTTAGTTTTGATAAACGTATAATAGTTATGTTAGATGTTAACGTCAGGGGAAACCAGGTGATGGGTGTGTGGAGTATATGGGAACTCTGCTATCTTTGCAAGTTTTTTTTTTTTATAAATCTGAGATTATTCCAAAGTAAAAATTTTATTAAAAAAGAAAAACCTGGGGCGTGTCTGGTTGGCTCAGTCAGTAAAGCAAGTGGCTCTTGATCTCAGGGTCGTGAGCTCAGGCCCCATGTTGGGTGTAAAGCTTATTTTAAAAAAATTGATGGGGTACCTGAGTGGTTCAGTCAGTTACGCGTCTGCCTTCAGCTCAGGTCATGGTCCCAGGGTCCTGGGATCCAGCCCCACATCAGGATCTCCTGCTCAGCGGGGAGTCTGCTTCTCCCTCTCCCTCTACCTGCTGCTCCTCCTGCTTCTACTCTGCCTCTCTGTATCAAGTAAATAAACAAATAATCTTTAAAAAGAAAAAAAGAAAAAATTGACTATTATGACCCATCATTTTGAAAAGGAGGTAGGAATGAGCAGTAGAAACAATCTGATAAAGGCAGCAAGAGCTAGAACCCTTTTCTTCTCCAGAGGTTGCTTTTCTTTCAGGCTTCTAAGCTATAATGTGTGTGTGTATATATATATTATATACATATAATATATATATAGCATATGTTTATGATCTACTTTTTATGTATTTTATATATTTTTCTATATATTTTCTATATATATGTTTTCTATAATAAAATATATAAAATACATAAAAAGTAGATCATAAACATATGCTATAAAAGCCTTTTATTTGGCTTATATTTTTTAAAATATATAAAACATCACAATAACACTATTTACTGAATGTCACTTCAGCATAGGGCTTAAGTGTGCAGAAATCTGGCTTTGAATAGGGCTTCTCCCACTTTTCAACTGTATGACTGTGAGTAGTAATTTAACCTCTCTTTTCTTCATTTCCCTTACATATAAAGTGTGGATGATAATAGTATCTCCTTTGTTTGCTCCTTCCCGGGGCATTAAATGAGACCATCCTTAGGAGGCGCTTAGCACAAGCATGACATACAGTAAACACTTGATGTTATTATTATGTGCAGACACTGTATTAAGTGTTTTGTATACATTTGTATTACTCATGATCCTCCTGTAAATGTTGTTTTTAACATTTTTTTACTTTTAAATTATATGTTATATATACGATACGCCCAAATCATAAGTGTACAGCATAAGGAATTTTTACAATGTGAACACACCCATGAAGACAACGACTAGATCAAAATATAGAATGTTCTCACCACCCAGAAGTCTCCCATATGGCCCCCTCTCAGTTATTACCCACCATGATTAACTTCCATTTGGGGGGGGGCTATTCAATTTCAAAGATCCTTCCCCCTCCATCTTTCATAGTTTAATTTAATTTGAGGGAATATATAAAACATTAACATGGTTCAAAAGTCAAAACTATACATTAGTAGTAATCTTTTTTCCTCCTTCCCTCTCTTTCCTTCAGCATCTAATTTGAAGTAACATGGTGTTTAGTTTTAAATGAGAATCACATGGCATTTTTGTCAGAAAAATTACGTGGATGGTAATTTCCAGAGCATTCTGAAGTACTTTGCAGTCCCCTCTATTCAGTTTAAATAACATTAAGTGAGCTCCTACTGTGGCGAAAGATGAATCAAAAGCCTTTCTTCAGATGCCCCAATCAGGGAAGGCCTTTGGACATAGACTTCAAGTTCAGTGCATATTCTAAATATAATGACAGACATACAAAATTCTGTATATAAAATCACCATCCACAATAATAACAACAACAAAAAAACCTGTAACATATCTTTTGTTCTATGAAAAGATATAAAAATCTCGGACTAAGTTGTGGTAGACACCATACAGATGAATAGTACAGATGAGATGTCAGTTTCTCCCAAATCTACCACTTCAGGGTCCTTCCAACAAAAATTCCAGCAGGATGTCTTAAGGTACCTGAAAAAACTGATTCTAGAATGCATATAGAAGAATAAACGTCTATGAATATCTAAGTCTATTTTGAAAAAGAATAGAGACTTGCCATTCTACATTTTCTGTAGACTTGCTGCAAAGATATAATAATAGTAATAATAATAATAATAATAAATTACTATAGGCTTGGCACTGTAAAAGGAAAATAAAAAGACTAGAATATAGAGCTCAGAAACATGATAATATCAATGCAATTTCACAGCAAGGGAAGGATGGCTTGTTTGATATTAGAAAGCATGGATCCCCATGTGACAGAGCTTCTCGGTCAGTGTGTCACACTGAAAGCCACACGTGGATTACAGGAGTGTAGAGCTATTATTGATCCCCTTGATGCTTGGGATGGCTAGGCAGGACCTAACATGGCCAGAGCTCCCAAGCTGGGAGCTCCAACTCTGGCCATGAGTAGCCCCTTTAGTTTTCCACATTATGCCAAGAATATGCTATCATATTCTCTCTGTGCCATGACATGAAAAGGATTGAGAAGCATTGCTATCTGGAGAAAAATAAAGTTGGTTTGCTACCCCCTTATAACATACAAAGGTGACTTTCGGGTAGATTAAAAGCCTAAGTGTGAAAAGTAAAACTATAAATGGAGGAGACTTTCTTTATAGTTTGAGATGGTAGAGGATTTCATAAATAAGACCCTTAAGTACAGAACATAAGGTAAAGAAGTCATGAATTTTACTACATCAAACTTGAGGCTTCTGATTCAATCAAAGACATCCTAGACAAAGTTGACAGACAGATGCTAGACTAGGAGAAGATATTTGTAATGTCTAAACCTGGCAAGGCATGAATATCTAGAATGTCCAAGGAACTCTGGTAAGTTAGCAAGAAAAAGGCAGAAACACAACAGGAAGAAAAAAGGCGGGGCGCAAAGCACATTCACAGAATGGACAGCTCACAGAAGGGGAAACTAGATTGGCTAACAAGCATATAAGGAGTTGATAAATCTAACTTGTATTCAGAGACATACAAATCAAAATAGCAGCAACCGACCAAGTTATACTCATCCAACTGATAAAAATTAAAAAGATAACACCAAGTGTTTATGAGCACGTGGGGGGAAAAGAATCCTCAGCATTGCTCATGGGAGTGTAAGCTGGTCTAGCTTTTTGGAGAGCAATGGGATGGCACATATTGCTAGTAACAATGGATATGTTCCTACAATCCAGCAACCTCACGCCTGAGTATGTGTCCTGGGGAACCTCTCCAGGGTTCTAAAATGGGATGCTTACAAGGGTGTTTATCACAGAATCATTTGTGTAAGGGATTGGAGACAAACTAGATATCCATCAGTGGGGAAATACACATGTAAAGTGTGGTGACTGCATACTAACAAAGATTAGAAGCCATAAAGTAGTTGTGCAAATACCAAAGAGATCTTGAAAATGTTCTTGTGAAAAGAAATAGAAGATCTATGGCCCCACAATATTTACATCAGCTTAAACACACACACACACACACACACACACACACACAAACACACACACACACCACCAACAACAACAACAAAATCAATGACAACATCTATCTATCTATCTATCTATCTATCTATCTATCTATATCCCAGACTTATATCCAATGCATTACAGAAGGTCCCTGCAAGGGGACAAGAATGAGAATGGAGATTTGGGTGGAGAAAAGTAATAAAATAAAAGGAGGACCTTATATGAATTAATGATTTTTGGACTAATTAATATGGACTAATTTTTTGCCATGAACTGAGGGGTGTGATTAACTCAGCTCTCTACAGCTGAGTTCCAAACAACACACACAAAAAAATTTTAAGTGCTATGAGGAGGGAGAAGATAACCCCAACCAGGGAAATCTGAGAAGTCTTTTGAAAAGAGATCAGATTTGAGCTGATCTTCGAATGAGAGATAGAGCCTTGGGAGAGAGTTGTGGGAAAGAGGGGTATGTTTGGCAAGGAAATCACTTGGTTGAAGCCAGGTGGAGAGGAAGTACAAGATGGATTTCAGTATCAGCGTGGAGACTCATGCCTGGTATCTAGGGCAGCCATGGGTGTTTAGTAGAAAATAAGCCTGCAAAGACAGGTGGGAGCCGAATGGTGAAAGGCTTTCAATGCCTGGTTAAGGAGTATGGATTTTTTTTAAAGTAATAGGGAGTGATTTAGAGTTTTTCAGCAGAAGAGCAATAGGATCAGATATAGGAAGATTACTGTCCAGCATGTTAGATTGGCAGCAGTGTTTGGATGCAGAGAGAACTCCAGAGGCTATTATTATCCAGGTGAGAGCTAATGAGGGACTGAGCTAGGCTTTTGTTATTGGTCCCTAAGGGGACCAGTAAGAGGAGTGTAGACATGAACTTGAGAAATTGACAGGACCTGAGAAATAAATTAGAGTGGTGTCTCATCTTTATAGAGGAGAGAATAGACGTTTTAAGAGGTAGATAGAATCACTGAGAGAAGAGCAAGAGCCTTGGGGCAGAAGGGAAGGGGCCAGTGAAGAGGACCAAGATGATAAAATACTGGAGGACCCATAGTGTCGTGCAGGGAAAGCCAAGAAGTTGGTTGCAGACGGGAAAAGAGTGTTCAGCAAGGACAAGAGCCGCAAAGAAGGTCTATGGGATTCAAATTTACTTTCCAATTTTCTGGTGACTTTCCAGAGAATGCTTTCAAGAGGGAGGAGCTGGTAGGCCCAGATTGCCAGGAGTTGGGAAGAGTAAGAGAGGAAGTGGAGGCAGTGAGTGTTGTCTAGTTTATCAAGAAGTGTATTCTGGAAAGACACAGTCGTGGAGAGATAGTGTTGGTCAAGGGCAAGGAGGAAAGATTTTTGTTTTACTTTTCAGCATCAGGCAGACCAGAGCATGTTTTGAGGACTAAAGGAAAGCAACCAGTCCAGAAAATATAAGGGGGAAGAAGGGTAGTTACTAGAGTAGGGTCTCGAGGGATTGGGGGCTCCCCTGAGCCCCAGTGTAGTCTACCTGGAAATTGCTCATTGAAAGCAAGCTTTGCTCTCCATCTTGATTTATTATTTCCCCTAGCCATGCCTCACCCTTGAGAGATCTTCCCTCTCCTACTATATGGCCTTACTAGAGCTCCCCCACATTTCACCCCCTCGCTTTCTTTTCTTCTCCTGAGTTCCAGGGAATAGTTAAAATTGGACAAAACGAACCTCTTTGTCAGTCAGCAAGTCAAGAGAAGCAATTAGCTGCTGGGTTCTCAGGCCAAAGGACCTGAACCTCTCAAATCCTTGAAGGGGAAAGAAAGCACTTGAAGGTTTGTTTACCACTCAGCTTTAGGGGACAATAGTCGCTACTCTTGGCTAGGACAGGCTTCACTGGGGACTTCATCTCGCAGAATTCTCCATTAATTTTTCTGTGACATTGCCGGCACCGACCTAGAAGCTTTTAAAAACCTCACAAAACCAGAGAATGAAAAAAAAAGAAAAGTGGTGATGGATGGAGAGGTAAGGGGATCATAGGGCCTGTTGCCCATTAACCTCCCAAGCAAGGCCCCTGGACTGGCCGGCAGCTTTTTAATCTCTTTTTCTACCCCCAAGTCCTAGGGTTTGGCTAGTTTTGCTTCCCTCCCCAGTGTCCTGCCTGGATTCTTCACAGAAGAGTTTCCTGATTCATCTGGGAAAAGAATCTGCTTTCTCTGGAAAGCAGATCATTGCTACAAGTCATTGCTACTGCCCCTAAGGGAACAGTTGGACAGAGCATGATGTGACAAAAATGTAAATGACATTCTAGAAGTGGGTAAGGTAGGGTGAGCTGTGAGCATGTGAGTTGCCTCCTTCCCCCCTTACACATGGCGTGGACTTCGCATGGGCTAAAGCCATCTCCCTTCAAGTTGGGCACTAGACCGAAATACAAGGTCTTCAGTCTTTGGTACGTGTGGCCTGGCATGGCTAACGGTGGATTTTTCTCCACGTGTGAATCTCCAGATTGTGCTCTCTGGCTCCTGATTTGTCCTAACGGCACTGACTCAAGTACTCAATGCTCTCCCTAATTCATAGGTACAGCTAGTTCAGACTTCTCACTTTGAGCAAAGCCAACTTTTCTAGTCAGTCATTTGTTTATCAGAAATTGCTAGCTCCCTTCCAGATCACTCTCCAGGCTGGACCCCAAGATCAGCTATGTCAACAAGGCTCTCATGTCCTCCTGTTGGACCTATCCCTCTCCCTCACCCCCATCTTCGCCCCCAGTACCTCTGATGTCTGTGCCAGAGCCCAACCCTGGAAAACTCCCACCACCTGCTTTGTCTGCTCCTGCTCCTGGACTGCCCAAGTATTGTTTGAGGAAAGCTTCCTCCACAAAAACATGTTCTCTAGTGTCAGCAGAGCTCCCAGGGCTGCTTGGCAGCCCTTCACACTTTTCTAACATCTGACTTCCTGTCACATTCCCCCATAGCATCTCCTCCCAGCCCTTTCCAGTTGAACCTCAGCTACCCTCACTTTTATGTAACCTCGCTTCTGACATTGATTATGCAAATGGGATCTATTTGAAGTGGACTTTATCCATTTCCCTCTCACTTACCAAAACTTGCCCTTGTTTTTTGTTTTGTTTTGTTTTGTTTTAATGCATCCTCCTCCACTCTCTCCTTTGGAGGAATAAAAGGCCCTCCTCTATTTCTAAGACAAACTTATCAACATCGTCTGGGTTCAGAGTTATATCCGTCCTGTCTTCCTCTGCCTTACAATATATTCCTGCGTGTACATAACTCATCTTTCTGTATAGAATGACATATCCAGGGCAAGGTCCATGTAATATTTCTTTCATGTAGTTCCCATGTCCCCAATATGTTCCCAACATGTAGTACCGTAGCTGACACATGGTAAGCAGTCAACAAATGTTTACTAAATTGGTGAGTTATGAGGGGAGCAAGTAGATTGACTTGAGTTCTTTGTCCTTGGTGCATCTACTTAATGGGTTACGAAGGGTGCTACTGGGCAGCAAGAAAGATGAAGGGAAGAATCAAGAGGATTCGATAAGGGGGCACCTGGGTGGCTTAGTGGGTTAAAGCCTCTGCCTTCGGGCCAGGTCATGATCTCAGGATCCTGAGATCGAGCCCCACATCGGGCTCCCTGCTCAGCGGAGAGCCTGCTTCCCCTCTCTCTCTGCCTGCCTCTCTGCCTACTTGTGATCTCTCTCCTCTCTGTCTAAATAAATAAAATCTTTAAAAAAAATAAAAAAAAAAAAAAAGAGGATTCGATAAGGTCCAGAACCAGGGTTTTTGGTGGAGTTACATGGACGTGGTATTAGGATTTTTTTTTTTTTTTTTTACCTAGAATTGACCTGTCACTTCATAAAGGGAGTTGGGGAAAGAGCACTAGACTGGGAATAAGAAGGTCTGGCTGTGCTGCTCAGAAGCTATGTGGCCATGGACAAGTTCAGTAACCTCTGGGCCTCAATTACTTGGTCTAGTTCATTGAGGACAAGGTGATTATGAACATTAAGTGGAGTTGCCAACACTTTAAACTCCAATGCAAGCTTATAATGCTTATTCTTTTTGTTTTTTAAAGATTTTGTTTATTGGAGAGAGAGAGAGAATGAGTGGTGGGAAGGGAGAGAGGGAGAGAGAGAAGCAGACTCCCAGCTGAGCAAGAAGCCCGATACGAGACTCCATCCCAGGACCTGAGCTGAAGGCAGACACTTAACCGACTGAGCCACCCAGGCGCCCCTTGTAGCTCTTATCCTTGATGCCACTATGGTTCTGGAGCTCCTACTTTTTGTCTCTAGCACAGCTCCCATCACCACTGCAGCCTGTATTTCCTGTTGCACGCAGAGCTAGATTTCACCTCAGCTTCTAATTGTCCATCACAAAAAAGGAAAAGATATCAGGATTTTGGAACCCTTGCTCTCCAGACCCCCTTCCCATATCCTTTTTGGCCTATACAGACCTGCATGGATGACTTTACTTGTCCTTAGGGACTACCGCATTGGTGGGAGAGATGTCACTCATCCCGGCTTCTGGAATTCAAATCCGTGGCTGGCTGAGAAGTATACAGTGGACTATGCCAGAATACCAGGAAGCCCTGCCATTTCAGCAGACTCTTGTGCCTACGGGTCTGTATATTTGGGTTGGAATGTGTATCTCTTCATCTGCATGGGTGTGGCTATGAATACTCTCCTGGTTCTAAATGAATACAGGGGTGTGGGTCTGCAAGAGATCCGCACTGAGACGATGTGAGTAAATTGTTCCTCTCCCTTCCGAGCCCTTTCCTCCCCTTTCAGAGCTCCCCGACCTCTTTGGCATGGGTCCCAACAGAGAATTCCTTTGATCCTACCCTCCTTTTATTCTTCTTCTGTTTAAAAAGCAGTAGTTGGTTACTCCACGTTCCCTCCAACTTGATGGCTTCTCATCAGAGACTTGGGGAAGCCAGCATTGATCCAGAAACAATCAGCTCACATCAGCTAAGTATTGGACCAAAGGTTGTGCAGTGTATCAATGATGAGTAATTTATTGTGTCAGAGGAAAAGGCCACAAGTATTCCTTGTCTAATGGAATAGATCCACTGCAGCAAAAATCACTGTCAAGTGAGTTTCTGGCAAGTCCTGTTTCACTTTGATTTTTATAATAAAACCATGGCTATGTTTTGCTAGAAACCCTAAAAGAAAAAGATCGGCTTCAGGTCGTAATTAAACCATGTATTTTAAACCACATTTTTAACAACTACAATAATAAGATGATAGTGCAGGTCCAATCATCTTTAAACTATAATTAGAATCCTGTGCTAGACAGTCAGTTTGTCCCCACCTTTCTCGGCTTTAAATTATGCTCTTCATCTCATTCAATTTCTTTTTTTCCTACTGAAACCTCCTCCTCATGAGCCCTTTATTGATTTCAGGACTTGTTGCCTTATAATCCTAGCAAACAGGCATTTTTGAAAATTGGGATTTGTTTATCAGAGTTCTTTTTTCTCCCCCAAAAGCAAAGTTTTCTTGATAGAATGAACCCTCAGCCCCTCTCATAGACATTGTCTCAACTGATGCGCAAAGCGACCCAGGAAAAAGTGGGGCATATAATAGCCCCATTTTGCTGATGAGAAAACTAAGGCCTAGAGATGAACTGGCTTTCTCAATACCATCCAGCTAGAAAGTGAGAAGGGGCTTGCTTTAAACAAGAGGTTTTTCTGGGAGGCAATGACACCATCAATCCGACTTTACTCAAAGGCTTTCCTAAGAGGCCCGGGCCATCAAATCGTACACAAGTCCCCTTCTACATTTGAAGAAGGAAAACAAAATTATGGCAAAGTAAAGATTTCAAAGTTTTCTCAACTTGCCTACTGGTTTACGTGAAATTTGTCCCAAGAAGGGCCATATTTATTTTCTCAGGGGGTTCAGAAACTCAGTATATGCTTTGTAGTATACTGGGCCTCTTTGTATAGGTTGTGTGCCCATTCGAGGGGGTGTGGGGGGCTCCTGCAACTGTCTGTAATGCCTACAGAAGGGGGTGTTCTGTTTTTATTTTGTATGGCCTGTTACGGGTCACAGTTACACTTTTATTTGATTTTTGGTTCCTAGACTTCCCAATTACAATATTGACACAAAAGTCTGGTCTGGTTTCTGATGTCGTTTTATGAGACCTGAAAATTCTTCATCAATGTATTCACTTCTATCTAGCAGACATCTCTGCTTCATCTTATTTTAGCAATTATTGGCATTCCCCAGGGGCAAGGGAAACCATAACACATTTAAAGACAAAATTCTCTAATTTCTGCTCAGCACAATGATCATCAAATTAGTATCCTGTGCCTCTATTCCCTTTTCTGCTCCTAATTTAATATGGTAGCAATAGGGACTCATGGCACATAAGAATTTGTCTACATGAGCCTAGTAAACTGTCCATTACCCACAGAGCAATTAAAGAGGCCATTTTAACTGTGGAACAATTAAAGAAGGAGGAGAAAGAGGGTGAGGGGAGGGAGATGAGATGAGGGCAAAGAGGAGGAGGGAAGAAATTAAACAAAAAGATACCTCCTCTTTTTTTTTTTTTTTTTTTTTTAAGTTCTGGGGAGTGCCATTCCTTGAACTGCCTTTTAGGGCTTAATTTCTTAATTCCAGTAAGTGAGTTTCTGTTAAATATTACCTGTTCCAGGGAA
The DNA here is from genome assembly GCA_028646535.1 of Procyon lotor. NCBI lineage: Eukaryota > Metazoa > Chordata > Mammalia > Carnivora > Procyonidae > Procyon > Procyon lotor. Next base: position 33,473,451 of record CM053612.1, read on the forward strand.
AAGATTGGGCAATTTGAGATCAGTTGTTCTGCTATCAATGAAAATGATGGTATTTTCTGCCCAGAATAGCTCTCATTGCCCCTTTTCAAGTGGGTCTGAGATTCTACAATCAGAGCATTAGTCAATGCAGAGGGGCAATGTAGCTTGGTGAACGAAGCAGAGGCTTTTATATCACCAAAATTAGCTTCGCCAGTTGCCTGATGGGTAACCTCAAGCAGGTTTCTTACCCTCTCTGTATCTGGATTTCAGTTTCCTCACCTGTAAAATGAGTCTAATAACCACCCACTGGGGCTGTTAGAGAGATAGATTAGAGGAGATGGGACTTAGTAAGTGCTTGATAGAAAGAAGGTCATTATTACCTTTTAGAAGAGGTATGTTAGGGGCGCCTGGCTGGCTCAGTTGGTAGCACTATCAACTCTTGATTGCAGGGTCGTGAGTTCAAGCCCCACATGGGGCATGTAGCCTACTTAAAAAAATTTTTTTTTAATTAAAAAAAATAGAAGAGAAATGTGAATGAACAGGTAGAAGGGAGGGATGCAGAGTGTTGCCTAGCAAGAGTTAACTTCATCACTCTGGGAGGTGTCTTTCTGAAAATTTCAACACGCTCACAATAGCCACTGGAATGGGTGTGTGTGTCTTTGCAAACAAAACATGTAGATGCATGTCTTCATGCCTGGGCTGGCTTCAGGCACTGATTACAGCTTAAGAACTAGAAAATAAATGTGTTTTCATTTGGGTGTTGAGGGCGAGCCTCTGATACTGCTTCTTAGCTATGGCAGACGCTAACAATTTGGGGGGTTCCCACTTTGCTAGACACCGACCACCGACCATATTTATGTATATATGTATGTAGATGGGCAGGGTCAGTGTCCTTGCTGGCAAACTGGGGATGATCCTATCAGCATCAAACTGAACCAGGGCTTCCTTGCCACAAAATGGGTCTGTCTGTATGATATGACTTTGTCATACACTAGACCTATTCTTCACCAAGTGTTTCTCCCTTATTTACTTCTGCACACAATGCTAGCCCATTAGTGCTATTACTAGGAGAGTGGAGTGTGGGGCTCTGGATGGCTGTCTCCACATGTTGCAACAGAAGGAGCACAGAGTTGATTGGGAGGCCTTGATACCAGCTCTGCCACTGACCGACTGACATTAGCAAGCCTGGTTGGCTAACTGCTCTGTAGCTTGATGCCCTCAGCCTACCTCCCAGATGTATTGTGATCCTCCAAAGGAATGGCGAAAGGAAAAGTATCTTGAAGAGTCTTAAGGATTCTGCCTTTGGGGGTGTTATCGTTAGTTTCTTTCTTACCATATATTTCATGGCTGAGAGAGAGACTCCAGATACTCTGTCCAGAGTCTGATAAGTTCTTGCATTTCCTCCACCCCAGCCCTATGGCTAAGATGGGAATTCCAATTGGAACGTAAGGACAAAATGTAGATGGTTCGAGCCATCTAGTTCCTAGGCTAGAGGTCAAGGATCTCTGCTTTGTTTTCCCCAACGGCCACCAGAGGTCTTTTCCAGGATAGCAACAAAGTCTTTTAATCTAATTTTTCCCCTAGCTAATGAGACTTGGAGGTGGCCTTCTTGAAGATTCCCAAGTACACATTTAATTCTGTATCGTTGTTCATTCCACGGGCACACCTCAGAGTGTCTACTGCATACCAGACTCGGCATCAATCGAGTGCCAATTGAGTCAGTTGAGTGTCAACTGAGTGCCCTGCCCTCCCAGACCTTCAGCCTAGTGAGAGCAACAGGTGCAGAATATCTCTCTACATGGTCCCCCGGTATCTCGATCCCCACTTCTCCAAAGGTGGACTCACCATCTCCCACACAAGACACTTCTTCCCCTAGGCTTCCTCATGTCAGTGAAGATATCCACTCAGTTGCCCAATCAAGAAACCTGGGAGTCATCCTTCACACCTCCCTCTGTCTAACCCACCAATTCCAATCTAGTACTATATGGTTTGTACCCTCTGAAATCATTCTCAAATCTATCTTCTCCCTGTTTTCACTGTCATGAACCTAGTCCAGGTCACCATTATTTCTCTCCAGGAAGTCACAGCCTCCTCACTGGGTTCCATGTCTCTGGTCTTTGCTGCCCCATCCTCTCCCTCCCTTTATGTGTAGAGTTGATACTGTATGGACTTTGGTTAAGTTCCTTTCCCTTTCTGGGCATCAGCTTCTCCATTCTGAATGGGATGAGGTCCTAAGTCTTGTGAAGCTCTCTTTTTCTGCGGTTCTGTGATCAGATGGTTCTTGATTGCACTCTGGTGTGGCTATCTAGATTTCCAATGAAGGTATTGCTGTGCCTGACCACTGACTTCTCAGTGTGCATATTCATTCATTCAGTCATTTATTCATTTCTCCATTCATTTAGCATTTACTGAGCTCCCACTGTGTACTAGGCACTGTACTTAAGTGCAGGTGATTCAGTGGGTAATAAGACACCGGACTTGTCCTCAAGGAGTGCAATCTGTTGGGGAGTATAGACACAAACAGGCAATCTAGCCCATTCTGTGAGGTGGGGGCAATCATGAAAGGCTCGCTGGAGGAGCTGATATCTTTTTAAAACATTTTTTATCGGGGCGCCTGGGTGGCTCACTGGGTTAGGTCATGATCTCAGGGTCCTGGGATCAAGCCCCACATTGGACTCTCTGCTCAGCAAGGAGTCTGCTTCTCCTTCTCTCTGCCTGCCTCTGCTGACTTGTGATCTCTCTCTCTTTGTCAAATAAATAAATAAAATCTTTAAAAAAAACATTTTTTATCTATTTTTATTTTTTTAGCAAGAGAGAGCATGCGTAAGTGAGTGAGTGAAAGTGGGGTGAGGGCTAGAGGGAGAGGGAGAGAGAGAATATTAAGCAATTGAGCCCAATGTGGGGCTCAATGCAAGGCTCAATCTCATGACCCTGAGATCATGCCCTGAATCGAAATCAAGAGTCAGACACTTAACCGACTGAGCCACCCAGGCATCCTTGGAGGAGCTGATACTTTATTGGATCCTGAACGATACATAGGAACTAACCTGGAGAGCAGAGACATGTACAAAGGCCCTGGGGCAGGATGTTAAAAGAAAATAAAGCAAGATTGGAGGATGGCAGACCAATTGGGAGCCTGTGGCAACACTGTAGGGGAGACATGAGGAAGACCTGGCCTAAGACTGTGGGAATAGAGAGAAATGGACAGGTTTGAGTTGGATTTTGGAGGTGGAATTGACAGTCCTTGCTGGTGGATTGGGTGTGGAAGATGAGGGAAGAGAGGTCATGGAGAACCCTCGGGTTTCTGGTTTAGTCAACTTTGTGGATAGACTGTCATTTGCTAAGTTAGTTCCATTAACTCAAGGGGAAGGAGCTGGTTTTGGGAATGGGGTTGAGGAGAAGATGATGAGTTCAGCTTTGGTCATGTTGAGTTTGGCATGGCGACTCCAGATGGAGAGGCCTGGTCAGCCATTAATGGGAATGGATACTTTCATGCTACCTGCCAGGCACTCATTAACTCACTTAAATGCCTATAATAACCCTACACTAGAGTTATTATTTCTCAGAGCTCTAGAGACTCAGTGGTTAAGTCACTTGCCCAAGGTCACCTAGATATTACGAGGCAGTAAGGAGATTGGACTCCAGATTTGTCCGACTCCAGATCCAGCACTCTGATAAAAAGAAAGTCTGTTCACACTCCCTTTTCCCCTCTGCTTCCTAGATATCATTTGCATCCCCTAGCTTAATGCTTTGCTCTCCATTAAAATACAAATCCCCTTGGGGAGAAGTAAAGCTCTAAGTTGTTGTCAGTCATTTATGCCTCAGTGGCAATGAGTTTCAGATTCTTTCGTAGGCATAAATTTTAATTTGATGGTGGAAGGACACTGGAAACTTCAGGGAGGGATAAAAAGACAGAAAGGGGGCTCATAAGGAAAAGCCAGCCCCCTCTCCGTGACACATTCCTACCTAGTCTGAGGCATGTGCTTTTAAGAGTCATCACTGATGCTATGTCTGCGCATGCGTACTGCAGTAGTCTCCCCATCTCCGTGGTTTTGCTTTCTGTGGTTTTACTTAGCCTTGGTCAGCCATGGTCCGGAAGCAGATGATCCTCCTTCTGACCTATTCACCAGTAACCTAATGCTACGTCGTTCCCCTCAGTGTCATCATGTAGGCATTTTATCATCTCACCTCATCCCAAGAAGGGGGAGTCCGGAACAGTAAGATATTTTGAGAGAAAGCCCCCAATCCCGTAACTTTTTTTTTTACAGCAAACTGTTAATAGTTGTTCTATTTTATTATTACTGTCAATCTTGCACTGTGTCTGCTTTACAAACTAAACTTTATCCCAGGTATGTATGTATAGGAAAAATGATAGTGTGTGTATATGTATATATACATATACATATATGTACATATGTACATATATACATATACATATATGTATATAGGGCTTGGTACCATCTGCGGTTTCAGGCAACCACCAGGGGTCTTGGAACACATACCCGCGAACAAGGAGGGACTACCGTCTTTTACATGCACAGCCATTACTGAGTCTCACAGTGATGTGAGGCCAGAGCTGTGGGTGTGGTCTGATCTAAGGTGACCCGAAACTACATCCCAACCCCAATGCCCTGTGGTCAGCAGGAGGCAGCCAGCCTGGGCTTCAGTCTGGGCACTGCAGTTCCTGGCCTCAGGCACAAGTCCCAGCTCAGTCTCTTGAGAATTCCACCCTGCTGCGCATTTTTAAAATCCCTAGCAGATGGAGGCAAGAGAGCTTGCTGGAAAGACTTGGAGGAGTCCCTTCTGCCCTGTCTGGGTCTATTTGCCAAAATAAATGACATGTATCAGGGCAGGGCATTGGTCCAAGCCCATTGAAATTCTGCTAGCAGTCCAAACAGTGCTGGTGTTTCAGATTGGTTCTGTGAAATGATCAGAGTTAGGAAGAGAGAAATGATGTGTGAGCATCTGGCTGCCGCAGCCTACTGATGGGGACAGTCCCAGGGGCGGTCCTGGGGTAAGGGGGGCAGCCTCAAGGACCCCCTAGGACATCTGCCACTGGCGAGCCAGGAAAGAGCCACACACTGGCAGCCGGTGGTCTGGTTGGAGTCTCGTGCTGTTTTCCTCACTAGCTCTGGGACCCGAACAAGTCTTTCCCCTTCTCTCGGCCTCTTCCCCCCCTCCCCCATGTATAAAACAGAACCTAGATGAAATGGTCTCCAAGGGCCCTTTCTGCTCGAACATTCTGTGACTTCTCTGACACCGGTTTGATTTCTTTTTATTTGTAGTGAGAGAGGCCCACCCACCCACCTGCTTATTGGCAGCTGTTGTGTTCTCACACTGACCTCTGCTGGCCATTATGAAAAGTGCCACCGAGCGCTACTTCGCAGCCCCCCCCCCCCCCCCCCCCCCCCCCCCCCCCCCCCCCCCCCCCCCCCCCCCCCCCCCCCCCCCCCCCCGCACCAAAACAAAGCATCTCATCATTGATTTAGGGTTAGGCTTCAGCAGTAGAGTGGGCACAGGGACAAGAACCCTGTGCCTTGGAGATGAGCGAGAAAGAACATACATCTGGAAGCACAGAGCAAGCATATCTAAAGATGGCTGACAAAATGCCCCACAAAACAAACGTGTTTCTCGCTTCTTCACTTAGCGGTCTTCATCTGTTCCTGGAGGCTCTGCGCCACTGTCTGACTAGACTGCAGTGGGGGGCGGGGAGGAAGAGTTCTTGTCTCTTAGCCTATGACTGCAGGCTCCAGAAGGGCCTGGTACCCCACTGAGGAGGCAGTTCTAGGCTCGTACTACCTCAGAGGCCTCAAGACATCCTGTAGGCCCCACTTCTGGCCCTTAGATGGGTCTGAGAGCTTCCTAGCTGGGGCCAGCCCAGAGGCTGTACCTTGGAGGTATGCATGCCCCTGAGGGGAGCCATTTCAGAAGCCCCTTTGGAAAAAGAATTAGAATCCAAAGAGTCCACGAGTCCTTTCAGAGACTCACTTTAAGCTCTCTGTGGCAAATTCAGCATGGCGGGCCAGCCAAGAGATAGGGAGCCGGCCAGGGAATCCTGCCTTTTCTGAATGGAATCAGAATTCCTGTTGAGTCCAGCCTTAGAATCGCCACACTCCTACGTCTCCTTAGTTACTCTTGCTGAGCTCTTGCTCACAGAGGCAAGAGACCAGAGCTGAAGTGTGCCAGCCAGGCCTTCCCTGCTCAGGCCCCGGTGATGCGAGCAAGATGGGAATTGGGCCACACCACAATCCACTCTCTCAGTCCAGTGGTTTATCGTGCTCTCCACCTCCCATCCCTTGATGTGGGAAAGCTTTGGGCAGGCCTCAGATTTGGGTCAAGCTCGCAGTGCCCTGCCTGCCTCCTCTCTGCTAGTAATAACCTGGCCTCAGCAAGCCCATCCTGGGCCCCATCCTCCCACCAACCAGTCCCCTCCTCCCCCAACAGCTGGTTCTTATCTGTCTTCCTTGTTCAGGCCTCAGGCAGGCTGCCCTGGCCTCCTGCTGACACACATGTTCCCCTGAATGCTCACTGATGAGTTTCAGCCTTGAAATGCTGCCTTCCTCCCATCCGTCCCCTACCCCCAAACCTCTGAGGGTTCCCTATGGGCTCCTCTATCAAGTCTTCAACTTTCCTTCCTTGCTTTCTAGGCCCGCCTCAGTTGGGGCCCCCTCAGACTTTCAAGCGTGGGCCGTGACTCCCCCCCAGACAGAACGTAAGCATTTCACAGACCCTCCATGGCCAACCCTCTCTTTGTGCTCCTGGACCATTTAGGCTCTCTTCTAGACTTGTACTGTTTGTTGTGCTTTTGTGGCCTACCTTTTAGACTTCTTCATTAATCCTCAACACTCCAGCATTATTATTATTATTTTTTTAAGTATTGGTATTGGTCTTCTTTTTAGTGTTGGTGTTGGTCTTTTTCTTTTACCATATATACAAGAGTAAAAAATAACAGAATCATTATAAACAAAATTTCAACAATGCGAATAAGAGCATAAAAAGTGAAAGTTCTCTTCCCATTCCATCGTTCCCAGAAATAAGACCATTAAGCACTCCACAGCCTAGCACCCTTTAGAGGTTGTACGTTGGGTGCTGGAGAAGGCTGAGTGGTGGGCGGTAACCCCAGAAAATTGCATCTCCTGGGGAAGAACCTCTTTGTACTTCCTTGGATGAGTCGTCAGTCTCGGTGGGCCTGATTGACACTGGAAATTTTATTCCAAAAGCCCCACACAGCTGGCGGCCACTTGCATCTCCAGGACGTGACTTTAACCACTACCTAAAGCATCTGTCCTTTTTCCAGCCTTTTAAAAAGTAACCCTTGCAGGTGAATATTAAGGAGCCTGTCTAATGGGCTTTTCTGAGTTTTTCGCAGATCTGTAGGAAATTGCAGATTTCAGTGAGTAAAAGGGCCAAGAGGCGGAGATGGGAAGGGTTTGTGAAAATAGGCTCTCTACCTGGTATGGTGTTGTGTTCTCTGAGAGGTTATGCACATTACTAATGGTTTTCATCTTTCTGCCAAGAATATTCAGTACCCATTGGGATTTGTTCTAAATGATAGACTAGCCCACTGTGTTGCACCCACTGAGGTTAATTCTCTATCTTGGTCAGCTTCGAAATGTCAGCCTGAACTCGCATACTTAATTGTTACAGGCACTTTGTAACTAATGCATTCAAAATCCTCAAGGTGCTCCCTCTTGCTATCATAATTGATACTTAATGCAGAGTCTCAGGCTTCTTGAATTTTACACATTCAACGCTCTACAGATGGTGGGTTGAAGGGAAAGAAGGAGAAAAAGAGAAGGAACAAATAAACTCTGTGTGTGTGTGTGTGTGTGTGTGTGTTTTCCCTGTAACATCTGTTTCCAGTTGCAGTGATGGGGCCCTGGGATCTACAAAAGAAGATGAGCTTTTGCAGATTGGTCTGCCCATGGGTTTCTAAGTTCTCCCCTCTCTGGATCCCCCCGAGGCAGTGTTCTTTAGGCCTAGCCATTTCTGGACTTCACTGCAAGTATGGGATTGGCCATTTGAATGTGAGTTATAAAATGTCACAGTGCTCTTCAGTGTTCTGTTCTTTCACTATTTTGACAATTTGATGGATGGCCTGGCGCCAACTAGGAAGAGGACAATATTATCCCGCCTGAATAACTAATCTCCTAAGAAGTACAAAGTTGAAGGATCTTGGTGCACATGAATCTTATTAAATGTGCTTATAAAATATGTTCTCTCCAAATAAGCTTAGCAGCCCCGAAAATAGCCTTTTCTGATCCGTGTCTGGAACTTTGGCATGCTTCATGGATCTCTAAGCCAAAATTATTTAGTGAAGTGATGACAGTGTTCTCTGTGCATGGGAAAATGGGAAGTGTTGATGTTGAGTCCCCCATTGGCTAATTGCACCCCTTCTCTGCATCGTAGGGGCGACCGGGACCAATCGGAATTCAAGGTCCAACGGGTCCTCAAGGATTTGCCGGCCCTAGTGGTTTAGCAGGGTTGAAAGGAGAAAGGGGCTCCCCAGGCCCCTTGGGACCATATGGACCAAAAGGAGATAAGGTAAAAACACCAGAGCTTGGTTTTTCTTTGACTATGGACCACACGTGTGAAGGTGAAGGGTTCTAAATCTCAGTTCTGTTCATTTATGGAAATAATAATACTAATCCTGAGGACCTTGGTGCCAGGCTACAGACTTTAATGAGAAACAGGCTGGGGCATACGCTGGGGGATACCCATTTCTAGAGAGACCCTCATGGCAAGCAAGCCATAAAGCACATGTGCCGTCTACTTGCTAGATAAGTGGGCAAGTGGGCTTGCTGGGCTGGGATTTCAGGTGGGTTCGAGGTGGGCATGGATCAGAAGTTCAGTCAGCTGGGCAGGAGATGACAGGAATCCAGTCAGGGGGACTGGGAAGCAAAGTGTCAGAATGCTGGGAAGCAATCTGGGCCACACAGGTAGGGAAAGACATGCAAGAAAGGCGATTGATCATGTCCTGGGAGACGGCTGAGTTCAGCAGCTTAGTTTATATTCACCTCCTACTCACCGCACTGGTAAAGGAGGGATTCCCACCCTAGGGTTCTGGGGATGGCAGAAGACATGACCTCTGAGGCGGATGGAAGAGATTGACATCAGGTTTATTAGTCACCTATACTCACAGCACAGGGTAGAAGGACACCATACACCACACAGGGCCACACGGTGGCGGGGGGCTGGGGGAGGTGCATCTGGAACAGAATAAACCAGACGGGGCTGTAGGAGGCAACACTGAATCATTCAATGGGCCCTCAGGGACTGAAACGCACAACTCAGGGATAAGCAGGAGCTGCACCTGCTCTGTTTGATAAGGAGGGCCATTTGCCTAGGAGATGTATGCATGTAATATTGAGCCATTGTTTTCAGTCAGGTGCCACATTGCTTAAGATAAAAACTGGTCTCAGAACACAGACATATTTAAGACCTTGGGTAGAGGCAAGTGATTACCCAGACCCGGAGGAGGGAGCAAGGTGACACGATGTCGAGAGGGAAGTGCACAACACTTCTTAACTTAGGTCTCGAATCACATGAACGAACCCACTGCATCTAGTGGAGATCAATTAGATTGTTTCTTACCTTCTTCTTCCTACTCCTTGTTTTAGGGTCCCATGGGAGTTCCTGGCTTTCTTGGCATCAATGGGATTCCGGTGAGTATGTCCACAGAGATGTTTTTTAATACCTCTTCTAGGTCGCCTTGGCCTTCACCACATCCTGTTTCAAGTGCTAAGATGCACGCGATCAGATTTGAAGCAAAGTGTACGCACACACTTTCTCAGGGACTGAGTTACAGGTAGCACTCAATCAGCTGGCTGGGACATGCGCAGGCATAACCCTCGAGATCTTAGCCAAAAAGAGTTAGGTCTCGTGGGTTGAGGGGAGCTTTAACCGGGGATGATGTGTGGAGACACACCTCAGAGCCCATGCATACTCATTATAAGAAAATTAAGGGGAAAAAAAAGAATAGTAAGAGGCTACGTGAATTAGACAGAAAAATACTTGGTGGTATCTCAATACATTTCGTTCCAGTAATTTGTTCTTTACAGCCTTGTCTCATTTCAGAGTGAATTTCCCTTTAGTTTTTACAGAGCGATTATTCCAAAGATCGTGCAGGGGCAGCCCCTTCCCTTTATCCTGAGGACCTGGTTTTGCTGGAGATAAGTGAGGAATTTGGAGCCTACAGACATCTCCTTTTCCCATTTTGTCCGGCCCAACCCCTTGGTTGCTCCGTTTTCACCCCATATCCTTATTTATCCCACCACCGGAGAGTCCGTGATTAACATTTTGCCAGCCTTTAAAATGCAGTATTTGCGGGGCACCTGGGTGGCTCAGTGGGTTAAAGCCTCTGCCTTCAGCTCAGGTCATGATCTCAGGGTCCTGGGATCGAGCCCCACATCGGGCTCTCTGCTCAGCGGGGAGCCTGCTTCCCCCTCTCTCTCTGCCTGCCTCTCTGTCTACTTGTGATCTCTCTCTGTCTCTCTGTCAAATAAATAAATAAAATCTTTTAAAAAAAATGCAGTATTTGCAACTTGCTGCTGTCATTTTTTAGTTCTGCCTTTCGGCACATGTCTATATAGCTAATCTGTAGCCTGGGCTGTGTTTTTCTATGGCAGTGGTTTTCAACTTTGTTTCAGAGAAGACCCAAAGGTTGTAGGGAAGCTTATCGTATGGATCAGGGAAAAGTTGAGCTTCTTTGCTGGAGGGAGGTTTTAGAGCCCTCTTTTATCCTTCCAACAACCTCTAAGGCCTTCTTCTGAACCATATCTAAGCACAGTTTGGCAAATCCTAGACTTAACAGCTTCTGGAGTTATACTGCATTATCATCTAGTATCAAGGAAGGAGGCTTGGGACGCCTGGGTGGCTCAGTGGGTTAAAGCCTCTTCCTCCGGCTCAGGTCATGATCTCAGGGTCCTGGGATCAAGCCCCACATGGGGCTCTCTGCTCAGCGGGGAGCCTGCTTCCCCCCTCTCTCCCTGCCTGCCTCTCTGCCTACATGTGATCTCTCTCTCTCTCTCTCTCAGTTAAATAAATAAATAAGATCTTTAAAAGGAAAAAAAAAAAAAGGGAAGGACGCTTAAACCTCTTTGTGCCAATCTCTAGGTGTTTCTTGTGTACCTGCTAGATCCTGTCACTCTACTACAGGGATACAGAAAAAGCATATGAATCTACCCTTAAAGATATCATCTGGGGGCACCTGGGTGGCTCAGTCAGTTAAGCACCTGCCTTCAGCTCAGGTCATGATCCCACGGTCCTGGGATAGAGCCCACATCGGGCTCCCTGCTTGGTGGGGAGTTTGCTTCTACCTTTCCCTCTGCTCCCTCCCTGCTTGTGTGCTCTCTCTCATGCTCTCTCTCTCTCAAATAAATAAATAAAATCTCAAAAAAAGATATTATCATCCTATCCATTTTCTTTCCAGATCTAGTATATAGTTGTGGAGCTGGAAGACAGAACGAGACTTCTTTCCTTGTATTTGTTATCTGTATCAACAAATCGGCCATCAGAATTCTGCATTTTATCCAACTGCAGAGTTTGCAAAATGCCCAGAAATGGGTCAGCGGGGAAATAAGTGGATGGGGATGGCTGTCCTTTTATGACATCCTCTGGCATTTTCCCCTGGCTGTGTTCCTATCGGCACTTTATCCAGAGTCTCGGCTCGGATTGTGTGTCTTCTGGGAGCCAGCGGGTAAGGAAAACGAGAAAGCTGGAGAGCACCTCTTCCATTCCTCTTGGGGAGCTGAGCGGGGGATTTAGAGCCTGCAGGAGCACTGGGCCCTTCCTCCTGTGTCTCTTTTAAATGGGGGCTGGAAGGAAGAGAATCCTGTGACACTGAGGCTGATTCCAATTCTGAAGTGGGACATGCCCCAGGGTCCAGCTGGACACTTCTGCTGTCAGCATATGGCCAGGAGAGCCCTAGGGCTTGCAGGAATTGATCACTTCTCTCTGGAGCATCACTGCTTGGGAGAATGAGGTACAAGTGTCCAGACTCCTCCAAATAAATGTGCTGCCCCCCATAGAAGTCCCCACTCCCTTGGCCCTTCCCTTGACCAAAGGTTGTCTTTGTTTGATTTTGACTATCGATTGCTTTAGCTTCAGGCTCCAGGGCTCTCTTACTCCATGAAATTATTCTCCCTTGTTCCTTCCCTCTCTTCCAGTGGTTCAAGACATATTTATTGGTCATCTTCTGTTTGCTGCTTACCTCTCCCTTACACCTCTAATTTCAGAGTCCTCGGTGTCTGTTCCATGCACACTAGCTCCTTATTACATGCGGCCCATGGAATTTATTGGTTGTCTTATGGGATGGTCTTATCTAACTTTCTTGAAAGCACAGGGTACATCTCCTACTCCACTCAGAGGCCCCAGAGACACCGGGACTGAATTCACCACACGCTAGGAATGCTAGAAATATCTGCGGGACTGACTCCAACTTCTAGTGCCCACAAAAGCAACAGTTGTCACACTGGCAGGATTCCCTCAGACACAGGAGGATGTAGACACCCTCGACCCAGCCAGCAACTTGCTCGCTCATGTTGAAACTACCTACATGGCAGCAGCGATAGAGTTTTGGGACCCAAACCACAAGTGAGCAAGTAATCGTTTTATGATCAGCCAAGTCTGTGCACCAAGGGGCACAGCAAACAGTTGGGAGAATGAATAAACAAGCATTCGTCAAGATAGTCAACAACAGAATAACGTAGACTCGGAGCAGTAGGCTTGTGGTTTTTCATGATATCACAGCTGTGTGTTGGGCCTGTGGGCACCCGCAAGAAATGTATGTTTATCAACTATTTTCAGTTCCCGCAAGTTGGGAGCAGAATTTTTCAAATCGTCCCTTGCAATGTATGTTTAGCTTTTCTTCCGGGAGTTAATCTCAAATATTTCCCTTCCTAGACACTCGTAAATGAACACACCAGATTTGTATCTTCTAAGTGGACACAGACCACTCACCAAACGGAAACTTTTCCCTTTGAAATCTGGGTTCAGAGGAATGTTGCTTTTCTGGATCACAGCCCATCTTCTTATTCTGTGTGTTCGGTGCCTTGCGGTTGTATAGAATCCTGGTCTCCTCCCTCAAAGAGCTATGTTCTCATTGAGGACTGGCCCACACATATGTAAAATCATTAGCTAAAACCAGAAGGGGCCAGGTGCCCAAAATGCTGTGGTACTACTGAGAATTAAAAGGAGCTAGAAGTTCAGCCCAGTGGCATATCCTTGCCTGGGAAAAGAAGACTTCCCGTTCCTTGCGTTCCTACGTAGTAAATTTAGCCGCATTTAATAGTAATTAGTAAGTAAATAAACTTCTCATTTCATTTTGATGTTGACAACGACCTGAGGAGGTAGTATTATTCATCTCCATTTTTACAGATGAAGAAACTGAGGCTCAAGCTGGGGAGAGGCAAAGCTGGGATTGGAACACAAGTCTGACTCAGAACATGCTTTAGCTGTCATCTCATGGTATCAGCTGGACAAGACGGGGCTGACAGGTCTAAGTCAAATGCCAGAAGTTAATTCCAGAGATTTTGGCTAGGATGGGAAAGAGTGAACAGGTACCCCCTGGAATCCTGCAGGTAGAAGATATTGGGAATTCAGGCAAAGGGCACCTGGGTGGCTCAGTCGGTTGAACGTCTGACTCGATTTCAGCTCAGGTCGTGATCTCAGGGTGGTGAGATGGAGCCCCACGTCCGGCTCAACACTCAGTGCAGAATCTGCTTGAGATTCTCTCTGTCCCTCTGCCCCTCTCCCCACTCATGCTCTCTCTCTAAAACAAATAAATAAAATTTTAAAAAAATTCAGCCAAGGAAACCACAGGATTGGAGCCCAAGTTTAAAAAATAAAATGTGGATACCAAGGGGTAAGAAGCCAAGAAGAGGTTTTGGTGTCCAATAGAACCAAGGCCCCAGGGATGAGACAGGTCCCTAGCCCTGAGCCAGCCTGTTATCTTTGCCTTAACTCATCCCTGTTACCCAGCTGAGCGATCACCCCTAGCACATTTGGCTGGGATATTTTAAAGTGGTGATCTGGATCCCAGGAGGAAATAGACACTCCACCTGAAAGGGTTAACTGAACCCAGGTGCGAAGGGTATATTTAAAGGTCTTAAGCATGATTCAGGGGAACGGCAATGGATTGCCAAGCAACTAACACAAAAGCTTTGGCTGCCCCTAGGCCCAAAGGGGAAAGAAAGAATGGTGATACTGGAATGGGATACTGGATACAGGTCAGACCTGGAGCGATGGAGCAGAGGCTGCTCAACGAAGACTTGTAGAGAAATGTGGCCACTGTCAGAAAGATGGCCAGGGAGGGAGGGCATGGCGGAAATAAACAACCTGTGTTCTTTCTTCTCCTGTTCTTTGATCTTCTGCCTGTGTCTCCCAGTAAGGAGACAGAGGGAAAGAGGGCCTCGGCGGCACCGTCCATAAAGGTCAGCCTCTGAAGGCACAGATCTGGGGAAGGTGGAGTGTAGATATTCGGAGCAAACAACAGTTTCCCCAGCACGGGCAAAAGTTCATCACCCGAGTCTGGGGAGGTACGCATTGTAGCCAGTTTATCGCGAAGATGAGTTTCGTGACCGTTCTGTTCTTAGCGCTCCATGAGTCCAGCAGTCTAGACTTATACTTTTGTATCCATAGACTATCTCCTACCACCGTAAAAACAATGAAAATGCATCAAAATTCTATGGAGCATTTTCCTAATAAGAATCTGACAAAAGCTCATTTCCCCCAATAATGTAAAACTCTGAGTTTCTAATGCGTGGCACGGTTTCCTCAAATTATTAAATATCCATGGCTGACTTTTATACCGTGCACGTGGGAGGGTCTGAGTCGACCTTGTATTGACCCGCCCAGATTTCTGAGCTTTCAGGTCATCTCTTTGCTCCGTACCCAGCACACAGCCCGCTCTTGACAGATTTTCAAAGATCTGTTCCCTCCAAAAAAGTGGACTCTATGTACCATGGAAGCTCAACTCTGGGAAATTATTGAATTCCGATCAGTCATGTGAATGATTGCTGATCCCCCCAGCAAAACAACGGTCTCAGTAGCAAGTATGGAGAAGAAGTGAAGACACAGGGGTGGTGCTGTGGAAACTGCTTCTGCTCCATTGACCAACAGCCAGCATCCTTTCCTAGGCAGAGCCGTATTAAAAAAAAAAAAAAAAAAAAAGCCCCAGGTTTTCCCAATACAGAGAGCCACGCCAGGCTGCCCGGGTTCCGGTCTGTTCTGAGGAAGTCCCAAAGCCTGGCGTGATTCCCTGATGCTAATCCTTCGGTCGCCAGCTGGCTAAGTCCTATCTAAGTACATCTTTGTACCCTGGGAAGATGAAGTTGCACCCCCCTGCTTATCCCATCTCTTCAGACTTGATCCCTTTGGCTTCAGCACGGGTCCGATTAAAACAGCGATCCTCTGGGGAGGGGGTCCCCCTGGGCTGTCACCAGCTCCACACACCTGAGTGTGGAGGAAAGCTCTAAGAGCATGGTTCTCATAGGGCAAAGGGAGTGGACCAGGAGCCAGCGTTGGGCAGCATCCTTGGTTTCTCTTTCTGGGAAGCTTGTTAGGGTGGGTCAGAGTCCTGTGGCTGACGCAATCCCTTCTTTTCTCTTGGAACAGGGCCACCCCGGACAGCCAGGGCCCAGGGGCCCCCCTGGCCTGGATGGCTATAATGGCACTCAAGGAGCTGTTGGATATCCTGGCCCTGAGGGCTATCCTGGGCTTCTCGGACCACCCGTACGTTGCCAGATCTTTGTCTATTATTTCAGATGGCGTTCTTTGCCTCTCCCTGCTCTTATGAAGACCCCATCAAGCATCTGCATCTAAAGAATAGCAGTTGCAGGAGACGTATGCACGCTCCACTCCTCAGAGGTTTTTTGTTTTTTGTTTTTTTTTTTCAAATGATGCTTTTCAAGCTGGCAAGATTGTGAAGAGCCTCTAGTACATTTCAGAGCAAAGTACACACCTGGGCTATTTGACTTGTTCCCACATCAGATGACACTGGAAAATGCAGTACTTAGAAGGGTTACGTGGGATCATGGGAGCACCGATGATGACCCAAAGGGCTTAGCGGACTTGGTCTAAACCAGTGATTCTTGACCAGGGATGATTCCCCACACCAAGGGACATTTGACAGTTACTAGTGACATTTCTGGTTGTCACCACTTGGGGTACACACTAGTAGCACAAGAGAGCTTTCCTCCAACATCGAGTCCTCTGTCCCAAAGTGTCTGTAGTGAGAAAGGATTGAGAAATCCTACTCTACACTGACATAGTTTGCCCCCTTCCCCCCAAACCCACCCCTTAACCCTCGGTTCCGGGATTGATAGTGCATTATTTAGACCTTGCTGTCACCCCTTTTATTTAATTCTATTCATCCAGATAGGGCTCCAATATTCAGATCTAAAGGATCTCTAATAGATACCGTGCCCTTGCAAGGTTGTTTTTACAAGCGACTGGGAAGAGAAAAATAACACATTCAAGCCCGTTATCAACCTTACTTGAAATAATCTAAGCTACTAAGGGTACTGAGGGGATAGATTTAGCTAGAAATCATACTATTAGACAGATTCTGCAGCTACATGAGTTAAGTGCCTTTTTTTTCAGTATGTCTTATTCCAGTGCTATCCAACGTTCTTTTTTTGTTGATATTAAAATATAATAGACATGTAACATTATATTAGTTTCAGGCATACAACATAACGATCTGATATTTGTATACATCACAAAATGATCACCACACTAAGTCTAGTTACCATCTGTCACCATACAGAGTGATGAATTTTTTTTCTGATGGTGAGAACCTTCAAGGTCTCCTCTCTTAGCAACTTTCAGGTACCTAGCTGGCTCTGTCAGCAGAAAATGCAACTCTTAATCTCAGGGTTGTAAGTTCGAGCCCCACATTAGGGTATAGAGATTACGTAAAAATAAAATCCTTAAAAATATATTATTTACTATAGTCAGCATGCTGTACATGACATCCCCATGACTTCCTTATTTTGTAACCGGAAGTTTATACCTCTTGATCCCCTTCACCCATTTCACCCATCTCCTTCCCAGTCTCCCCTCTGGCAACCGCCAATCTCTTCTCTCTGTATCTGAGATTTGTTTTGTTTCATTTGTTCATTGGTTTTGGTTTTACTTTTGATTCCACACATCAGTGAAATCATACAGTATTTGTCTTTCTCTGACTTCATGCACTTAGCGCAATGCTCTCAAGGTCCTTCCATGTTGTTGCCAATGGCAAGATTTCATTCTTTTTTTAATGGCTGAGTAGTATTCCAGTGTGTGTGTGTGTGTGTGTGTGTGTGTGTGTGTGTGTGTGTGTGTGTGTATCATCTTTATCCATTCATCCATCAATAGACACTTAGGTTATTTCCATACCAAGAAAACAAAAACACTAATTCAAAAAGATATATGTCCCTTATATTCATTGAAGCATTATTTAGTTAGCATTTTATTGGAAGAGTATCACCAGTGCCTTCAGTGACCAAGCTGTGGGTGTGGGTATCCACATAAGAAAGTGAGACAGACAAAGCACAAGCCTCAGATCGGCATAAAGGACCTTGACATCTAAAGACCGAACCAACATGCAGCGGGGGTGGGGGGTGGAGAAAGACGTATTACCAACATAGTATGAGCTTGTTTGAGTCACAAAGGCCTCCAAACACTGCCATGGCAACAGAAGAGGAGAGCAAATCACATCTGTGTTAAGAGAATGGAAATCCAGCAAAGTGAGGAAATGCTGCCCCCAAGAGGGAGAAAAGAAATCTTGAGGTAATAAACATTCTGACAGCCTGAAGGATAGGGGTAAAACCTAATCCTGTCCCTAAGCCTTCCCTTAAGCCTAAATAGATCTCGAGCATAGATTTTTCTAAGCTGAACCCTTACTAACCCTGCTGAATCTCGAGTGGATATTCTGTCAAGCTTCTCTGATGAAAGGAGCGGCCATACGAATAAGGGGAAACAGGAAGCATTAGCAAAGAAGGACCTGCTTCGGGGACCTGCTTCGGGGACCCGCTTCGGGGACCCGCTGATTCTTCTATCACACCTATGATCCGTGAGCTCAAGGAATCCATAATTCAGCCAACTCTTCAGTCCCCTGAAGCTTAGTCCTATCTCCAGTACTAATCCTGACTTCCCCTTGGGTATGGGGGCATTGATTTTCCCCACGAGGACAACTTTTAGCAGACGTTAGCCAGCGTCTGCCACTGAGACGGTAAGAAGTCTGGTTTAGTAGTTGGGTTCGGCGTATTCTGACCTGTCCTCCAAGTTAACAGTGAGACACCCCAGGCCTTTTAGACAGGGCTTGAAGCTGAGGTTTTGTAGCAGAAGCACAGGATGGAGATGGTTTTGTAGATATCTCTTAGCCCGGAGGGTCACAAACTGGCCCGCGTGACCCATGACTGCAGCTTGGTTTGATATTTTTAAAGGTTTGTGCAGCGGAAGAGAAGCAGAATCCAGGACAGAGCCCAGAGAGGACCCGCAAAGCCTAAATTCTTTACTATCTGGCTCTTTACAGAGCTTCTCTAAGCTCGGTCCTAGCCGGGGGCTGTGTCAGCGACACACCTGTGAGGGGTGGGACAGATGAGCAGTAGGCTTATGAACGACACGTGTGTTATATGTGGATGTTCCCATCAGTGTTCTCAATAGAGTCAATGTCTCCTCCTTCCTTTACAGACTCCTGACTTGGGAGGTGGGGAGACAGCCATATACCTTTGAGACTCGGCACCTGTTTGGGGGATGTACTCTGCCCCTTAGCGCAGCCATAGAACAAACCACATGCTTCCAGACTCTCTCGCTGTTGGGTCCTCTATGTGGTCAGATCGTACTGTTAATAAAACTCTGTGTGCGCGCGAGCATTTCTTCACGAGTTGTTTCTTATTTTACTCAGGGGCTTCCTGGGCAGAAAGGCTCTAAAGGCGAACCTGTCCTTGACCAAGGTACTTTCAAAGGAATGAAGGTAAGAGCCTCTGAGGCAGACAGCTAAGTAGGCTGGCTATAAGTTGAGTTCCCCGGGATTGGGCCCCAGCTCCAACGAGAACATTTCCGGAACTAGCATCTGTGTCTCTATGTAAGGAGCAGACCAAGCTAGATTTAAAAGGGATCTGGAGCTTTTTGGTGGTGGAAACACTGACAGAAATGTTTGCTACCATACTGTCAAAGAGATTTGCTTTATAGGATCCACACCCAAAATAAGAGACAGATCCGCAAACAAACAGTTTGCATGGGTATCATTTTCTTTGACAAGCCAAGGCATTTCCTGGAGGCAGATACCTTTTGTCTACGCTGCAATCCTTGATGCCTGCATACCTTGGTATGAAGCCATATTATGTCTCTGCCCATTTCAACATGGCCACCGGCCCAGGATGCTGGTCCCGCCCTTTTCTGTACCTGCACACCAACCCGTTACCCTCGCTGGGGCCCCTGGCTGTCTGCAAAAATTGCCCATCAACTCTGCAGCTGGCTGGAAGCTTTCATCTCTTCCTAGAATTGACCAGAACCTTCTGTATTCTTGTGACTATACTCCTGGTGTATGCTACCTGGAAACTCTGGTGCCCAAATGATCGACCCTATTCCCTTGCAGAGCAGGAGGTGAGCTCATCATTCCCCTGGTAGCAGATGGGAATTGATGTGCCCAGCATCTGAAGGGAAGGTGCACACACGTTCACTCAGCTGGGGATGGCACCTTTCTGTCTTCTATCCATGCACAGAACCGGGAACGCTGCAAATCCATTTGGAAGGCGGTGATTGGGGCGGGGGGGGTGTGGCGGAGAACCAGAGAAGGTACAGGATTTGGGCTCTTGGCTTAGATGCCACGGCCAAAGATCAAAAGGTAGGCTTGGAAAGGAGCTCATGATTGTCGGATTCGTGTTGCTCATTTTACAGGTAGAAAAACCGAGGTACACTGAGGCTACGTGACTTGCTTAGACTCACATAGCCCGTTTACTGAAGAGCTAAAACCCAGTCAGTGCTCTTTCCATGTGGCAGAGAGCTGATTTTTTGACCATAAGCCAAACGGGGTAAGACTAGCAGGTGTCAAAATATAGCCATTGTCATAGCAAACATTGATTAAATGGCTTTGCCAAAAATCACGGAGACCCTGGACCCAGTGGAACACAGCAATTTCCACAAGATGGTTTTATTACAGATTCATACAGTGACTTAAGATGCTGCAAAGTAATTAAAACGTAATCAGAGACTGTATGCTCTGTTGATTCTCCCTTGAAATGTCTGATTTGCATTGTATACATATGGGCACAGATTCTCTGGGGATGAAGGCACACGGGAAGGTAGCTTTGCTCTCTTCCAAAAAGAGCAGGAGAATCACCAGCCCACAGAAGCAGTTTCTAATTGATAAGTTCCTAGCAAAGGTGAAAATTAATTACTCCAAGTAAAATATGAAATCCTGTTCAACCAAGGCTATAATATGTATCTTCTAGAGTCTGGATTTTTCTTACGGGGCGGGGATGGGAGGTGCGGTGGGGAAGTAAGTGGTTGAATATGCCCAATTCATGCATTATTTAAAACACAAGACCTTGACAGAGGAGACCCAAGCATCAGCAATGAGTTTTTCTGCCCTTGAAGCATAAGTCCCTTATCTACGAAATAATAGCGCAGGCTTAATTAATCTCTTCAGTGTCCTGCCTTTGTTTCTCAGGGGGAGCCTGGGCTGCCCGGACTGGATGGAATCACTGTAAGTTGTCGTTTCTGGGTGGAGTGCTCGATGTTCGGTCGGCAGTCACTGTGGGTCCCTTTGCATTCTTCTTTGCCATGCATTCGAAGGTCTTCGTAGACAGTCTCAAGGAATATCTGAGCAGTTGAGTTCGAACGGGTCACGCTGTTGACATTTTCCAGGTGATAAAGTTCTGAGAGGGCCAGCTGTCCCCCCCAAGTTACACCGGGGGCAGCCTTTCAGACCCTTAGTCCAGGGACCTGTATACTCCCTGCGATGCATTAAGGAAGAACTTCACCTTTCATTCAGCAAGCGTCTACTAACGGTTCTCTGTGTGTCCAGAATGCTGGGTTAAAACAGAAAAAAGTAGAGCAATCTTCTGTGAAAGCTATTCTGTCTAGAAATTCATTTTAGGGACTCTTAATAATTGGGAGTCCGTGAGAGGCCATGAGTTGTATTAATAAGAACTTTCTGGGGCACCTGGGTAGCTCAGTTGGTTGAGCTGCTGCCTTCGGCTCAGGTCATGGTCCCAGGGTCCCGGGATCGAGTCCTGCATCTGGCTCCCTGCTCAGTGGGGAGTCTTCTTCCTCCTCTGCCTCTCCCCCTACTCGTGCTCTCTCTCTCTCTCAAATAAATAAAATCTTTAAAAAAAAAAATAAGAACTTTCTACTTCCTTGAATTGCCAGGTCATCATTGCTTTCCTTTGAAGTGGCCTTGGAAAAGCCCTTTCTTTCTTCCTTCTTTCCTATGTCAGGGTTCCTGCCTTTCTTCTTTCATTCCAGAACCACTATTGAGCTCCTACTAGCCGCAAGAGGCTATGAGTGATCCCTGAAACAGTGCAGAGGGGTCTCTGCCCAACCCCCCCCCCAACACACACCAAGATGTGAAAAACTAGTAGGACTGTGGCGTAAGAATTCCTCACCAGCTTGGAGGAAGAGATGCTGTCCGCCTAAAGATACATCATGGGAGACTTTATATCTAAGATGGAGAAGGTAGCCTCGGAACTGTGAGTGATGTTTGGGCTGGCCCGCAATGGGAGGAAGTTTCTAAACAGAGAGAGTGGTGTGGGAGGAGGTAGGCAAGAAATAGGATGCGTGTCCCAGAATCACATCCACGTCGTTGGCTGCTTAGCTTCTCCTATAGGATTCCCTGCTCTGCCCACAAAAGTACAAGCGGTCGTCGACAGTGTTCGTAGGCGTGATAAATCAATCGTTTAAATCAGGGGAGGATGTTCTGGTGGCTGAATAAGAGATTTGTGATCAATAAGGGAACCTCAGGTTATTTTGTCAAAGCAGGATTCTGTTTCCTGGGGACCCTCTGAACCCCTACTTTCTCATGACTTTGCTTAGCCTCTCCATCCCTGATCTATCACCTCATTACCGTCCCCCCATTTTCTCGGACCATCCATTTCCCCATACCATCTTTCTCTTAAGATTTTATCGTCTTGCTTGTAATACTGTCCTTAGCCATCAGTTTCAAATAGTTTCTTGCTTCCCATCTGTGTTTCTCTTTGACCCACGGAAATGTGTGTTGTTTAATTTCCCGATATTTGGCAGCTTCCCAGCTATCTTTATATGGTTGATTTCTACTTTGATCTCAGTGCAGTTTAGGTGAACACTCTGGAAAGTTTCAATCCTTTTAAATCTGTTGAGATTTGTCTCATGGCTCAGCATACAAACAATCTCGGTGAATGTGCCATATGTTCTTAAAGAGAACGCGTTCACCTGCTTTGGGGTATAGTCATCTAAAAAAGGTCCATCAGTTCCAGGAAGTTGACAGTGTTCTTTAGATCTTTTTTGTCCTCACTGATCTTTTTAATCTAGTTCTAGTAATTACTGAGGGAGGGATGTTAAAATTCTCCAACTATAGTTGCGTATATATTTATTTTGCTTTGCAATTCCATCAGATTTTGTTTCATGTATTATGAAGCCATGCTATTAGATGCACGTACATCTAAGATTGTTATGTGTTCTTGATGAATGACTTAGTTTATCATGACGAAATGCCCCCTCTTCATCTCTGGTAATATTCTTCATCCCAAAGTCTACTTTATATAAAGGAAATAATATAATACGTAGCCTCTGGGGATCTGACTTTCACTTAACATGATGCTTTTGAGATTCACCCACATTGTACCACATCAGTAGGTTGTTACTATGTGAGTATTTATTCCACTGTGTAGATGTATCAGTTATTTATCAGTCCTCGTATCCATGGACACCTGAGACATTTCCAATTGTTTACAACTATGAATAAAGTTGCTATGAACATTCTTGTGTAACTCTTGCGGACACATATTTCCAATGTTCTTGAGAAACTGTCTTTTTTTTCTTCTGATCTTCGTAAAAACTTGCCTCTCTAGGGTCCACCAGGAGCACCTGGTTCCCCAGGAGCTGCGGGATCCATGGGACCGCCAGGATTGCAAGTAAGACTGATGTAAATCGACCACGTGATCACAGTATTCACATGAATGCTTTCTCCACCGGGCCATGCCTTAACTATAAACCTGTGTAGGCTCTCTTAGTGGAAAAAGGCAACCTCCATTCTTGTGAGGAGCTCTTTGTTGTCTTTATCAGAGTCCTTCTGACTCTGTGCCCGAGGACAGCAGCTGCCTGGCACATCTATTTCCACCTTCTACCCCTCGCCCATGACAGACCCTGCTAATTAATGACACCCCACAATGACCCACCCAGAACACAGAAGCAGTTTCGAAATCCTTCTCCACACTCCACCTTGGACAGGGCTACCCACCCACTTATCTTTCAGATGCCAAACCTATTTGCCCTCACCGGTATAGAAAGAACACAGCCAGTTATTCCCATGTGGTTCTGGTTAAGGCCTGCTTCCAGAATGTTCTCTCTCCGGTACATGAAATCTCACCACTGATTAGTTTGGTTTAGCTTTCCCCAAGGCCATTATTTTTTAAATGTCTAGCTTACTGGGAGGAATGACCCATGAGTCTTTGCCATCTTAGCACGAACATGGTTATCAGTTCAAAGCAGGAGATTTCAAAGGAGTTTTTTTAAGGGGGGGGGGAAGCACCATGGGAGAAGGAGCTAGAAGGAGCTAGAATCTGCTACGCTAAAGCCAGAATATACTGAGGGGGTGGGAGACTCATTTCCGGTGACTCTCCACACACCCAGGTTCTTTTTGTCTGAAACTAACAAGTGCTCATTCCTTTCATTTGTAATATAGGGTCCTCCAGGCCCCCCGGGCTTCCCTGGTCCTGATGTAAGTATACTTTTTCTTGGGGCACGTGGCCTCCTACCACTACATGTTCTAGTTTCCCCAGAGAGACTCTGGTTTGCTTAAACACACTTTCTGGCAAAAGATTGCATTCTAATTTAAGTTCCTGGAGCTTGTTTAGTAATTGATTTTTGTTTTTCCTCCCTGCAACGCTGTGCCCCAGGGGAATATGGGGTTAGGTTTCCAAGGAGAGAAAGGAGTCAAGGTAAATAGATTTTGGCAAATACAATCTGCATTCCATATGCTCCTAGTACCGTCTCTGGCTTCGTACTTGTGCCTGCTTGGTTTAAGGGGAGTTGGATCTTTGCCTCAGGAAATGAGCACTTCCCACTCCACGTGGGTCCTGCGGTGGGATCCCTGGAGGAGTTGCGTGCACATGCACCACACGTCGGCTCCTGGGGTCTTTTTCCTTCCAAATACCCTAGTCTCCCTGCTTCCGACCTGTGAAGCGAGCATGCCTTAGAAACATACTCAGTTGAAATCAGTTCCCTCCTCCTTCTACCTGGGTATTTCCCTGATGTTCTGTATATTGTGTCACCTTCCCTTTCCTTTTCTTTGCTTCTCCTCTTCCTTCCACCCTGCCTCTTCCTCCTCCTTCTCCTCCCATCTCTCGCTCTATGCCCTCTATCTCTTCCTCAACCTCTCACCATTCTCTTCTCCATCCCTTCCCTCATTCCCCTATTTCCGTCTGCACAGGCTGTAGAGCGATTTGGGGAGGCTCGAGGGAGCCCGGGAGCTTGGCCTCTTCACCCCTCACCGCTGCCTTTTGTAGATCACACTGCCTCTAAGGAGCAAATCCAGCCTCCACTGTTCCAACACAGACTTCACTGCCTCGGCTCATGCTCTTGGCAAGAACTGGACCAATTATAGAGTCTGGTTGCCATTGCCAAGAGGTGGCCATTTTCCTTGCTCAAAGGCCTTTTTTGCTCTCTTCTAAATACCCTTTGAAGCATGACCCTGGCAACCTTGAACCTGTGGTTTCCTTTCATCCATCTTGCTTTTTCCCTCTGGTACAAAATGCATTTGGCCAGGCTTATAATTCTTCCCACCCCCTTGGTACCGAGAGTTTTGTTTCCTCTCTGAGGCAAGGGTGAGGGTAAAGAGGCCAAAGGAATGGACAGTTTATTTGTGAATGACATTCAGAGGACAAACCTTTCTGCTTTGCTTAACATCCCCTTTGATCTTACAGGGGGACGTTGGCCTCCCAGGCCCGGCAGGACCCCCACCATCTACCGGGGAGCTGGAATTTATGGGATTTCCCAAAGGGAAGAAAGGATCCAAGGTAGTGAACATTTAAGCCTAGAAAGTGCTAACCACCCTTTTCCTATTAATACCAAAGTTCAGCTCTAGTAACCAGACTGCACTGGAAGGAAAGAGGATTCTGGGTTATGCTTTTTTTGTTTGGAAGTGAGGGTAAAACCTTCTTTGTGTTGTCCCCTGTGAAAAGCTTTCTAAAAAGTCTTTGTTTGGGTGTGTGGATATGAGTGTGCCCAGGCTTCTTGGCATTTGTTTAAGTCCTATTTTCTGTGGTTTGGTTTTTCAAATTCAATTGTCAAGATGCTGAACAACTTATAACAAACATCAAGTGCTTGGGTTTTTTTTTTTTTTCCTCCTGACTCCCAATGCTCTCAATACTTATGTTGTCCCCAAAGCATTGTGACAGGACATATAGGTATACATGGTTGCTTTTAAGTTATCTTTTTAAAGAAGTTTTTTGCCCGCGAAACTTGACCCTACAAATCGAGTATACTGTTACCAAGTGGTAGTAAATACCCTAATTCACCTGATATGAGCTACCGTGGCTGAAGCTGTAGATCTTTTTAACCGAGATACATTATAATCTCTATTTAGATGTGAGTAAGTGTAAACTTGGTAATATTTGAATGCCTGTATGCTGTTAAGGAGGGGAGATATCTTTCAGTATCCTGCATTCCCTTCCTTCCTAGGGTTCCCTTAAGTTTTGTGATCCTGCGCCCATGGTCAAGGGACCCAGGCAGGGGAAGGGGTTTACTCCTGTTTCTTTAATTTTGTCTTTGTGGAAGCAACAGCTCCAAGCCCTCTTCAGGCTCACAGAAAGGAATCATTAATTTAGGAACAGTTTGGGAGCATATGAAAGATTACCTGTCTCCCTGATCGTTCCCAAACCTTAGGGAGCCCTTCCGTGACACAACTAGGTAAGTTAGCATATCGGGGAAGGACAGACTACAGTGTTATGGGTTCCCATCCAAACCATAATTGTTACTCTTTTCCCCAAACTGTTGATTTCTTTGCGGCCTGGAATTTGCAACAGGAAATCATACTGAGTGGCTCCTTCCACTAGAAAGTCAGCATATGATCATCTTTTCTGTCTCCCAATTAGCTTCAACACTTGAGATTCTATTTTAGACAGTTTTCATTCCCTGCCTTGGGCCTTAGTCCTTCCCATACCACAGGGGCTCCCCAAACTGATATCCTGGTGCAGGTATTAGTTGGGGATCCTGGGGGATTTATACTATCTGACACTCTCTTGGTTGCCCACTGCCGAGCCCAAGCAGCTCATGGGAGGCATATCCTCTATGTTCACTGTTTCCTGCTGCTACTCACTAATCTTTGGTTCATTTTCCAGGGTGAACCAGGACTTCCGGGTTTCCCAGGAATAAGTGGCCCTCCAGGTTTCCCGGTAAGTGTCCCTATTTGGTCAACATGTATTCAACGACCTCCTTGGACAAAAGCTATAGCAATAGAAAGCTCACAGAAGACCTCTTCCTGTGGTTATCGGGGGGCATTCTGCCATCTTCTTTATTAGAAGGCATTTAAGGAAAAGTTCTTCTTTCTCAGACCCATGAGGACATTAACATGGTTCTTCATGAGGCTATGTATCTTACTGGTTATTAGCTCAAGTTCTACACTGAAAACATACCTAGACTTGACTTCTAATTTCACCGATTTCTAGTTATGTGACCTTGGACAAGTTTCTCAAACTTCTTGAGTTCCAGCTTCCCTCTGAAAAGAAGAGAGGGGATGATAATGGCATGATTGTGAGGATTAAATGAGATAATATGCAAGGAAAGGACTTCGTCCACACATATCAGTTGTTCAGTAAATGGTAGTTAATCTTAGGAATCCTATCTTCACTCTCCTATCCACCCCTGTATCTTAGCGTCTTTCCCTCAACGTATACCTTTTGAGGGTGCCTGGGTCCCAGGCCGTTGGGTCTAGACATTCTGCTGGACCACAGTAAATAACAGTCAAAGAAGTAAATGTTCTTGTCTTTGAGGAGAGTTCTTTCTAGTGGGGGAGCAAGGGAAGGAGACACAATAAACAAGGAAACAAATGAACCAAGAACAACTTCATACCATAATAAGAGATACACAGAAGGTTAAAGAAAGGGAAAAGTGATGGAGTTTGCAGTGAGAATGGGGATGGGCAACTTTGGGCAGAGCCTCTCTGAGGAACTACGTGTTATGGAGAAGCAAGTCCCGTGAGAATCAGGAAGAGCTTTTTTGGCCAAAGAACTGCAAGTGCCAAGACCCTGAGGTTGGAGAAAGCTCACCACTGTTGAGCAACCCAGTAAGAAAACAAGCTGGTGGAGCAGAGTGAGCAAGGGCCAGATCATGGAGCCCTTTGTAGGTTGAATGTGGCTTTTATGTTAAGTAGAATGGGAAGCTGTCGGAAGGCTCTAGCTTGCGTTTTTATTAAAGATTTATTTACGTATTTTAGAGAGAGAGTGAGAGAGAGAGCGAGTGTGGGGAGGGGCAGAAGGAGAGGGAGAGAATCTCAAGCAGACTCCTTGCTGAGTCCAACGTGGGGCTTGATCTCAAGACCCT
Source organism: Procyon lotor (assembly GCA_028646535.1). Lineage (NCBI taxonomy): Eukaryota > Metazoa > Chordata > Mammalia > Carnivora > Procyonidae > Procyon > Procyon lotor. The sequence goes on from CM053612.1 coordinate 33,501,153, forward strand.
GAGATCATGACCTGAGCTGAAACGAAGAGTCCAACACCAAATGGACTGAGCCACCCAAGCGGCCCTCTAACTTGCATTTTTAAGAAGATCACTCTGGCAGGGGTTGGGGGTGGGGGTGTGGAGGATGAGGGGAGGCTGAGGCAGCAAACAGGCTACTACATCAGCCCGGGGGGAGAGATGGGGCCAGTTTGCACTATGGTGATAGCAATGAAAATAGAGAGAAGTGCATGGAGTGAAAAATGTAAAAAAAAAAAAAAAGGAAACTTGTTATTATGGAGGATTTTAAACAAATACCAGGAAGAGAGAATGGAATAATGATCTTGCCGCGTACTCATCATTCAACTTTGACATTTAGCAACCGAGCCAAGCTGAAGCAAATAACAGGCTTATTTCAACATAGAAGAATTCAGTATTTCTAAGAGATAAGAACTTTTTAAAAGCATAGTTATGGGGCGCCTGGGTGGCTTAGTCAGTGTCTGACTCTTGGTTTCAGCTCAGGATCACGATCTTAGGGTCACGATCTGAGGGTCGTGAGATTGAGTCCAATCCAGGCTCCCTCGTGGCCTCGCTCCCCCTTTCCCAGTCCGGGAAGCCACCCTAGTTGTGCAGGTGGGTCTAGCCATCTCTGCTGGCTCGGCTGGGGCCATGGGTAACCTGTTTGGGATCGGGGGGACGGGGAGAAGCTTGAGCCAATGGTGGCTGCATGGCGGTCTGCCTCTCGGACAATCATGCCTCTGAGGACCGGCGGCCAAAGCGGCCGTCACCGGGCTGCAGGGCTGACACCCCCTGGCTCCAGCCTAGTGTTCGTGGCGCACCTGCTCCTCATACCACCCGCCTCACCCCTACCTCAGTGACTACATCACCCCCCTTCCCCTTACTCCTGGCCACGTGACTAAAGTTGAGTTTTTGCAGAGCCACTAATATCCTTGAACCAAAAATAGCAAGAGACCAGGACCCTAGCCAGTAGGGCTAGAACAGCGAAGCCAGTGCTCTAATGAGGTTTTCCCAGACATGGATGAGAGGGGGTCTGGGAGCAGTGGGAGCAGAACAGACCGCTCCTGGCAAGGACTGACTGACACGGCAAGGTCCCAGGACATCTTGTTGGAACAACTTGCTCAGCAGGGCCCTGTACGGTGCGGTGCCTCCCTGCTCTGGGGGACAAGCTGAACCTCCAGCCCAGTATTTTGCTAAATCATGTCTGTTTCATTGGCTTTAACCTCCCCTCCCCCCCCCCACACACACATAAAGAAGCTTCTTTGATTTTCTTTTCCTTTTTAAACTTTTCAGTTTTTTTAATACACATGGTAGCACAAGCTCTCTGAGAAAGCAAGAGTCCAGAGACCCTTTCTGCTTTTATATATTTATTTTTTTTAATTTTTTTAAGAAGATTTTATTTATTTGAGAGAGAGCAAAGAGAGAGAGAGGGGAGAGGCAAACAGAGGGAGAAGGAGAAGCAGGCTCTCCTGCTGAGCAGGGAGCCCACCCTGGGACTCGATTCCAGGACCCCAGGATCACGACTTGAACCAAAGGCAGAGGCTTAACCAATTGAGCCACCCAGGCACTGCTCCCTCCCCCATGCCTTTCTGCTTTCTGAAGCAGGAGGACAAGGTTCTCTTGTCTTCGCAACTGCAGGCAAGACAGGTAGACAGCTTGAGAGTTCCTGGACATGTGTCACCTTTTACTTTGTTTTCTGGGTCATTCTATTTGAAAAGCACGCTGCTTTCGGATAAGTTTCTGTTCAACTTGACCCACAGGCCCTTCAAATAGAAATCCTATTCAGCATGAGACCTGAGCCATGTACCACACACAACTAGAGATGGAGGAAAAAAAGAAAAACAAGTGGGAACCAAAGTCTGCTTTGAACTAGACCCTTCACAGACGCGCACTACACCCTCCACCCCACAATGAAAAGCCACACACACACACACACACACACACACACAGCCCTACATTAAAAACAATAACAACAGCCAAAAAACCACACTTGGGCCTAGAAAGCTATAGGCTATTCAGCCAACTCTCAGTACCCATGGGAAAGCTCTGAATGTATAAGAGGAAGAAAAAACTAGAAAGTGGAATTCGAGCACTGGGTACACAACCAGCTGAGCCAGGAGACAGGCCAACATTTACTGTCTTTCGCAAGCTTACATTCGAGAAAGCGTCATGGCCTCCCTCACTCTCACAATAGGCTTAAATGTTGTTTGCCAAAACCTATGCTCCAGAAATTCCACGTTTAAACAATAACAGCAAAATGACCTCCGCAAAGTTTGCCATGAGAGACATTATCCACTTTGGTAGTGAACCTCTTCTGTACCTCAAGGGCCCAGAATATCCTTGCCTTGGACCCAAAGGGAAGGAAGATTTCTCACTCATTCTGCTTTTTGGATTTCTGCTTGTCCCTAGAGAGTCGCCAAGTCATGTCCATGGCTGCAAGCCCTCACCTCCTGTGAGCAGGGCAAGAGGGGTTGAAGATCGTCTCATAGTGTCCTTTGGAGTGCTGCTCGGGCCCATGGGGGGTCCAGGCCACGCCTATAGAAATAATCCTTCCCACTGAAGAGGATGATGCAGCCATCATGCCTCAAAAGGGCAAAGCTCTTCCCTCTAGTATTGACCCCCAAGGATTAACACAGTTCTCCATTTGTGGGTCAAAGAAACAAGCTCCTAGGTGGTAGAAGGCAGCCCATTTCGCATACAAAAGGGCCTGGAACAGAAGTTTGAAGACCTGGCTGGCTCACCCATTCTGTAACCCATGCAAGATGCAGAAGTGTTCTGAGTGTTAGTCTCCCCATCTGTCAAACCAATGAAGTTAGATATTTAATCATTTCTCTGCTGTTAGGCCGTGTAGCTAGGAAGACATGTAATCATGTTTAGGGGGACAAGACATTACTTCTAAAACCAAGAGGTCCAAACTCTTCTCAGGCCCCATGGGCTTCTCAGGCAGTGATAAGTGACTCAGTGTGGTAAGCCACCCCAGTGGGAAGGGCACTGATTTGAAGTTACCTCCCTGCTTTGGATGGAGCCAGGAGGCCTCTGAGGAAACGGATGCTATAACTTGTGCTTTCTTTTTTTTTTTCCTTTAGGGATTTGGAACTGCTGGAGAAAAGGGAGAAAAGGGAATTCCTGGTTTGCCAGGACCTAGGGTATGAACCTAGAATGTTGCTTGCCCGAGTCTGTCGGGTTATCCGGTCCATCAGGTCCATTTTTTGTCCTGTTCACATCTTGATAGCCACCAAAGCTTCTCTCATTTCTCTTCCTCAACCCTCTGCCAGGTCCCTGAGACCTCCTCCTTTCACTTTGCCCCCATTTCCTTGACTTAATGGCTCTCTTGAATAAGAAACCCAGCCAACTTCCTTTCCTTGCTTTCATAGAGAATTGTCTTCCGGGCTAATAACGGGGTGAGCGTTGTCTTGCCTTCACTACCTTCTATCCTGGGGGAACATGGGCTAGGGTGCAGATGTTGTAATAATGGAAGAGGGCCAAGTATAATCTTTAAAGGACAGAAAGAAGCCTGGGATGGTCTAGAACATAATGAGTGACATTTGCAGTCAACAATTTCCAGTAATAACCCCTCTTCAAGGGGAAGAAATAATTGTTAGCCTTTGTGATTCTAAGTGCTTCAGGCACTTAGCTGTTAGGCTATAAGCAATTGGCCAACCTTAGCCTTAAAGAGGTAACATTTAGAGAACTGTGATTTTGGCTTAGTCATAAACCTCATTAAGAATCTTTTGAGTGTTCAGCAATGTTTGCCCTTTACCCTGCCGTTTATTTCTCTACTTTTCTCTACTCCCTTGTCTTGAAAAGACATAATCACCAGCAAAGAATGCAGTTGGGGTGGGAGACAAGAGGCCCTCCCACAATCTATTTAAAAATGTCATGACTTGGAACTAATGCAGACTAAGTATAATACCACCCAGCCTTTCTACCAAATTCCGCCCAGTACTTAAAATGTTTCCATTTATTTTGCTCTTTAAAAATGCTCTGCGTGGCTATTCAGCCTGATGGATTAGTGCTTAGAAGTCATTAAGCCAGGTCTAGGGACATTCTCTTACCTGATTTTAGGAGCTGGCTAAGTCCTGAACTCAGTGGGAAAGCTTTGTTATGTAAGTCTTTTTCTCGTGTGGGTTATTAATCTTTCTAAGGTGCCTCCATTCTCTTTACAGGGTCCCATGGGTTTCGAAGGACTCCAAGGTCCTCCAGGGAGTCAGGTATTTGGTTAATATCACTAAACGCCCGCATGTAAAGTCATAATCAAAAGGTCCCCTTGCTTTACTTAACGTGGCCTTTGGTCCAGAGGGAACCACTGCTTACAGTACAAATTGTCTACCTCACTTCAATGGGTATAATCTCAGCCGCTCTCTTCTTTTGTCTTCACCCATGAAGCTGAGTATCCAGGGTTGACCAATCCAGTGCCGTGCCATGGTCCTACTTCTTTATTATGTTATCAGGGGCTAGCTACGCCAGCCTGCTTGTATTGATCCCTGCTTGGGGCCCATATATCTCCTAACAGGCAAATTGGCTACCTCGTGCCAAATTGCCTTCTGGAACATTGTATACTCTCCACAGTTGGGTAGAATCCATGCATACCCTGGAAGGCCAGCCAAGATCCCTATGCCATTTACTCTGGCCTCATCCCCAAAACAATCCCTCTCATGCTCTTAGAATTTGACTTAGTTCTAACTGTGTTTCTGTTACAGGGCAAGAAGGGGTCCTCAGGTTTCCCTGGGCTTAATGGATTCTCAGGAATGAAGGTAATGTTGGGAAGTGAAAATCCAGGATGGGGCAACGGAAGGGTGAAGAACTCCCATAAATACTGTTTAGTCCAATTGTGGGGGTTCCATGCTCATAACCTGATCCCCTCCCAAAGGCCCCACCTCCTAATACCATCCCTTTGGGCATTTGGTTTTCAAAATGAATCGGGGGCAGGGGGGACACAAACACCATAGCAAATGCCTACCTATGAGATGAAGTATTCTTTCTATATTTTAACATTTTAAACATTACTCTTTTCATGTGAAGTGCATGAACCCTGCTTTAAGCACACAAAGCCAGTGAGCCTTCCTTACATACTGCTTGATCAGAAGTAGGCTAAAAGCGGGGTGGGGGGGGCATGGGAGAGGGTTGCGGGAGCAAATCCGTCTCTATAAGGAGGAATATTCGACTATTGACATTGCTTAGGTTTTTGGTTTTATAACTGTTTTTATTTTTTTTAAAGATTTTATTTATTTATTTGACAGAGAGAGATCACAAGTAGGCAGAGAGGCAGGCAGAGACAGAGGGGGAAGCAGGCTCCCTACTGAGCAGAGAGCCCGTTGCAGGGCTCGATCCCAGGACCCGAGATCATGACCTGAGCCGAAGGCAGAGGCTTTAACCCACTGAGCCACCCAGGCGCCCCTGGTTTTATGACTGTTTTTAAATTCTCTACAGACAACGTATCATACCCTTATCACCTGTACTGGGGGCAGGCAGCTCCCATCACCCCTACCAGATATACCACTGTATCTGATTCTGATACCTGTGTCCCCCTTTTGAGGGACTTAGGACTCCTTTGACTTCCTCTGCCTGAAATCATCCACTAACGAGGCCAGTGATGGTAGCAGAGTCCTAGACCTGCTCAGACTGGGAAAAAAAGTTGAAACTGCCCCTTCCTTTACACCTCTTTGGTGGGGCAACATTGTCTATTCTTGGGATCTGTGTCGCAGGCCCAGAAGCAGGTGATCCAGGAGTTGGGTTGCAGAGTAAAATTGGGATCCCTTATTTTTGACAGTTTTGCAACTTGAGTGTCAGGCCCCTGGTCTGCTTTGCATTGCCTTCATCTGAAATTTATTGGACTTCGGAATGAACCTGTGCACTAGCTGGCCCTGGGAATCAGGGGTTGCAGAAGGAGAAAGCTTTCATTTTCCCTGGGGAATGACTTTGAGGACACATAGAGCTTGAGTGCTAAGGTCATAGGAAGTTTGTGTTTAACCAATTGTATCTTTACAGGGTGAAAAAGGTGGCATTGGCTTGCCAGGCCCAGATGTTTTCATCGATACAGACGGTGCCGTGATCGCAGGTGCAACTTTTCATTGATTGGAGTGAAAAGAAAAGGACTAGGGGTTACATTCTATATTCCCTATAATTGTTAAGAAGATACTTTTTCAGCCACTGGGTCACTGCTCAAGCCAACGCCCTCAAGGGCCCCTCATGGACCCTGTACATGGGGAATGAAGCTAACTCCGATGTCTTTGGGCAAAGAAGCCAATGCCTACACTCCATGTTTGTATTGGGTCCACTAGGGTTTTGGTTGGACCAGGCCTAGACTTGCTGAAAGTTGTTCTCTTAATGATGCTTAGGGAAGGATTAATATCCTCCCCAGCTAGGCTGACTTCAGCCTGATACAATGGGACACTTAGGGTCTTTTTTTTTTAAAGATTTTATTTATTTATTTGACAGAGAGAGAGACACAGTGAGAGAGGGAACACAAGCAGGGGGAGTGGGAGAGGGAGAAGCAGGCTTCCCTCCAAGCAGGGAGCCCAATGTGGCACTTGATCCCAGGACCCTGGGATCATGACCTGAGCCGGAGGCAGACACTTAACGACTGAGCCACCCAGGCACCCAGGATATTTAGGGTCTTATCTGCATGATCCCATGCCTGCTTGGGTTTGACGATTGCATAAGAGGTAGAAAAGTATCCAACTATCCAACAATGTTCTCACTGACTTCTCCAAATATCTGTATTCCCAGTGTCTCCAGCAACTTCTTGCTTGAGCAAAGGCTTCTACTACTGTACCTTTTCTGCCTCGGTCTCTAAAACCATTTCTCCTCTCTCATCCTCTCTGTCCCATGCCCTGTCCAGTAAACTAGTTGAAACCAAGGTTTTAATGATTGATAGTGACTTCCTGGAAACCTATGGGCATAACATGACTAGTAGACTTCCAACACCTTAATCCAAATGGTAGACATTTGAGGCATGACAGAAGGTTAATAGTAGTAGAAGAACCTTCCTAGTACTTTCCAGATCTTACCATGGAACGTTAGCCCTGGCCAGACTGGTTCTGAACACTAGTGGAGCTTTAGCTCCAGTCAGCCCATGATTATATGAGACCATTATCATCTAAGAGACCTGTGAAGGGTAAGAAAGAGACTACTACCCTGAGGACATCTCCTTGCAACCCTTCTTAGGCATTCTGTGCCATTTGTGGGCCGCCTCTGGGTTTGCTTACTGCTTCTTTTTTTTTTTCATCACAATGCCAGGTTATCCTGGAGACCCCGGTATGCCAGGCCTGCCAGGACTTAAAGGAGATGAAGGCATCCGGGGCCTGCCTGGCCCTTCTGGTGTCCCCGGCTTACCAGCTTTGCCAGGTGAAACAAACTAACCCACCCCCTGCATGGACACGCTGGTGCCCAGCATCCCCTTCTATACCCCTGTCTGGTCTAGGTACATACCTAGTCAAAGTCAAAGGAAAGGTAGACTGTAGTCACTAAGTTCCCCACCACCAGCCCAAGGCTAATGTATAGGATAGGACCTGGGTGAACAGCTTTCCTTTGACCTGAACCATGTAGTGTTGCTGGACGGGCAATCCTTTTAGGGTTTGCAGTAACCGGAGGGGGCTGGCGTTGAACTGCTGGAGCCTTATCACTCTTCTATGGATTTGCCATCCCAACCAATGCTTGCTAGCAGGGGCTAACAAAAGCCAAGAGGAGATTTCCGTACCCACACCGTCACTCTGTGCTTAACTCACACACTAAATGGCCTAGGAGCCTATGACTGAAACCACCATTGAAGGAGCACACCCATATGTCATTCTATAGTAGTGAATAGAGAAAGGCCATGCTAGATTCTCAGAGGCTGTGATGAGCCAAATGTAAGTTCAGACAGGATTTCGGAAGGCATCAGTTTCTAAGGTCCTTGGAGATGGGCATCTCTAAGGATCCCTGTGCTTTGAAAGCAACCACCACCGAGGTTGAAAAATCAAAAAGGAGGAGACTGGAGACCAGGTTTCCCGCTCAGGTTCACCACTGAAAAGCTCCACACCCTTGACCACGTGCCCCCATGTCCTTGGGACTCAATGTCCCAGGAGGTTGGCCTAGATGATTCCTAAGGACTCTTCGAACTCTGATGCAAAAGAAGGGCAAATGGTCTCCCAATTTCTTCCCTTGGAGGGAGTTTCCAGCATATGCCGTTGCTTGGACCACCCTCGGAAGAATAGGATGACATGATTTGCATTATTGTGTGGGCTTATCCTTCCAGGTATCCCAGGTGCCCTAGGGCCCCAGGGAGTTCCAGGTCTGAAGGGGGACCAAGGAAACCCAGGCCGCACCACAGTTGGGACAGCTGGCCCCCCTGGCAGAGCTGGTTTGCCAGGCCTGCCCGGCCTAACGGGCCCACCTGGTAAGTCATCCATTTCTCTCTTCGGTCTTGAGACTCAGGTGTGATCCGGACTGCAGAACAGTCATGATTCTTGAGGGAGAGAGCACCTCACAGGAGAAGCAGCCAGGACCCACGGTGCTTCTGGGTCAGAGCCCTGCTGCTACAAGTTAATGACCAGAGCTCATCCAGGAGCGAGCAACCTAAGGCCACCTCGATACCCGAACACAACCTCATGCCTTACAATCTGTGTAGTCATTTCATCGCACCCTCCATTGTTCTCAGCCCCTCTGCTTCTGGTCTCACAGCTTGTGAAGAAGCAACATTGGCTCTCTTTCAAGCTTCGCCTGGTCAGGGCTCCAGTGGGGTGAGCTGGGAGCCTGAGACATGGGAAGCCAAGCCTGGGTCCCCAGGACGGTTGCTCCAAGCCTCGACAAGCCTTATTCTTATGTTTTCTACCTGAGCATGGGGTTCTAGATTCTAAGAGAAAAGCTGGACACAGGCCCAGCATGTTTCGTCATCATCTAAGCCCCATGACCATGTCATCTAAACCCTAGGAAGCTTGTACCCATTCCCTCTGTTGTCCCAAGAACATTTTCTGGGGTAGACATCAGGACCACTGACTTACGGAAGCTGTCTTGGTCATTGCTGTCCCCTCGGTGTCTAGTCCAGTGCCTGGAACATGGTAGTCCTTCTGTCTGAACCTCAAGGACACAGGCCTTAGCAACAGAGCTGCTGTGCTGAGTCATGCGTGATGCATTGCTCTCTGATGTTTCCCTTTTCCTGAAGGTCCAGCATTTGAGACTGGAACCCTTCAGAATGCAGAGCCAGGCTTCCCTGGTCTCCGAGGAGAACGAGGTCCAAAAGGAAACCCAGGTCTCAAAGGAATGAAAGGTGATTTTTTTTTTTAATCTGCTTGGGTTTCTGTGTTCCCCTAAAATCCTTGCAGAAGGCTTTCTGGGGCATGAGCAGACCAGCAGCTTTGGGAACCTGAACAGAAGCAGTGGGGATTTGATTATAGGATTGTTGGCAGAACTCCACATTTAGGGCTCAGAGACTGAGGCTGGCAACTGAGGCCACAAGGGACCAAGTGGTTCATGGGCTCCTCTTCCTCTTCCTACCCCATCTGCCGGCAGAAGCTGTGGCCAGCAGCCCCGGCTATTAGCCAGCCCACGCTGCAACCCTTCCCAGCGTGCAAGGCCAAAGGCCGGAAGTCACTTCTCATTACCTTCAGCCTGAAGGAAAGGACTCTGAACAGGTCAAGACCCGGCCCTCCAAAAAAGCCAACAGGCCCCAGGAAAACAACCACAGGTCCCCACTGAGGGTGAAGGGCTGATCGATTAGCGCAGCCTTCGGCTCCGTCCATCATCTTGTGGCCTCTGGGTCATTCCTCTGTTGCACGCTCTCGAGGGCCAGATGTCAAAGTGCAAATCAATCAATCCGTTTTAGTTGCAGCCCAGGCCAAGGTGGAGGAAGAGGTGAGACTGCAAGCCGAGGGGAGGTTTGGGGATGGCCGAGGGGTTTCAAGTACCTGAGATATTTCCTCTGCTCTCGAAGAATGAGCAGCTCACCTCAGCCTCAAGTAGAGCGATCCTCGCTTCCTATTCCCCGATCTCAGTGCTGCCTCCTAACCTGTCACTACTTAATTAGATCCATCTCTGTTGTTCGGTCCAAGGAGGACTATTTGAAGGGAAAAGGAAGGGAATTGCAAGCTTTGACTTAGGATGTGAGCCTGGGCTCTTCCCTGACTCACCGCCGAGCTAGTGTCCTTCCTGGTACCTGTTACTAGTACCTAGTAAGGCCTTCTGATTCCCCCCATGGGGTTGTTCGAGGCACGGATCACCACCCTTTTTTTCCTTGGAAAGGTGGTCCGCTTTGTTTAACCATTGTTTTCTTTTTCCACCAGGGGACTCGGGCTTCTGTGCCTGTGACGGCGGTGTCCCTAACACTGGACCACCTGGGGAGCCAGGCCCGTCTGGGCCACCCGGCCTCATAGGCCTTCCAGGCATTAAAGGACTCAGAGGAGATCCAGGCTCTGGGGGTGCACAGGGCCCATCAGGGACTCCGGTAAGTCTTACTCAACTTTAGCCCCAAGGGAGCACTGGGAGCTCTGCAGGGCCGCTTACTCCCACCCCAAGAACTTTCCTAAAACACAGGAAAGAGAGATGGGGATAAAACAAAGCTTCAGGGTTTGGATCTGTAGTATGAAAAAGTCAGATAAAGTCCAAAGTCCCCTTCTGCATTGACCTGCCTTCTTCTCTCCTCTGCCCCTCCCTTCCTTAATCCCTCCCTTCCTTCCACAAAGTCATTTGCATTTGCCTAGCACAGCCCTGGGGCCCTGAAGATAAAAATCGAACTAAGACAAGGTTACCATCCTCAAAGATTTCAACTTTGAGATAGGATCAGAAAATGAGTGAGCAGTTTTGCTCCAAGGTGATGACATATTCAAGTGCCCAGAGTGGTGCCAAAAGGTACCCAAGGATCTGCTCCAAGTCAGACCTAGGCTGGGTGCCTGAGTCCTACCGTGTCTGCATCTCCTGATTCTGCCCTTTTGTCTCTTTGTCAGGGTTTATTTGGGCCTCGCGGTCCTGCAGGCCCCAAAGGAGAGAAAGGAGAACCGACTCTCAGTTCAGGATCAAGGGTGCCGGGGGAACAGGGTGATCCTGGCCCCCAGGGGCTCCCTGGGGAGACTGGAGCCCCAGGCAAGGATGGCATACCAGGTTTTCCAGGTCTGCCAGGCCTCCCGGTAAGTTGATTGTTCCTGGGCGATGAGCTCTATAAAGCCTCACATCTGACTTCGGGGTGTGGGGGGGCAGTTCTCATGGCCACTAGACCATGAGACGGGGCAAAATAGAGTCCCCAGCATCTGTTCCAGCCTTGGCTGCTGATGCTCTCTGCTCCGTGCTTCTCCTTTTGGTAAAATGGGAACTTTTTTCTGGGCATGGGTCATCTTCTCAGTTGATAAGCCCTTGTAACCATTGACCCTATTGCTTAAAATGCTTCAGCTTCTCAGTAGCTTTCCCCCTGCAAGTAATCCAGCTGCTTTCTGGGCCCCCAAGGACTGTTGTCCTGTTCCTGTTTCCTGCCCCCCTCCCCACCACTGATCTAGAAGGTTTTGCATGGTCAGATCTCTGAGGGTGGACTAGCTTCATTCCCAATAACCAAATCAGAGGAATTGATTGAGAAACTAGATGGACCAAAGATTTTAGCCAAAAATGAAGCATCGGCCACACTGGTTAGCTCTTTCCTGGGGTCAGAAGCCTCTCCTGGTCGGTCTTTCAGTTGGGCTTTCATTCTTTCCTCTGTGCTGCCTAGGGTGACGGTGGACAGGGCTTCCCAGGTGAAAAGGGCTTCCCAGGACCTCCTGGTGTAAAGGGCCACAGTGGTCCCACTGGCCCGTCGGGAATTGGGCTGCCGGGATCTCCTGGACCTCGCGGACTTCCTGGAGATCGAGGAATCGATGGATTACCAGGTCAACAAGGCCTCCCTGGGCTTCCTGGTGAGTCATGGAATCAGATGGCTTGGGACTTGAAAAACTGACCCCTTGTAGAGTATGGCCATGACCCAGGGGCATGAAATGTGTCAGACAAATAGACTTGGCTGATTATAATTACTGCTTACAATTTCTAAGGGATTTCATTTGGAAAAGGGTCATAATTATACCAGGGTACACCTACACAGAACAACGTAGATTTCAGTCCTACTTAGTGAGAAAACTTCCTAACAGACCAGTCTGAAAAGGTAACAGAGCTGCCTTGGGAGCTTATGAGCACACAGTCCCTGGAAAATTTCAAGCAAATGCAGATGGCCATTTTGTTACAAGTACCATCAAAGTAATGAGCCAGAGATGGGATAAGTGTCCTCTAAGTTAGCTGGTAGTGTCATCAGCGAGGAAGGACCTTTCCTTCATTCCTGAGGTCTTAGATTGACACGAGACCCTACCTGTATCTAGTCTCATCTCTATTTCCTACCTTAAATCCTTCCCATTTAAAGAGCTTCTTTTTGTCCCTGAATTGCTGTCATCGTGTTAAGCCTCTAATCCAAAAAAGTGGTGGCCTTTTTCTGGAATGGTCTTCCTCGTTTTTCTTTCTGGACTGTTCTTCTTTTTTCTCTGCAGCCAGGTTTTATCCGTCTTTCAGGGTACAAGCCCCACTTCTCCACTAAGCCTTCCCTTGACCTCCCCAGGACGTCACTGCTGCTTCTGTTACTTATTTTCTTCCATTAATGCTTTTGCTTTTCCCAACTGCTTCATAAGCATCTGGATACTAAGGGAGGCAATCCTCTTTGCCATTTCTCAATTTCCCTAGTACAGTGCAAATTCCTTAAGAGACTAACATACACTCATAGAAAAAATGGGATTCTCAGTAACCAAAGGGCTATTTCTTAGACCTGTTTCTTCTCTTTCTACCTGGTCACCTTGAAGAATTACCAAAAAAAGAAGACAGAAACCAGATCCTGTCAATTTTTATTTACCTTAAAAATTACTTGTGCACGTTGGTATAACAAGGATGATGGTACAGGTTAAGAATCGATGATTCAAGATTCTTAAAAGCAAGTCGGTATTTCAGTTTACAAATTCCTACGAAGGCGGTGAGGGATTTTTATCAGACTCAATCATCCTGCCTTTTGCAAGTCCTGGTGTCAGCCACAGCTTTGCATCCGGCTCTGTTCCCAGAGACATTATTCATGGTCATCCCATTGCTCTTCTGCCAACTGAGTCTTTATTCTAGGCCAACCATTTGTGTACACAACTAGGTTTTAAATGGACTTATACTGGGATGGTACATACATACTTACACATATTCAAATCTGATTATTATCAGCATTCTGGTTGCTTGACAACAGGCTGAGTTGACAGAAGGAGGCCCATGGGACCATTCCTACCCTAAACGTCACTATGCCCCAGACACAGAAAGTTCTCAAGAATATAGTCCTCTAGTGAACTCTAGCCTGGGAGAGGCCTTATGCAGAAAATGGTCTTGTTGCAGTCCCAAGATTTTCCAAAAAATTACTTCAACTAAGAGCATCAGCTTTCTTTTTTTTCTCTCCATGGCAACCAAACAAAACTCCTCAAAACGAGCGATTTGATTCCATGCATTTTTAAAGACACATAACCTGTGAGCTCTAGACATTGCATTTTGGCCATTACTGTTGCTATGAAAACCAAAGATGCAATTCTATTTTTTTTTTCTAAAGAGAGAGTATGCGCGTGGCAAGGTGGGTGGGCAGGGGCAGAAGGGGAGAATCTGAAGCAGGTTGCCCCATGCCCAGCCGGGAGCCCGATGCATGGCTCCATCTCACAATCCTGAGATCAGACCTGAGCCAAAATCAAGAGTCTGACGCTTAACCAACTGAGCTTCCCAGTTGCCCTCGAAGATGCTGTTCTTAATGTACTTGCTCCGACCAGCCTTGGCCCAGGCTAGGATGGATGCATTGCCAGGAAAGGGAATGTAGTCATTAGAAGCCTTCACCCGAGTGGTATGAGTTATTACAAACCTTGGACAAGCAGACAACTGGTTGTTTCCAAAGAGGCTCTGATCCAGATGCTCATAGCACTCAGTCACCCTGGTTATTGCCGACATGGCTAGTGTCCTGGATCCCGTGTGCGTGTCAGCTCTCTCTCTCTTCAGTCCAGATAGGGAATGTGATATGTGGGCATACCCAGGCTGCATCCCAGACTCAACCTTGGGCCTCAGGGAACTCCCCTCCTGGTTTAATTTTCTTCTTTACTCGATTGGTCTAGGTGACTGCTGCTGCAGGGAGAGCGTTGGTAGAGAAGACTTAGTCCCAGAGGGAGGTGAGCGTTAGCTCAGCCTGGAGGTTCTCAAACATCAATGTGGGCAAAAGCTCCTTACTTTTTCATTCACCTCTATCTCAGACATGACCTGAGCACCACGCTAGAGCCTCTGATGGGGGGCGGGGGGGAATGATCCTAAGGCTGGGGCACAAAGCAGTAAGTGGGCACGCGGTCTCAGAGAGGGACTGATTTCCTTCACCATGCATGTCGACGGCTTGGCTGATGTCTGCCGGGAGCTCCTTCATTTTGTGAACTTGACTGGGGTCATAACTTGCCTTGGGAGGTACCCGGAAGGATGCACACGTGTCTGATGTTTATTCAGGGGACCCTGAGTAAATGAAGATGTTAGAATCTCGAGAGGCAGAGACGCTTTTTTATTCTGAAGATGCTTCTGGGCAGTAACGGGGACAATTCTGATTAATTAGTTTGCACATTGTACTTATGAAACCGAACGTGGAGAGAGTCAATTTCTGCTTTGTGGGGGGAGAAGGCTCAGAATTCAGGGGTTGGAAAGTAGAAGACAGATGTGCAAGGTGAAAGAGCCGGATGCCAGGATGACTTGAAGTTCTTCCTTCCTGAGCATTTTGACCCTCCGCTCGCAATACACAAGCGTGCTGGGGTGCACAGGTCTGTCCTGGAACTTTTCCAGATGCCTGTCCTTGGCCCCATCCTCTGAAGGTTTGTTTTTATCTGGCTGTCACAAGTGAAAAGAATTTATGAAACTGATCTGATGACTGGGGTGATGATAGATGTTTGTGTTTGCAGCCAGTGCAGAGATATTTGGATTTTACCCTTTGTTTCGTAAGATTGAAAGCCATGGAACTGCAGTGTTTGTTTGATGCACTGGAGTCAATGGGCTATTGAAATGGCGAGGACATGAGGACCTTCTGCAGGGTGCCTCTCATGCTAGCATTCAGGGAGGCCGCTCTTCAGCCTAGTCCAAAGGACCGAGGCTCAAGCTGAGCACAGGCTTGGCAGACCTTCTTCTCATGACGAGCTTGGCAGCATCTTCTCATGACGAGCTTGCCCACCAGGGCTAGTTCCACAGTAGAGAAATGGACCTCAGAAATAACACCATCATCCCAGCGCCTGGCAGGATGGGGATGGATGTGACCACCTATGGGGGAAGATCAGGCCCAAAGGTCCTCTCCCCGGCTGTCGAAGTGTGACTCTCAGAACCTGAGGTCTAAAAGGCAGACAGTGGCTGCCCAGGCTACAGACTAGTGTCGCTAACTGGACTAACATAGAAACCAGGGGATGGCCTTAGAGGAGCTCTTCTGAATACTCCTTAAATAAGATGATTTTTAAAAAATGGCCATTCATTGAGGAATGGCTAAGGAGCCGGGCACCGGGCAAATGCTGCTGGAATCATGTGTGTCTTCCTCATGAACACCATAGGAGAAAAGCTGCTCCCATTTGATGCCTGAGGCTTGAAGAGGTTTAAAGTATCTTGCCCCCACAACTAGTGAGCAGCAGAACTAGGATGTAAGCTCACGTCTCTCTGGCCTCAGAGCCCAACGTCTTAACCAATATGCTATACTGTTCAATTCCCTATTTTGCTTTTGGGCTAGAACCGAATCATAGCTTGTATACGTATCTGTAAGAAATGCAATTTGCAATTTCCTCTAAGTACGGGCGAAAGCTATAGCAGTTTACTGGAACTGTTGGCTCTGTGGCTTCGAGCAGGCCTTGGGGGATGGTTTTAATGAATAGGCAAGACTAATTTTAATTAGCACAGCAATTGTTTGTAAATGACACTTGAGGGAGCCAACACGAGATTTGTTCATCAGTATTTTATTAAACCTCCCCTCTGTGATCTTATATAGACTCTTTTTATTTGCATTATGAACGAGCAAGGAGGAATTTGCTAGGGGAAGGGCTCTGCATGTCAATTTCAGTGTCTCCAGCACTGAAATTGACTCCTGCTTCTCTCTGAGTTGCAGAGTTGACATTTTCTTTCTTTTTTTTTTTTTAAAGATTTTATTTATTGGACAGAGAAACACAGCGAGAGAGGGAACACAAGGAGAGGGAATGGAAGCGGGAGAAGCAGGCTTCCTGCCGAGCAAGGAGCCCGATGTGGGGCTCGATCCCAGGACCCTGGGATTATGACCTGGGCCGAAGGCAGACGCTTAACGACTGAGCCACCCAGGCACCCCAGAGTTGACATTTTCAAAGGAGGAGCTGAGGGAAGGGTCCTTGTTGGTCTGTCACGGCCAAGAGCGTGGCCTTCAGTGTTTGCCTAGTACAGAAATCCAGCTACCTCTGATCCAGGTCGTCATCAGTAGGTTTCTGGAGATCCCAAATGAGATGGGGCAAAAGAACCAATGGATCATTTTCATTTCAAGAAAAGGACAGACGTGTGCACTCGAGGGGTCTTGGTTGCAAGGCCTCCAATCTAGTCACATGGCCATAATGGATCCTCAGGATGAACCCCAAGGCCCCGTTGTAGGGAGAGGCTCCATATGAGGGTGGGGTGAGGAGGCAGTTCCCCTTTGCTGCTGCTCCTACATAGGCTACTTCTCAGAAATCTTGTTAGGTGATGTCTGCTGCATAGGTGACTGCCTGCCCACTGGACGTTGATGGTTTAGGAGGTGGCTTTCTGGCACTTGGCCCCTAGGGGTACTGTTACCTATAAGCCATTGCACTAGGAGTAACTCCCAAGAGCTTCTGATGCTGGAATTCTTCTGCATGGCCTCCCAGCTGCTGGGTGGGAAGAACCATCCAAGGGGACGGGAGTAAAGTAGTTGGCTAGGGGCAAACCGTTCCTGACTCAGTGGGCTCACCGGATGATTCCATGTCACCACTTACAGGGATCACCTTGCCGTGTATAATTCCTGGGTCCTATGGTCCATCAGGCTTGCCAGGAGCTCCCGGATTCCCAGGTATGGCATGAGGCCGGGGAAAGCCACTGAGCACACTCGTAAGGGCCATGAGCCCAAGGAAGCGGGCGACAGACTGGCAGCATTTGGGGGGACCCCATTCCTCCCCGAGAGGGTGGCCTTGAACATTGAGGAAATAGAATGGCTCCTGGAGAGGTCTGTGCGGGGAGGTAAGAGTAAGAGGCTTCTCCCCACCCAAGGGACCAGGATTCTTGAGTGAACATCCCAAAGATTACCAGCCACCCTGACTTTCACTTCCCCTCACCACTCATGTTTGGGTTCGCAGGCCCTAAAGGGGCCCGTGGCCTCCCTGGGACCCCAGGCCAGCCCGGACTGCGTGGGAATAAAGGAGAGCCTGGAGGTCCAGGATTGGTTCACCTTCCCGAATTGCCAGGTAAAGAATAAAGTTTTTCCTCATCTGCTTCTCCTCGACTGGGCCTGCGGGTTTGAATCGTGGTAGCCAGTCATCCACTATCGTGGACAGTGAGGTCTGCACCCTGGTGTGGGCGGGGTGATTTGGATTTCGTACTCAGGTGGCACAAGCTTCAAACTCGAAGGTGACAGTGAGTCAGAGCGCTCAGGGCCATCAGCCAGGATGAGCCCTTCACTTTCAGGAGGAGCTCGGATAGAAAGTGCCTCTGCCTGAGGTTGCAAAGGCACTAGTGAGAGAGCTAGGACTCCCCTGCCCCCCCCCACTCCCCACCCTTTAGCTGACCACCAAGCTTCTGGCAAGTTCCTGGCTCCATTCCTTCTAGCTCAGACAAAGAGGTCCAGGTGAGTCAGAGGGAAGAGGTTCCTTTCTACCCCTTTGCTCACACCCTGTTGCAGGCTTGCTCTCCACTGCGCTAGGGGGTCTTAAAGTGTGTTCCCCAGATTTGTGGCCCCAGCATCACCTGAGAACTTGTTAATAATGCACCCTTGGCCTCTCAGCAGAGCTACTGATCAGAAGCTCCGGGGAGTGGGGTGGGGGGAACGGGGAGCGGTGGTGCCCAGCCATGTGGTTGTGGCCAAGCACCTCCTCCCCAGGTAGCTCTGACCCCCACTCAGTTTGAGAGCCAGGAACTCTGCTCTGCAGCACGGGGCTTGTCATGGCCCATGCCCTCCCTGGTTTATTTATCCAGCTCCAATCCCCTCCAACTACCGCACGGCGGCAGGGGGTAGATGACTTCAGAAGAAACTGGGCCTTTGACAGGGAGTCTTGGGTATATAACCTGTGCTCTTCGGCCAGTGGAACCGCCCCGGGAGTGGGTTGCTGGGCTCAGCCCAAGGCCTGGCCTCACTGAGCTAGAACCTTCTGCAGCCCCGGCCTCTGGGCGCGTCCTCCCAGGACCAGGGGCTCCTGCCTTTCAAGAGAAGTGACACACATTATCGAAATGGTAGCTTTTGTAATAAAAAAAACCAAAATCTGTCTCAGGGATCTCCACCCAGACCTATCCTTTCTAAACCTCCATGGCCTTTTTATTTTTTGCCTCTTTACATTTAGGATTTCCTGGACCTCGTGGGGAGAAGGGCTTGCCTGGGTTTCCTGGGCTCCCTGGAAAAGAGGGCTTGCCCGGGAAACTTGGCAGTCCGGGTTTACCCGGTTCCAAGGGAGCCCCTGGTGACATCTTTGGCGCTGAGGACGGTGCTCCGGGGGAGCAAGGCCACCAGGGATTGCCAGGGGACAGAGGACTTCCTGGAAACTCTGGCCTTCCAGGACCCAAGGGTGACTCTTTTTGACTCACTTACATAGCAATCTATGGCAAGTCTTTCAGTGACTGGTGTATCCTTGCATGAATACACGCTTAAGTCTAGGGTGATGGATCCAGGAGGGGATGACGTTGGAAAAGCCATTTTGTTCTGTCTCTCGCTTCTGGGGACCTTTTCTTCAATCACCGGAGTCTGTTCTCCCTACTTCGTCAATCCGGAAGTAACCGTAACAGAGAGTCTGGTTTCTTGTAAAGCCTCTGATGTGTCACTAAGGCAAGAGCAGTGAGGGCTAGAGCAGAGGAGACCGCCGCACCGGGGATGTACCCTGGGCCAAGGTCTTGCGCTGCAAGTTGGTTTGGTGACCAGTCCCCACTGTCCATCCGGGCTGTTGATCATCTGTCCCTTCCTTTCATCAGGTTTGCTTGGGAAGTCGGGCCTGCTGGGCCTCAAAGGTGAACGGGGCAGCCCCGGCATGCCGGGCCACGTGGGACAGCTGGGGCCCCCAGGGCCTGAGGGTCTATTTGGCGTCAAGGGCAAACCCGGGCTCCCGGGTGCACCGGGCTTTCCGGGCCCTTCAGGTAGGTCCTTTGGAAGAGGAACCCAGGCTTAAGCCGGGGCCCTGGGCCCTAGCACCCTGAGGGACAACCGCAGCAGTGCACCAGGAGCGGGGTCTAGAAGGATCCTCCACCTTCCCAACCTCTCGCAGTTCCCAGTCTCAGGGGGCCCTGACAGTGCCAAGCAGAAGAGATTTCTGTACTTGAGCTTTCAAAAGGGTAGCACGTGTCCCTCCCCACCCCTCCCCCGTGGCCTCGCTCCCCCTTTCCCAGTTCTGGAAGCCGCCCTAGTTGTGCAGGTGGGTCTAGCCATCTCCTCTGGCTCAGCTGCGGCCACGGGGAGCCTGCTTAGGATGTGGGGGCGGGAAGAAGCTTGAGCCGAAGGCCTGCCTCTCCAGCGAGTGTGCCTCTGAGGACCCGCAACCAAAGCAGGTCACTGGGCTGTGGGGCTGACACCCCCCCGCCCCCGGCTCCAGCCTAGCATTCGTGGCGCACCTGCTCCTCGTACCACCCGCCTCACCCCAACCTCAGTGACTATGTCACACCCCCCTTACTCCTGGCCACGTGACTGAAGTTGAGTTTTTGCAGAGCCACTAAAATCCTTTTTATCCCTTTTATCCTTCTGTGTTTCTGGGGTCTCCCCATGGGCCGTCCAGGTGAGAAAACAGTACGCAAGCTCACAGGCTAACACCCCCATTGACTTGCCCAAGGAATTCGAAGACTATACACTAGAACCTGGCAAGGCCAGGGGTCCCCGGACTCATGCTGGGGCGTTGGCCCCCATTGAATTTCCTTCCCTTGTTGTGGAATCCCCTTCCCAGCCCCCCATTAGAATCCTGGGGCTTGCGGCTACTGGATGCTTTTCAATTCATGGAAAGCCAAGTCAGCCATTCATTGAGGTCCTTGGGGGCTCAAACACGTCCATCGTCACTGATTTAATCCTTTGGTTTTTTAATTTCCTTGCTTTGTACCTGAACATTCCACTTTGGCAGCAGCTCAGGAGGTTAATCCCATTGACCAATTTAAACCCTGGTGAAAGAAATCCCAGAATACCTAGGAGACCAAATGGGCCTTGGGGATTTCTACAGGACTGGGCACTAGGGGGTCTTTCAATCTTAAGGCCAAGGGACTGGCTGATTTAACTGCTTGCAAGAGGGATTAAAAGGGCAGCCCAGTCTCCATGGCTCCCTGGGAAGCTGAAACAATGGCCCGGCTTTAACCTCTACTTTGCCAGATTGGCTCAGGAAACAGCCGGCCTGGCTTCCCAGAGCCCCATTCACAGGCCAAGATGTGAACCACATTCATAAAAGGGGGGAGAAGCTCTAATCGGAAGGGCTTTGCATGCCCTGCCAGCCACCGTGCCATGCTAAGAGTGATGGCCACTGGCGTGCGTGCTGCTCCGGCTGGTGAACCCTAAGGCTTCGGCCAGCTGAGAATCCTGCCAGTTAGCCGCCTGTGTGGGGCCATTGTTAAGGGACCATTTCCAACACCCAGCTGGCCAGCCAACCAGAAGCCATGGGAATGGGCAGTGGCCCAGATCTGGACCAGATCACCCTTGACGACTGTCCCGTGTTCTCTCCCGTGCTGATTCAGGACATCCTGGAAAGAAAGGTGTAAGAGGCGACACAGGTCCCCCTTCATCAGCTGGAAAGAGAGGCCTGCCGGGGCTGAAAGGCCTTCCGGGATCTCCAGGGCTGGTTGGCTTCTTGGGGAGCTCAGGCTTGCCAGGGAACACTGGGTTGCCAGGCCTGCCAGGTCCAAAGGGTAAGTGAAGCGAGTGGGGCTTTTTGTGGGAAGAGGGTCCTGCAGGGCCAGTGTTACGGGAAGGCTCCCACCTAAGCGAGTCACCCTCACTGCTGGCTGGGTGGAGCTCTGGGCCGGATGACTGTCACACTGGGTGTTCTCATTCACCCCACCCCTTCCATGGTGTCCGAAGGCTCTCGGTTTCTGCTAGCCCACCAGAGGTTGGATGGGAGGGTCTCCATTTTATACAGGGGCAAATGACAAGTCCAAGGTCACACAGCCGCTTAGCAACAGCACCCAGCTAGGGCTCATCTCCCTTTTTTTTTTTTTCTGTGCCACCCAGGAGCTCTAAGATGGCACAGGGTAAGAGAGGCACCCACCTCCTCTTTCCCTCCTGTCACTTTAGTGCTATGTCCCTGTTCAGGGAAGTAGTATAATATGTAAGGACTAACAACTGGGGCTTTGGAGTTAAGAGAAATCTGGGTGGGAATCCCTTCTCTGCAGCTGCCGAGCTGTGTGATTTGGGGTAAGTTATTTAACCTCTCTGAGCTTCCATTTCCTTGTATGTCCGACGGGGATTATAGTAGAAGTTCCTCGTTTCTCAACAGGTGAGAAGGGGTCTGCTGGGCTGGCAGGTTTTCCGGGGATGCCTGGCCTCCCTGGTCTTCCCGGCGCAAGTGGATTAAAGGGAATTTCTGGGTCAGCCGGAAGAATGGGACCATCCGGACGGGCTGGTAGTGCTGGTGAAAAAGGTGAGCTGGGGAACTGAATTCTGAACTCGCTAGCCGAGCTTCTCAAGGTACATTTTGTCCGTCAACCTTGAGGCCGGTATGGCTTGTACCCATCCTGTGTTAGATAAGTCTGGGGGCTTCTGAACCCCACCCCTTGGCTTCTAAACCACAAGAGCTAATGACTTCTGAGATTTCACTGTGCGTTAGAGGCCTCACCGTACGTTCCCAGATGCTCCCACTGGAGGGGGGTTTGGAGTGGGCTTCAAAGTTGCTGGCCGACTTTGGGCCTGTCAGAGGAGAGGGCATGCACATAGGTGGGAAGTCAGGGAACCAGGGCCCAGAAAGGGCCTGGAAAGGAGGCCCAGGGGTGGTACAGGAGGAGCCGAGATGAAAGGTCAGTTCGTGCCTGACCCCGTGTCTAAGCTTCCTCTCACGAGGGTCTCACGATCTCCACCCCCTTCCCCTGCAGGAGACCGAGGCGACCAGGGGCCAGCTGGAAAACCCAGCCCAAGACCTCCCATGCTGAACCTCCGGTACAAAGGAGACAAAGGCTCGAGAGGCTCAGCGGGATCCGACGGATTTCCTGGGCCCAGAGGTGCTGGGGGCAGGCAGCGGGCAAGAGAAATGCTCATCTTCAACTTCCCTCCCGAGAAAAGGCCCCCGCAGCACAAGACACCCCCCCCCAGAGTGGCAACGTGGGTGGCGGCAGGGGGGTCCAAGGAGGCTGCCTTCTCTGGGCCTGCAGGGCAACTGGATGGCCAGGCTGCCAGGCTGCTGGTGTTTGCTCCTGCCCAGAGTCTTTTTTCTAAGCCCTTTGTTTCTTTCCCAGGTGACAAAGGAGAGGCTGGCCGCCCGGGGCCACCAGGCTTGCCTGGAGCTCCTGGCTTCCCTAGTACCATCAAGGGACTCGCTGGTAGAGCAGGCCTCCCTGGCTCCCCAGGACAACGGGGCTTACCCGGCTTGAAGGGGTCCCCTGGAATCACAGGTTTCCCAGGAATACCGGGGGAAAGCGTAAGTGCGCCCAGCTCCTGGTCTCTCTGCCGGGACCTGCCCCTGTGCCCCATCTTTTTGGCCCCAGCCCACTTCCCGGCCCCTTTCCCTAGCTCACCCCAGACAAAGCCCTCTCTCTGAGTCTGACAGGCCTTCCCCCACCCCTTTCCTAAAGGTTCCTTCCTCTGCGCGTTTGTTCATGCTCTCCCACCCCCCACACTCCCCCAGGAGTCTCAGAAGTCCCACCTCGCCGGCATTCTGCACTTCTCACTGCTTATGTGAATCCCAGTTGGTTCTGTGTGGGCCCGATTTCCTCAGTGAGATTGTCGGGCCTTGAGAACAAGTCCTTATGTGCTTTTCTAGAAGTCTGCACCCCACCACCGGCATCCCCCCACCCCGGCCCCGCCCTTGAGCTAGGCACATCATAAGACTTTGGTACAGGCCTCTGGACATTGTGATTTCAGGAAGGTCATTGTTGACAAGTGGCAAGTAATCAAATGAGCTTGTCTGGGCTCTTCAAAGTCAGGCGATAGGGTAGGCATAGCCACAAGATGGAGCTGAGTTCGAATCTCCCCTCCCCCGCTCGTGAACTCCGTGATTCTGCGCATATTGCTTACCTTGCCTGAGCCTTGCTTTTCTCATCTGCACAAAATGGAAATGATACTCAAACCTCCTTCGGACAGCAGTGAGAATTAAATGAGCCAATCCGAGTAAAGCGCTTAGCTTGGTATCTCACAAATGGCGGATTCTTAATAAGTGGTCACCGTCATAGCAGCGGGGAACCAAATGAACTTTGTTCCAGAACACCTGTGTCCCTACAGGCAAAATCCCATCTCTTTAAAATCGGTAGGCCATCGGATGGATGGAGAGAACACACACACACACACACATCCTGGAAGCAACTGCAAAAGAAAGCATTCTTAGCTTGGTGGTCCTGACTCCTCCTCCCCTAGTAGGGATGGAGTCAAAGTAGGAGAGCATTCTGGGAGGGGTCCCAGCGTGAGCAAAGGCTCAGAATGAGCAGAGATCCTAAATGTGTGGGAAAAGCCAGGCAGATGTAGGGGGGTGCTGTCAGCGAGCACAGAGACCCAGCCAAGAACTCGGGCTCCCACCCAAGGCACGAGGTAGTGTACGTCTTTACTAGGGAAGGCTGGGCAACTCAAAACCACACCAGCTCGCAGGGGAGGGGCTGTGCTGAAGGCAGCTGACACGCCCTCTTCCGGGACACAGTGTGCTGGGCAGGAGTCAGTCAAGGCAGTTTTTCCTGTGAAAATGGTAACAGGAGCCCAAACACAGACTCCCAAACCTGCGCACATCCAGCCTGCTACATGGTGCCTTGCAGGGACCCAAAACTTGCAGAACCTGCCGCTGAGGGCTATCGCCCTCCCCCGTGAAGCATCGCCAAACATCTGACCGGACGGTTACATCCTCTATTTTCAAAGAGACTTGCTACAACAGCCGCACCTTGATTTCCCAACATTCTCATTTTGATAGCCATTGGGAAGTTGTGAATGACGAGACCGGCATTAATCTGCAGCTAGCGTCCCTCCCCTAAAAACCCCGACTATGCATTTCCACCCTTGGCTCATCATCTTCCCTTCCACAGGATGCCCCTCCACCCCCCACCCCTGCCACAGCATACATGGTAGACCTCTCTCAGGTGGTGGTTCAGAGAGGACGGGCGCGGGGGAGGGGGCGGTGAGAGTGTGGAAGGCCCCGAGCTCCAGGCAGAAATAATGGTTTCCATATTGCTTTGAAGGGTTCACAAGGCCTCCGTGGAGCTCCGGGTCTCCCAGGAACATCTGGTCTCCCAGGTGCAAAAGGTGAGGAGCATAATCCCCTCCAGTTCCATCCATGTTGATGCAAACGGTGGGTATTCATCCTTTCTGATGACTGAGTAATATTCCATTGTACATAGGCTACGTGAAATAAGTCAAGCAGAGAAAGACAATTATATGGTTTCACTCACATGTGGAAAGTAAGGAATAGTGCGGAGGGCCAGGGGCAAGGGAGGGAAAACTGAATGGGAAGAAATCAGAGGGAGACAAACCATGAGACACTTGGACTCCAGGAAACAAACTGAAGGTTACAGAAGGGAGGTGGGTGGGACAATGTGGTAACCGGGTGATGGGTATTAAGGAGGGCACGTGTGGTGATGAGCACTGGGTGTTAGACACAACTAATGAATCATTGAACACTGCATCAAAAACTAATGATGTACTATATGCTGGCTAACTGAATGTAATAATTTTTTTTTTTTTTTAAAAAGCATTTTCTCTTTTAATGGATGTTTCCAGAGCAAGGTGGATTTCTAGCAGGCTCGGGGGTCTTGGGGAAGGAAACTTGGTGTTCAAAGGGAAGTGAATGGATTTACCTTTCAAAGTCAGCAGCAGAGGAGGGCCTCGGCTCAAGACAGTCTTTTTCCCTGCTGAACCCAGCCCACGGGGCAGGAAAATTTCCCATACTTGCCATCATCATTGTTCCATTCTGGTGATGTTTCCCATCTTCTTTGCCCATAGTGAACTTAGTGATGTCTTTCTAGTGGAGATATGCTTCACGTAGCAGCATTTCTTGCCAATAGCCTGATAGCATCCCAGCCTTTTTTTGGTGATTTGTCACTTTTTGCCGGGTGCATACTTTTGTCAAAGATCTCCTCTGGCTACATTGAATCCGAAAAAGTTTTGCCATCAAAAGATCTCTTTGCTGCAAAATGAGCTCGAGCTTCTCTTGACCACTTGGACAATATCTTCATATCCCCAGGAGATCAAGGTCAGACACTTGGAATTTCCGGTAGCCCAGGACCCAAGGGACAACCTGGGGAGTCTGGTTTTAAAGGTAAGTCTTCTGTCCTTTTATCTCACGTGTCTCACAGGCTCCTCAAAACTGAGGATCGGCAGGAATTGGGGAGGCCAGCCCCAAGTTCTGTAACTTCTATCCAGTGCAGAAAAATTCTTACCCTGACACGTATCCACTCATAGGCAGCCCACCATTTCCCCAAACAAACCAGTCTACTTTTCCTTTGAGACTCACGGTATACGTCTAGTAAGACCTTCGGGATAATGGCTTCTACTTCTTCAGTATATAGTCATCTAACCTGGTTCTCAAACATTTCCACCCATTGCTCCTCCCTATGGAGGCACTCAGAACATGTTTACTTCCCGTAGCGGGCAGCCCCTTGAAAATGCAAAGACAGCTACCCTTACCATCTTTTTCAGAGTCTTTTCATTGGATTGGACTCTCTCGAGATTTCAAGTAGCTTTCCTTTCCTGCTTCCTCTCTCCCTGGGAGAAACACGGTGCCCGGAACAGGGCCCGACCATTCAGCATGTTTCTTGATTGTGTAGGCATGAAAGGAACAGATGGAATCGTTGGTGATGTGGGTTTCCCAGGAAGCAAAGGTGAAGACGGGAATGTTGGGATTTCTGGAGATGTCGGCCTTCCTGGCTCCCCAGGTACTGTGCCACCCGACGACGGTATTCTGAAAAAGTGAGGGTTGGCTTCAAGCCATGGCCCAGTCTGAGCTCCTGCCTTTCTTTCTCTTTCAGGACTCCCGGGGATTGCAGGCACAAGAGGAAATCCAGGGTTTCCGGGTTCTCCAGGCCATCCAGGGGCACCTGGACCCCTGGGACCCTCTGGCCTAATGGGAACCAAAGGTATGTGTATTTGAGAGGAGGCCATGGGGAAAGAGGTTCTTCCCTCAGAAAAAGGATGGCAACTCCTGTATTAGGAGACACTCTCTGGGGGCAAGCTATTTCCAGGGGAGTCACTGACTGGGCCACGTGACGGATAATGGGAAAAGGAGAACATGGAATCCATGGAGAGAAGAGTTATCGAGAAAGGCTGTTGTCCCGGCACGCGACATCTTCCCAACGTCAGGGTTGGGTAGTGAGTCTCTGGCTGCTGGCATCTCTAGGTCTTGGCATTGCCAAGACCCTTCAGAAGTTGCCAGAGCCATTTCTGATCTCGGTCTCCTCAGGTTTCCCTGGACTTCCTGGTTTACATGGACTGAATGGGCTTCCAGGAACCAAGGGAACCCATGGAAATCCAGGTAAGGAAGACCCTCAAGGGCAAGAAGGAGAGCATCGGCTCTTCCAGAAGGCTGGCAGGGGCTGGCCATGAGTTCTCAACTGTGGGGTATCCCGTATCCTTCAGCTCATAGATCTCCTCGCCAGCCCCCAGTTCTGAGGTGCCTTGATTTGTGGAAGAAGGAAGAAGGGGAAAGAAGTTTGTCCTTCTACCCAGAATGAGCTCTCCTTCTGGTTACTTCAGCACTCGGTTTCTGGCGCACGTCAGGCAGGCCCCAAGCCCATGAGCTAGGCATTAGGGCCTTGCCCACATTGAGTTCTGTCCCTCCTCTGTCTGCATCTCCTCCTAGGACCTAGTATAACCGGCGTGCCTGGGCCAGCTGGCCTGCCTGGTCCCAAAGGGGAAAGAGGTTCTCCAGGAACTGGCCTCGGAGCCCCAGGGAAGCCAGGCACGAGAGGACAAAAAGGTGGCCGAGGTAAGTGAGCCCATGTCAGGCCTTGTAGAAGCTGAGTAAGTCCCGGCCAGGGAGCCAAGGTTGGGGCTTCTCAGGGCCACGTGGCTCACAGGGTTGAGTTGTGCACGTCTTCACATCTCTGGGGATCTTGGAACCCAGTGGAACTGACTGCAAAGCGGGGGACCAGGCCTAGGGCTTTCCCGGAAGGCATGTCAGGGAGCAGTCCTGTGAGCTCCCTCTAACCTCCTTATTCCCTCCTGCTCTCCCTTATTAACCCCAGGGTCTCTCTTGCACCCTTGGCCAGGGCCTGACTTTAAAGGTCCTGAGGGACAAGGCCTGTCCACTTAGCAAGAGATTTGCCGGAAGTTCCTCAGCGTCCAGGGTGGATGGTTGTCTACTACCAGAGCCCTGAAAAGACAGCATGGCTGTCGGAAGGAGCCTAAGACTAAGGGCGAATGTTCTGAATGTTCTGAAGATCCAGATACAGGGCACTCCATGTAAGACAGGAAACAAACGTAGTGTAGCATCACACCTAGGAGTATGGGCTCTGAAGTCATACCGCTGGATTCAAATTCCAGCTCTACCCCTCACTGGCTATATGACCTTGAACAAGGAAGTGAGTGACTTGCCTCTCAGTCCCCAAAGGATCCTTCATTTTCCTTTTCTGTAAAATGGGCAGAATGAGAGAATCGACTGCTTAGGTTCGGTGAAAAACCGACGAGGAGCGAGGTAATAGTTGTATAAAAGCAGTTAGCGAGCACCTGGTACATAGTAGGTGCTTAAGAAATGTCCATTATATCATGACGTGTTCCTGGGACAATCCTATTTACAAAATGTTCTGCTCCTTTGTTTGCTTCTGGAGCTTGAGGGCCCCCTGCCTCTTATTTATGTGCATGTTTGTATAATGTGTGTCTGTTTTCCAGGAACTAATTCCTACATTAATTCATTTTCTGCTGAATTTTATATTGCTGCATCTGCTCTCTCTGTGTTTGCTCTTTCCTTTGGTCTGGACCAACCTGTTCTTTTCTGAAAGCCAGCAGCTTCTCCCGAGTGGGGGCTCCCACAGGAGAGAGTGTGGCTTCTTTCACAGGAGGTAGAAAGAGGGGGCCCGGATAGAAGCAAAACCCAGATGGTTTCCCATCTTGACTATGGATGCCTAGTCATTAAATTATCCATTTCCTTTCGCTCTCTGAGGTAATAAAAAAAAATCACGACGACGAATGTAGTAAACAGCACATGCAAAGATGGCTACATCTCAGGAACACCTGAAATTTTAAAAAATCGCTATCTTCTTTTTCTTAAATTGGGTGGTTGGAGCAGAGATGTTCATTGTTATCTGGGTGATTTTTTACTTGCGATTTATAAATATTCTTCTGCTCTTCTCAATATCTATCCAAAACATGGTTTTAAAAGTACACAGCAAATTTCCCACCTCCCCGCCCTACAGGAACCTATCTCTGTTATGATAGTAGAAATCAGTGTAAAATGAAGATTTACCCCAAAGCAAACTTCCTAAAGCAGTCCCTGCCCCTATAATACCTTTAGCTAAATAATTTTGAATCCCACCATTTTTGCATTTGCGCTAAATATTTAGAGGCTGCATTTGTGTATCTAGGCTTTTCTTAAGTCTCGGACACTGAAATGAGTTGGAAAAACGTGCCATTGGGCATTTTCACGTGCTCCTTTAAAGTGCCTCATTGTTAAAGAAATACGTGAGCCTTTTTTTTTTTTTTTACTACTTGAGATCAGTAGAACCTTTATTTCAGTTTTAATGCTAGATGGGTGGAATTCTAAACTCAAGAAACAGGCAAAAAGAGAAGGCAGCTCCAAAAACTACTATGGGAGTTTTTTATAATCTGTGTGCTGCCCACAGTACTATCTGGTGTCTTGTTTATTGCTTTTTGTTTCATCTCACCATAGATATATATTTTATATATAAATATATGTATGTATATATTTAAAGCTATATTTTCAGGAAAAAATATAATATGTCTTTCTTTTCAGATATTTACCTTTGTGACAAAGAAAAATACTTGAAAGGTTCAAGACCTAACTGACCATACTTAAAAATAGCACCACGTGGCTCTACAACTTGTTTTTCTCGTTTTCTTTTGTTTTGTTTCCAGACCTATAATAATTGGAGCCTTTTCTTGAAATTCACTTTTTTATTCTTTATGTTTCACCTGCGTTCAGTTCACTAATGAGCTGTAAAAACCACCGGCACTCACCAATCCGCCATCTTTCTTTGTGCATTTTTATGGATTTACTCTTTCTTTAATGAAATACAAGAAGTTCCACCTTAGTATTTTTGGCTTTCTTCATCAGAAAAACAAAAATTCAACATTAGTATTTTGGGATTTTATTGTTACAAACAAAAATCATCTCGACCACCAGAATAGTTTATCAACTAGTGGGAATCTGTTTCTCTTCATTGGAATGTATTCTAGAATATGCCAGAATAATAAATACATTTCTTTCATGCTACAAGTTTAAGATGGACTTCAACATTTTACGTATGGCTTTGATGTGGTTTCCCATCAAGATTCCATGTATGTATTCAATAAATCTTCTGTAATTCGTTGAAATTTTCTGGTTTTGAACGTTATAGTAGAAATCATTGCGCAGACGGAAAACACGTAAAAAAAAAAAATCAGAGCAGACAAGTATTCTGTATCTATTCTAATAAATGGCTTTTTTCTTTGACCAAAAGGGGGAAAGGGATATGGTATAGAGAAATTTGTTCTCTAGGCAATTAAGCAAGCATCCAGCTTGCTTAATCCACGAGTTGCCTGTGAAAGCATTTTCTAGTTTGCCTAGAAGACCCATAAATCAGCCCTAGGAGACATCGGGAGCCTCAGCCCCCTCGGGACCGCCACTCAGACCCAGCCGGCAGCTGTTTGGGCTGGAGCCCTGCCCCACCCCAGCCCTTATACCTTCTTCCCTGGGCAGCCCCAGATGTAACTGGCTAATTCAATGAGAATGTGCCACAGGGCCAGGAGGTTTAAAAACACCTTGGGAAACTTCAGTTCCAGGTGCTGTAGTCATCATGTCTTTTCTTCCTCGTTTGAGAGAAAGCTGTCTGAAATATTTCCATTTCCAACGACACTGTGACTTCGTGTGTCTGCTGATGTGCGCCGGTCCGGCCCCTACCTGACCCCTCCCGTTTGCCCTGGGAGAGCCTGACCACGCCAAGCCCATAGCGGCCCTTTTCATTTATTCTTTGCAGGTTTCCCAGGTCTCCAGGGCCCTGCTGGTCTGCTCGGTGCCCCAGGCCTCTCCTTGCCCTCAGTCATAGTGGGACAGCCTGGCGACCCTGGGCGACCAGGCCTAGATGGAGAGCGAGGTAAAGACAGGAAGCCCGGAAGAGGTTTGGCCTTCGCCTTTTGTCCGGATTTGGGAGAGGTCCTGATACAGTCCGGCCCCATTCTTACTACTGGCCATGCAAGGGCCTGCTTGGCCTCACATCCCTCCCCTAGCAGGGACACGGGGGACTGGGACGGGCTGTGTTTGCTCAGACGGTTCGGGAAGGTCCAGGCACTGGGACCCCACACACAGCAAGGGAACATTCTCTGCCCTGAGAATGGGCTTCAGCTTCCTAGCAGCCCCAAGGCCTTCAGCAGTAGCCGCTTCCCGCTCATCGGCTCTCATTCCTCTTCTGATCTTATCTCTAGGCCGTCCAGGCTCTCCGGGCCCCCCGGGGCCCCCCGGGCCGTCCTCCGATCAAGGTGACCCTGGAGACCCTGGCTTCCCTGGAGTTTCCGGCCCACAAGGGCCCAAGGGAGACCAAGGAATTCCAGGTTTCTCTGGCCTCCCTGGAGAGCTAGGACTGAAAGGTACGGCCGCACGGCAGGCTGTGGGGCCCTTTCCCACTCCACAGTTAGAGATGGCCCCTTCCTGATCACACCCTTCCCGCCCTCAAATCGGCCCAGTCTCCACCCCGCCGCCCCCAACCCGGACCACCATGCCAGGCCCTGACTTGCTTTCCTTTGGACTTTGCCAGGCGTGAGAGGTGAGCCTGGCTTCATGGGGATTCCAGGCAAAGTTGGGCCACCTGGAGACCCAGGACTTCCCGGGATGAAGGGGAAGGCGGGGCCCAGAGGTGAGTTGAGAGCACGTGCCTGGTTGCTCCCAAGCTGGAGGGATAGGTCTGGGGGTCCTGAGCCTACAGGAGTCAATGTCACCACGCCAAGAAAGCCTGGATGTCTGAGGCAGCTGGATGAAGCTCCTCCAGGGAGGGCATCTCCCCAGCTTGGGGACTTTGCTGCCTCCGACGGCTGCCGGGACTGAAGGTCACTACCACCGGGGGTCCGGCCGCTGATCTCCCCTCTGCACTCTTTCTGCCTCTGCGAGCACATTCGCTTTGGTTTGCACTCATCTCCACTTAGCCACGGGCTCAATTCCAGAAATGAAGAAGGACCCTTTCCGTCCTTTACTGCCACCCCCTCCCGAACGCCCAACCTGTCAGCCAGCCCTGTGGATTGCCAGCCTTCGATGCGCTCACACCTGCTCACCTCTCAGCCCTTCCCTGGCTGCCACCCGGGTCCAGGGCCTAGCCGGCTCTCACGGGAATCACTGCACTGACCTGCTAACTGGCCTCCCGGCTTCCTCTCCTGTTGGGCAGTTCCTCCAACAATCGTTTCTCCATGAAGCAGTCAGAGATCTTATCAGATATAAATCCTCCACTGGCTTCCCATAACAGAGCGATGAACTGTGGTTCCCAAAGTCCCACCGGACTACTCCCTCTTCATCCTCATCATCAGCCCTTCCTCTTTTCTGTTCGCCTTCTTTGCCAAACCAGCCTCTTCCATTTAGCCAACCTGGTAGACCCCAGGGCCTTTGCACAGGCGAGTTCTACTTCCTAGAATCCTCTTGCCCTCCCCTCCACCTCCACTCCTTCTCATCTTTAATGGTCTCAGCTTAAATGTCACTGCTTGTAAGAGGCCACTTACCTCTCTTTCTCAAGCAGGTTCTCCACCCCAGAGCCCCCTCAGCTCACTGTCACTGTGTCACTGTCACTGAGCTGTTCATTTCCTTTGTAGCGCTTCTCACAACTCTCAGGGAGAGGAATGGTATTTGTTATGAATCTTCCATCTTTCTCCCCGGACTGTAATTTTCACAACGGTCTGTCTTATTCCCTGCCCCGTGCCTCAGTCTACCAGGGTATGGCTCATAGTAGGCGCTTGAAAAATATTTGAAATGAAATGAATATGAAATAGTAATGAAATAGTAAGCAAATTGGCCTCGTGTGTCTCTTTGTAAACCAGCACGCCAGGCTCAGGGTACTGGGCCGTTGTGCCAGCCGAACCTCCAAGGTTGGACACCTTCCCCTGGCCTCCTTGGCACTGTGCTCTGACCAGGGAAGGAGCGAACCAGCGATCCCAGCCCCAGACGAAAGCTCAGGCCACCTCATAGGCCACAAATGTGTCCTGATTTGCCTACCACGTCCCAGGCCCTACGCCGGGCTCTGAGGAAACATGATGAATGTAACCCGGTCCTTGCCTTCTAGAAGTTACCGGTTCACTGGGGAGGTAGGTGGGTAAAGAAGACATCACATGAAGCGTGGTGACAGTCTTCCCAGAGGGATCCAGTGGGGACTGTGGGGGCAAACAGCAGAGGCAGAAAGCAGGAGATGGCCGGGTAGGAAAACACGCTTCTGGGGCCCCATGCCGGCTGCCTCCTCTGCCTCTGCCTGATATTTCCATCTCCCCCACTTGCCCCCAGGCTTTTCCGGATCCCGAGGTGCTCCTGGACAAACACCGATTGCAGAAGCTGTCCAGGCTCCTCCTGGACCCATGGGTCTACTGGGCATCGATGGCGTCCCTGGTATCACGGGAGACCCTGGGGTTCAAGGCCCTGTAGGCCTCCAAGGTAAAGCGAGCGCCAGAGACAGGGGACTTCTCGGGGAGGGGAGCTAAGACGGCCTTGGCTGAGAGGCTGAAGCAACTGGCTGAAATCTCCAGCTCAGAGCCTTTCCTCCGTTCCCTCACAAAGGCCCCGAGCTTCTTGCTGGGAAGCGGGGGCCAGCAAGGTCAGCAGATGTACTTGGCTTTAGAAAATGTGTGGGCAGAGCATAGCAACTACTCCAGGCAGCGCTTCCCTCTCTAATGTGCCGCAGAGGGAAGGAGGGAGTGTGGTGGAGGATCAAGAGCCAGGGACGAAGCCCAGGGCTGGAGGGAGGGGGCGGTCAGGAAACCTAGCTTCTAATCCCAGCCGATGCACCAGCTCGGGTAAGTGAGTAGTTTCTCCGGGCGCAGGTGTTCTCATCTCTGACATGCAACTCTGACAGTTTCTGGGCCTTCTGTGCGCAGCTGGGAGGATGAGAGGAAGGGAGGAATCGGTGTGAGGAGGCTCAGAAGGGCTAAGCACAGAGCAGTGGTCCCAGGACCGAGAGGCAGGGCCAGGAAGCTAAGGACTAGCCCAGGAGGCTCAGCCCTGAGTGCTCTAACGTGATGGTCAGTGCGCCCTCTCCTGGTCAGTCCTAGGCATGACACATGAGTCCTTTTTCCCTGGGGTCTGTTCTCGCGAACCTCCCACACTGAGTCCCAGCTGCTGGCCTTCTCTCCTTGCAGGCTCCAAAGGTTTACCCGGCATCCCTGGCAAAGATGGTCTCAATGGACTCCCTGGCCCGCCTGGGGCTCTCGGTGACCCTGGTCTCCCTGGACTGCAAGGCCCTCCAGGATTTGAAGGTCTGGTGATGTCAGCACCAAGGGGCCAAGGGTTTTCCTAAGGGTAGAAGGCTTTGGAGTGAGCCAGAATCTCAGATCCGAGAAACGGGAAATGGGGCAGTAAAACCCGACAGTGCTAGGGGCCCGGAAAGCCAGACTGCGTTCCATTCGTTTCCACCCACCTGTGAGCCTAGGAAGGATGAGAGTCCCACATTCTGGAAGGCAAGGACTCCTTCCAAATCCTTCTCTGGGTTCTCTTCCAGCCCTCAGGAGAGCTATGATCATCCTCTAGACTGGCCCCCAGCCCTGCACCTCCCCTTTTCTACCCTGGGATTCTGACATGGATGGGAAGGGGGCAGTTCAAGGCATAAGGAAGTCTGAGGAACGGCTGCTACTTACCTCCCATTTGGTAACAGGGATGGCAAATCAGTTGTCCTGTGCAGAGAACAGCTCTGAGGCTCAGTGGGACAAGGGGTATGATTAACTAGCCCCCTCTGCCATGGGCAGGAGAGTGGGTGGGATTTTTGCCCCGATAATCCCAATTCTGCTTTTGCTGCCTCTGATTCAGCAGGGGCCCGGTTATGTCCTGGGAGAGCCTGCGAGGTCCGAGGAGTCGCCCCCTCCGCCCCCTGCTCCCCTCGTAGTGGACGGGAGGCCAGGGGCCTTGGGAGGGGAGCTGGATAGCACGCTTTTTCAAATAGGGACTCCGTGGCTGGATACGCCCGGGGTTGGAATTCTAGCTCCACGGGCTGTGGGACTTGTGAGCCTGCTCCCTTAGCTACAAATCGGGGTGATCGGGTTGTTGTGAGGACCCAGTGAGCTAGCACGGGTGTGTATGCAGTGTGCCCAGCTCGGGGCTCAGCCCGAGGTCAGTAGCTGCCGTTAAAGAGTGGCTCACTCCCCTTTCCTGCTCTCTCCCTCTCAGGCGCTCCAGGGAAGAAGGGTCCCTTTGGGAGGGCTGGAGTGCCCGGGCAGAACGTGAGAGTGGGATACACCTTGGTGAAACACAGCCAGTCGGAACAGGTGCCCCTGTGCCCCATCGGGATGAGCCAGCTGTGGGTGGGTTACAGCTTGCTGTTCGTGGAGGGACAGGAGAAAGCCCACAACCAAGACCTGGGTAAGTACTGGCTGACACCAGCCTTGGCCACCCCCCTCCCACCACCACGGGGATCAAGAGCTCCCCTCCTCCGTCCTCCCAGCCTGGCACGGGGCCCACCGTTGGATGGTGGTTTTCCAGCACTAGCTGTCGCGTCAGGCGGATCTGGGTTTAAACCCGGGCTCTCTCACTTTCCGGCCGGGGACCCTGGGCGACTTCTTCGACCCCCCTGAGCTACCGCTTCCTCCTTAAATGGAAACAAAGCTAAGGCTAGTACCTATCTCAGAGGCTGCTGTAAGGATTACATGAGTCACCCAACGGAAAACGCTTAGGATAACGTTCGGCATGTTAAGCATCCATTACACCTTAGCGATTAGCAGGAGTAATAATAATAATGTGACCTGTGGGGCAACAGCAATTACCCAGGAATTAATTGTATTGTCTACAGGTGTGCCGACTCTGAACCACAGGCTCGCTCTATTCAATGCCGGTTTGACACAGCAGATTAATTAGGGAGCCGTTCTGCGGCTTGGACAAAGATTCCTTTCATTCTCAAACTTCCCTGGTGTGTTGAAAATAGGATTTGACCAACAGACGCCAGCGGATGCACGATGTGCCAGGCCTGGAAAGAGGGCCGTCCCTGCTCTGGGACAAGTGGCTGGATGCCAGCCGGGCCAGTCCAGCCCTGGCAGCGCTGGGGACGGTCCCAGCCCCGCCTCTCTTGGCCCCACCTTACCCGCCCCTGCCCACCTGCTCTCCTTCCAGGCTTTGCTGGCTCCTGCCTGCAGCGCTTCAGCACCATGCCCTTCATCTACTGCAACGTGGACGAAGTGTGCCACTACGCCGGGCGCAACGACAAATCCTACTGGCTCTCCACCACCGCCCCCATTCCCATGATGCCGGTCGGCCAGGCCCAAATCCCCAAGTACATCAGCCGCTGCTCTGTGTGTGAGGCGCCCTCGCAGGCCATCGCCGTGCACAGCCAGGACGTCACCATCCCGCGGTGCCCCCTGGGCTGGCGCAGCCTCTGGATCGGGTACTCCTTCCTCATGGTGAGGCCCTGCCCTGCCCCCTTCCCCAGTGCAGAGGCAGAGGGCGCTGGCGGGGGTGGGCTGGGGGGGACCCCGGGAGGGTCCCTCAGGCGGGTTCACAGGCCCAAGGGACATGAGGCAGGAGGCACAGAATTTGAAAAGAAGGAAGAGGCTTGGCCTGACCTTGGCCCAGTTCTGCATGAATGATGGGTAATTCTGAGGGCGAGTAGGAGGGAACAGTTTGTACCAAGCGGTCCTGGGATGAGAATATCTATGAATCACCGGCAAAGGCCCTGACATCTCCATGCCCGCTTCAGATACGCCACAAGCGAGGGAGGGAGGTGACAGCTGATCCCGATGGACAGTGAGGGAGAGGCTGTCCCCCTCAAGGCCGGGACACACTCTCATGGCCCAGGCTGGGCATGGGCGCCCCTCCGGCCACTGCCACGTCCTCCTGAAAGGCTCAGCTGAGGGCGTGCCATGTTTTGACCTCCTTGCTGGGGTCTTTGCTGCTTGCCCGCTGTGGTGGGAAGGCTGTATGTCTTGGTAACAAAGAGCTGAGAACATCTGCAAGCCCAAGGAGGCATTAAGTCGCTCACATGCCATTCTGTGTGAATATATGGGGCAGGGGCGGGGGGCGGGGGGGTCCGGACATTAAATGAGCAAAAGATCAGGTTTCGGGCCAGAATCGCTCCCGGGGAGTGCCAAGGTGACATCCGCCGAAGTATTCTGCCTCACCAGAGCTTCCTTGCTAAATCACCAGGGGTGAGATGACAAGAAAGTGTCTTTGAAGAATTACCAAAGCCGTAGGCCTCCTCACATTGGTGTACCTGCCTGGAATGAGGTTCTTCCTTGTTTTGCTCTGTCTGTGTGAATCGGGCAGTTTATGCCCATGTGATACAGAATCACCTCACCTCTCATTCTGTCCCATCCACCACCCAGACCAGGAAATAAGTCGAAAAGGCCCCTGAGCTTCCACAAGGAACGGTACAAAAGTTGTACAAAATCACATGGGGTTTTGCTCCTGGGAGCACTCTTAAGTCCTTATTCAGAATCTCTTTACTCTTACCTTACACAGAATTCTAACGTTCTAGAATATCCATATTTTCCTGAAAGCCTGTAAGGGTGGGAATTTGGACTGCCTAGTATGGCATCCTGGAGCCATAAGACATGCCTGCTAAGGAGGAGAAAAGAGGGAGAAAATGATTCAAAGGTGGCCTGAGAACTCTATAGGTTGTGTCCTTTGGGGAGACACAACTGCCCAACACAAAAAGCAACATTCCCAACAATAAGCCTGAGTCCTGCACGAAGTGTAAGATACACAGCATCTGCCCATTTAGTAAGGCAGGGTGGTGCGTCGTTTGTTCCAGAACGTGTTCCATCTGAGGATCAAAATGAGGAAAACTTCGACGCTTCATGTGTCAGGAAAATCACTTCTAAGGAGACTAACCCTGAACGTCCAACTTGTGCATCTGTCCCATTGGCCATTAGTTCTGGCCTAATGAATGGCACTGACATTGGATGCCGAAGGGGCCCTGAAGGGAGGGCCGGGACACGAGGCCACATACGAGGCCCACTCGTGTTCAGCAAGCAACAAACACTCTGTGTTGCCCTAAAGGGTGTGGTACAGATGGAAAAACGTAAGAAGTTCTAAGGAAGCTAACTGCAGAGTCAACGCTATTCGTAGATAGGCTGGGGGCGGGGCCCAGGCTTAGCCACTTGGTGGAGTACCACAGGTTCTTTCTCTTCTTGGGGTTCACCACCAAGGGCTTGGAGTAGACAAGGGCTCGGAGAACACCTGCATTCTAAAACCTACAGAATCTGCCATCATCCAGCCTTTCTCAGACTCACTTGCCTGCGGGGGGTTGCCAAGGAGCTGTAGAACACACCTCGGAACTCAGGGGGTCGCCGGCAGTTTGGGGGGGGGACGCTGGCCAAGAGGTCCCTGCTGCCCAAGCGCGGTGGGTCGGGAGGGCACTTGGGGAGCTCGGAGGGGATGCTCCTGGCCCTGAGGAGCTACAAGCTCAAGTGGTCCCATGAGCTTTGGGGGTGCAGGCTAGAGGCTGGGGCTGAGCCAGGGGACCAGAGCTGTGGAAGGGCCCAAGGCTGACATGCCGACCCCGACTGTTACAGCACACCGCGGCAGGCGCCGAGGGCGGCGGCCAGTCCCTGGTCTCCCCCGGCTCCTGCCTGGAGGATTTCCGAGCCACTCCTTTCATCGAGTGCAGCGGGGCCCGGGGCACCTGCCACTACTTTGCCAACAAGTACAGTTTCTGGCTGACGACGGTGGAAGAGAGGCAGCAGTTTAGGGAGGAAGCGGTATCCGAAACGCTCAAGGCCGGGCAGCTCCACACCCGGGTCAGCCGCTGCCAGGTGTGTATGAAAAGCCTGTAGGGGGGCACCTGCCCGCCCTGCCCCCTGCCCACCCCCCCCACAACGGTCACCTCACAGCCCCGAACGAGCTGAAGAAGGAAGACCCTCTTCCCTGTTACCCTCCATCGGGTCGTACATCGGAGTCTCCTGCGGGCTGGGCTACTGGACGCTGGTCACCCCGCCCCTCAGGCCCGATGGGTGAGCCCACCCTACTGGGGTCTGCTGCCCCCTTTCAACCTGGTGCTACCATTGGATTCGGACGTTCGCAGGCTTATTCACGGCTACCTCAGAAAGACCTGCTGGGCGACTGCTTTCTCAGACTCCTAGCTTTCCTCACTGCCTTGATCAGAAAGCCCTTCACGATAGCTGAGAAGTCATTTCTTTCTGTCCAGAGGTCACCACACATTATTTGGCTTGAACCAGAAGCCGGTGTTTCCACATTCAGCCAGAAAATTCTCTGGCTAAGCATTCACCGGGTGGCTCGAGCCTGCATGGGGCAAGCTGTCACTGGTCCAGGGGACCCACTGTGTCTAGACAGGTGGCGGACCTGAAATGGGGTGCCCGCCGGCAGCCCGGAGTGCTCTTTGGTTCCTTGACGGTGAGCCCAGCTGGGCACCAGGGTGCTTCGGGAGGGGGCTCGTTAACTTCAGATGGTCCCCAACAAATCATTTCCTCCTTGCCGGCGCCCTCCCCAGCCAGAGACCTAGGACTTGGCCTGGTCCAGAGTAGAGCAGGGGAGGCACCAAGTGCGGCCGGGCCCAGAAAAGGAAAGAAGAACCACACCCCTTTCTCCCAGGCCCGGAGGGGGGGGGCGGTTTGAGAGGTGGATGGGTAAGGAAGTGTGATTTTTGCTTTAGACTCCAAGAACAAAAAAAGGCAAAGCCCTTGTCCCAGTTTCTCAGAGGTCCCTGTTTATTCCAAATGCCATCCAGATGTGTGCAGTGGGGCAAATCGAAGCCGCGGTATGTTGGGTCCTTTGCATTCCGAGGCTGTTGTTAGAGACTTTCCATTAAAACGTCCATCCAATTGCTCTTTCACAGGTAGCCTGTTAAACTATTTTAATGCATCGTTAAGCCTCACACAAATCTAACACACTCCTCTCCTTAGCAGCTGGCAGACCTAAAGCAAGCCGGAATGGACTATAAAGGGTATTGCGTTCTCCGCAGGGGGATGTGTTTTAACCATTTCCTCTGGTTATCAGTTTCCCAGAATACTCAGCTATGTTAACATGAGGCAATTCCTTCCAGGTGATTCTGTTTGCTTTAATATTATGTAAACCGTGCCAACACAGAGAAAGCAAAATCAGTATAATCTGAATTATTGTTACCTTCACTTCCTGAGTAATAAGCATGTTGTCAGCTTTCTATATCGCAAATAAAAGGAATCACACATCAACATTCGACTCTTTTGACATTCTCTAATGAATCCTTTGCTGAAGTCCATCTCTCTATAATTCATGAGGCCCCCTCAGAGCCTGTTTCCGCAAGCTGAGCTTTACAACATAACACTGAGGTGGAAAAATACAATTAAACTCAAAGGGCAGAAGGCAACAAATCCACAACTTGTTTCAAAATATGCCTACAACTGCTTTTAGCCCCATCCATGCTAGAGTTCAAGGAATGGGTTTCCATACTCCTGGGGTTTCCTTTATAGAGAAATCAAAAGTAGAGAAATGATGGGGCACCTGGGTGGCGCAGTCGGTTAAGTGTCCGACTCTTGGTTTCAGCTCGGGTCGTGATCTCACGGTTGTGAGGCCGAGCCCCACGTCGGGCTCAGCACTCAGCGAGGAGTTTGCTTGAGATTCTCTGTCCTTCTCCCTCTGCCCCTCAACCCCCCCATCTCACACACACGTGCTTGCTCTGTCTCAAAAACAAAAAAAAAGTAAATCTTTTTAAAAGTAGAGACATGTTGAGGTTGTTAAAATCAAATCTGAGACATATATGCATATATTTATATATGCATAAAATATACCTTCTGGACTGATAAACAAGAAAGCAATGACACTGGGAGCATTCAGGGAAGGGAACCGATCTGTGGGAGGGAGAGACATTTTCACTGCTTACCATTTCGCATCTTTTGATTTTTGAACCACTGGAATACATTACCTACTGGAAAAAAAACTGGAATTCAAGGAAACAAGTTTTTGAAATGCACCCAAGTTAAGAGGATAGGAGAGAAATATGGGCTTGAGGTGCAGCCACACAAAAAGACGGTTTAGCAAAGCCAATTTGATGAAAATATGCTTGAAGATTTGCTACGTTGCTCATTCCAAAATGGTTCGGAATTGCATTTGCTGCACGGATTAAATATCACCACGTGAATAACTTCTTCTAATTATGGCTGTCAACCAAAATGGAGTTGAAGTCAAAGGCTGCTTTTAACTTCCCCCAAATCAACAATTTTAAGTCAGTGGTTGGCAGACTATAGCCCGCACGCCAAATCCAGCTTGCCCCCTGCTTTTGCAAATAAAGTTTTATTGGCTTCCAGCCAGGCTTGTTTGTGTGCACGCCTTCGATGGCTGCTTTTGCACTTTGACCGCAGAGCTGAGTGGCTGTGAAAGGCAGGAAAAGGGGACCCATCCCCGGACAGCAAGGCTCCATCAGATAGGAAGGAAATCAACCAGGGGGGCATTTGATGTAATTTCACGGGCAAATTTTTGATCTGAATTATAACTATTTAAAATACATATTCAGCTAACTTAATGAGACCTTTTTCTCCCTGATGCAATCACTTTATTATTAGAGCAAGAGAACAGATTGCTTCTTAGTATTTAGCCCAAAAGAGGTGACTCCTGAAAGGGTAAAGAAGCACAGGGAAATCATCTCTCTTCTGCTGGTGCTTGAAGCAAGGTGGGAGTTGCTGTCTGTCTTCCAGACATCCATCTCCTCGTTTCAGTAGCTGGAGACTCGCTGGGGGCAGGTAAGACAAGCTGGGGAGCAAGGGACGACTCCTAATCTTTCTGCTCCTATGTTCCATGATTGTTCTAGTTCGTTCTGGGGAAGGGTTGTTATCGTTTGTTTCTGAGAAATGGTGATTGGCTCAGTCACGATTGCTCTCAAGTTTGTATGCTGTTGGCATATCAGGCACTTGCTGACGAGAAAAGTCTCATGTAATGGGTTTGTGTTCTTCTCGTGCCGAGTGGAAGACAGACCACCGAGTCGCATCTCCGCTATCCTAGACGCTCAGGATCTCGAAATCTTCCTCCAGGTCAAACTCCTCTAGTTGTTCAGTAGAGTCAATGAATTCTACCGGAGAATGGAAATGAGAAAGAAGAAAGCTTGACACTCCGGCTGAAGTGGTCAGTACAGTTACTCAGTAGTTAAGGCTATTCATTTCTTTTTATTAACTTATAATGTATGATTTGCATCGTCAGGCTTACACATTTCACAGCACTCCCCATACTTATTCATTTTTTAATCGTTTTGCTACAGAAAAGCTTGTGTGGAGGAGACTCGCAGGTGGGACCGTGGACAAGTACTAGAGATTCTTTAGAAAGAGCCACATTGAGATACTACCTCACGCCAGTTAGAATGGCAAAACTTGACAAGGCAAGAAACAACAAATGTTGGCGAGGCTGTGGAGAAAGGGGAGCCCTCTTACACTGTTGGTGGGAATGCAAGTTGGTACAGCTCTGGGGTCTTTGGGGTACCTTTCAAATCACCCCTGGCCCCTGATTTGTTTTTGGGGGGCTAGATCATGAATACACATTCTTGTCATTTTGATTTCACACGGCCCTTTTGCATCGAGCTCGTTTTCTTCAACTATCAGGCTTTGAAACTGGTACAGATGAGTTCATTGGAGGATTAAAATCATCAGGGACACCACTCCTTGCTCAGCCCTGCCGAGGAGATACTGTACATTCCATGGAAATGTGAGCCACAGTTGCTTCGGTCTCATGAGACAACAGCTACCCAAGAGCCCCGGGAACAATGGCTTACCTGCCCCAGTAGTTGTCACTTCTGGCTTGGCCGGAGGAACAAAGGGAGGCCAGTGCGATGGATGTTTCTGAACTAATTCAAACATCCTTAAGTTCTCCTTTAGGATTTCCTGATGACACACAGAAACGGCTGTAAGCATTTCAGACTGACTGCATATTTCGGTCTGTTTGTCCATCTGTGATCCCAAACCTTATGAGAGTGGCCTGGTTGTTGAAAGGTGAGAACAAAGCCCTGGCCAGTGTGCCCATCCTCTCCTTGACCCATGCGAAGACCCAGCCCCCTTCAGTTCTAGCGCTGCTCGCCCAGGAAGGAAGGACACTGGAGGGAGTAGCCGATGGAAGGCCAGTTGCCCGGGCCTAACTCAATTCAGTGCCGAGCTGTTCCTGATGTGTTGGCTCCAAAGAACTGTGTGTTAATGATGTGAAATCTGCCCCCAGAGGATCCGGGGACATCGTGTTGGCGGGGTTTTGATTTTAGTCCAACACTTGTGGTGTGTGTCCTAATTTAGATGCCACAGTCTTACCAGAGACCTTTCATTCAACCTTTACAGGGGGTGTGACTAGCGGTGCGCTGCCTTCTGACAGGTTAAGTATTGCCTTTAGAAAAGAATTCTCCGTTGTGTCTCAGCAAATGATTAACTGGGGTGGCAGAGTCAGCTAGGGACATTAGTGTCAATTATCTGTTGGCTTGTGAAGAAAAATCTGCCCTCCTTACATTTGCAAGAGGCTCTGGGCTCCCATCTCCCCAACCTCTTTTTTTTTTTTTTTTTCTTTTCTTTTCTTTCTTTTTTTTTTTTGGTTTTGTTTTGTTTTGTTTTGTTTTGTTTTGTTTTTGCAGCTAGGAGAATAGCGTGTCTCCTGCCACCCCATCCGGGGCGCTTTTCAGCTACTCCCTGTGGTCACCTTTCTTTCAATAAGTATTTATCGATGTCTCCCAATACTTGGCACGTGTTAGAATCGAGGATAAGCGGGGCAAAGACTGGTGAGCCGGCAAAATGGTAAATACCCCTTTACATAAAATCCGAGAAGAGAGCGTATCTGGCTTTGCTGTTTACACAGATTCCTGCAAACTGTGGACACACTTCAAACACGCTCCAATGGCAGCGTGTCTACATTGAACAGAAACGGGACAGCTAAGAGAAAGACAAACTCCCTAAACTACATCATGGACTATATGAAACTGTAAACAGGCCACATGAAACAAACAGAAAAGCAGTTTGGTTCCTTCAACCATCTCGGCGCTATGAATGGATTGAGGAAGAATTTAGGCCGAACTCTGTGAAATTAGCATTTTTAAGGGCAAACGGTGGAATACCCGTTGAATATTTCATGTGACTTGTAGGCATAATCAGATGAGACATTACGTAGCTAATATCACCCACTTGACATACTAAGCATATTTCAAACAAAGGTTTTGCTCTGGTTCCCCCCAGAATTATGCATAATCTCCCACATCTTAGTTTTTCTCTTGCAATACAGTCCTATCAGGCTAGATTCATGTCACTACGCGAAACAATCTTGAAAAGGGATCCTCTTGAATCACTTCTGCTTTTAAGACTACGAAAAACAGAGACACCTGGGTGGCTCAGTGGGTTAAGCCTCTGCCTTCGGCTCAGGTCATGATCTCGGGCTCCTGGGATCGAGCCCCACATCGGGCTCTCTGCTCAGCAGGGAGCCTGCTTCCCCTTCTCCCTCTGCCTGCCTCTCTGTCTACTTGTGATCTCTCTCTCTCTCTCTCTTTGTCAAATAAATAAATAAATAATCTTAAAAAAAAAAGACTAAGAAAAACATACATCTTTACCTTCTGCACAAGGCTACACCAGCTGTCAAAGTCCTTTTCTTCTTTGCAGAAAAAGCCCTTGGGGGGGGGTGGGCGGGAAGCAAGAGAACAGAACTTAGAACTGGTTAGGCGCATGGAGTCAGGCCCTGTGTACTGCAAGATGGCGCCCCTGGCCCAGAGCTGGGATGGTGGCCGCTCTCTTTAGATGCGTTTTCTGGCAATAACGAAGCACACTGGCTGCATTGCTCCCTCTCCCGGGTCATTACCGTACCTGGACACACACATTTACCCGTTCATTCCATCTCTCCCTCTCCCTGTTTCTCTCTCTCTTCCCCTCCCTCTCTCCTTCCCGGCCCCCCTCCCCTCATACTGTGAGATACAGTAATTGAAGGCCAATCTCCAAAGCATGGGGTTAATTCCATTACACTCAGTGTGCAAATAGACACATCCATAAGGAACAGTCGATCAAAGCAACCAACAAAAGCCACACAGTACTTTTAGCTG
The DNA here is from genome assembly GCA_028646535.1 of Procyon lotor. Lineage (NCBI taxonomy): Eukaryota > Metazoa > Chordata > Mammalia > Carnivora > Procyonidae > Procyon > Procyon lotor. Next base: position 33,545,748 of record CM053612.1, read on the forward strand.
GAGGCAGTACATAATAAGATGGCTTTGACCTGAAGGAAATGATCTGTTAAAATAAAGAGAACCATCCGCCTCCTTCCCCATCCTCAGAGCCGTCCTACAGTAGTGAAAGAATGGTCCAAAACAAGAGGAGGACTCTTGCCCACTCTCAGTCCCTGGTGCTCTGACAATCGGGTTAAAGTGGAAGAAAGGATTCAGCCAGGCCTCAGAACCCCCGGGAACCTCACAGGCAGCTGTCCCTTCCGCGTGTGTAGACAGTCGTCATACCTCCAGGGGTGGGGGAAACCCTAAGTGCCCAGGGCAATGAGCGCTATCCACCTGGAAGGTCTTGCCCCCTGATCCCTCCCCAGCTACGTCCTGTCTTATTCCCTGGCCCTGGGTGGCAATAATTAGGGGGCAAGAAGTAAAAGGGGAAAGACTGTAATGCCAATGATAACTAACATTTACAGAATGCTTACAAGGTGCCCGGCACCGTGCTGAATGCCTTATGCCTCCCACAATCCTGAAGGAAGTATTGTTCTGTTCATTTTAGGGGTGAGAAGGCTGAGGCTCAGAAAAGCTCAAGGACTCCCCCTAAGTCCTTGGCTAGGAAGTGGCAGGGCCTGGATTCCAAATCCAGTAGTTCGCCTTCAGGGTTCACCCCTTCCCCACCATAGTACGGTGCCTCTTCAGGGGAGGGGTATGGTGAGAGAACTTACTCTCTCACCGACCTACCTAGCAACCTGGAGAACCCCCTGGGAACCAACGTGTAACAGACTGGCATCGTATCTCTTGGCCCACCCAACCTTCAGATACCCACCAGTGCTACGGAAGGATCCAAGTTCAAGATGTTCATTCGCTGCGGGGACTGCAGGCAATGGAAAGTCTGGTCGTCAACTGTTCCATTCTCTTCGGTGTCAACAAAAGTCTGGGTTGTGTGAGGGTCCAAGAAAATGAGCTCATCACCTGTTTGGAATGAGACATGCTTACTCCAGAAAGAACCACCAGCCCTGGCCCACTGTTATCCCTCAGGGGCAGGAGGCACTCTGGTGTTCTTAAGCCCTCCCTCTGGTGACAATGGGAATGAGATGACAGAAAGCCTGAACTTGGGTGATCATGCTTGAAGGAAGCCAAATCCGTTCACTCAACCAGATGACTCGCCCTAGCAGTTACAGCTCCTCGAAGCCCAAGACCAAAAATGGAGAGGGACGGGTTTGAGAAAATGTGCGAATGAGAGACCACAGATGACATGGCAGGCTCTGTGAGCAGCAGTTAGCAAAGAGGTGGGAGGTACAATCACCAGGGCGGGAGCTCAGGTACCCTTAGGGAGCTTCCTGCCTCTTTCCATGTTGGGAAGCGTCTCGCTCCATGCCATTGGTTCTCAGACCTGTGGTCAGAGAGCACATCCGGTAAGAAAAAAAAAAAGGCCTTGGCCTCCCCGAGAAATGGGAATGCTGACCATTACAGATGGGTTCTGACTTCTGGTCTCGATTGGCTAGCAAGTTAGAGATTCCTAGTGGAAAGCTTTGATACCGGCACAGATACACCTGACAGAGGAAATTCACTTTGAGATGCTCGGCCTGCACAAAGGAGAAAAAAGCCATTTTTCATTAAGGTGAAAAAGCCCAGCCCAATAATGACCTGAGAGGAGTCTGAGATAACAAAACCTCTACTTTGCTATTCAAAGGGCGGAGAGGCCCCCCAATGCTCATCTGTTGCATGCTGAGTTGGCGAAAGTGGCACCCCACCCTCACTGGCCAGGCCTCAGGACCACCTGGGCCTCTGTGTTATAGACTAGGTTGGGCAACCAAAGAGAGATCCACCCAAGGCAGGAGAATGGGATAGGGAGAGATGCCCCCACAAGACTCTCCCTAGAATGGCGCCCAGGATTGCACCAGGCCACATCTAAGGGCTCCTGTCGGCAGAGAATGTGTTTCTGATGCCTGATGAACAGCTTAACTTGTCTCTACCACAGACATACATATTCCCGCTAGACCACTGGTGGGTGAGATCAGTTATGCCCCAAAAGCTTCAAGTCACAAAGAAAAGCAACAACCAGGATGTTCAGAAGGAAGCCTACTTATGACCATAGAAAAGCAAGAAGGAAAAGAAGTTGTGCACAAGAAAACAGAAATCCAGAGCAGGATTAGGACCAAGCATTCTACCAGAGTGTTGAGTGTTTCGAGTTAAGATGCTGGGAATAATTGGATAATAAGAGCATCCTCTCTGATTCTGGCCCTCTCTCTCTCTCTCTCTCTCTCTCTGTGTGTGCATGCGTGTGTGTGTGTGTGTGCGTGTGTGTGTGTGTGTGTGTGTGGAGTGGAGCTTTGCAGGCCGCACTGTTTCTGAGAGTGCTTAAAAGAGATACAGTAGAATCCCTAAAAAGTCCCAGAAGTGATGTGGGGAACAAACCAAGGTCTCAATTAGGCCTGAGAACAAGAGGCCATCTGGTCAACCACCTGTAGACACGGGGCCCACACTATGGCTCTCTGGTGGCAACCTTCACCCAAGTGCAGGGGACAAATATCTCCTGTCTAAGCAGGCAAAATCGGACGGCCAGACTCTCATCCTGGACATAGTGTCACACATCGAGAGCTTTTCCCAGCTTCCCACTGGAAAAGAGGGCCTTTGGGAAACAATGTAGCATGGTAGGCAGAGATGGCCACATTGGAACTGAATGCTAGTTTGGCTACTTTCTAGCTGGATGACCTTGAGGCAACAACCTCTTTAACTCTTAGTTTCGCTATGCTAAGCTTTAACTCACAGGGGTATCGCACTATCTGTATCTATATCTCTATATAGAACTATGTATCTATACCTGAATGTGTATATATGTTCTCTACCTATCTATCTGGGGGTGGGATTTTCAGGGTCCCTGACACAAGACAGCTGTTCAGCAAATGGCAGTTCTCAACTGTTCTCTTCCTTCAGACATTTGACCAGTCTGGAACCCCCAACCTAATACAGTAAGGGGGTAAGTCAGACGAGGGGATTCGGGAGGACTTTGGGGCCTCAAATAAAGGTGAAGCAAAGGATTTATGAAAGGTAATGTGCAAATGGGAACTGTGCTAACTTCTGTCTGGGGTGCTGAGGATTGCCCACGCCCCTTTAATGAGCAGTCAACCTCCACAGAAGTCACCCTGACCCAGTGGCCTCACAAAACAGGAGGGCTATGCCAGTTTGGCAAACTCTCTCTGGGTAACTTGGGGTGAGGGAAGCCAAGGGCCTCGGGAATCCCATCCATTTTTCCTTGAGGTCCCTCCAAAATAATTTTCCAGTCGGTTTCTGCCTTGGCCTCGAGCAAAGAAAAACAGAAAATCGATTTTTGCAACCTTTTCTTTGACAGGAACCCGAAAGCTTAGAAGCGGAGGCATCTACATTTATAGGACTCCAAAGACTGCATTTTGTACTGAGAAAAATAAACGCCTCCCTGATGTGCGCATGTACCATCAAGCTGTAGTCCTCAGGATTGGCCGATAGATGGCAGCAATAGCGAGGGCTCAGGCCACCCTGTAGAAACCCCACCTCACAGAGAAGAAAGCGAGCAAAGGAAAGACAAGTGTTGGGGGTCAGGAAGGGTGGGGTTATCCCTTTCGCTGGGTGTGCACTCCAGGCCCAGCTCTTGGCTGAGTGCTCCACTGTGAGGCGACAACACGGCAAGGCAGGGGTGAGCCCTCTTTTCTCTTTTCTTTTCTAAAGTAAACTCTACGCCCAATGTGGGGCGCGAACTCACGACCCCGAGAGCAAGAGTCACGTGCTCTGCTCCCACCTGAGCTGGCCAGGGGCCTCGGCCCTATTTTCCACAAGAAACTGAGACGAAAGAGTGGATGTTCTTTTCCTGCTGTCACACGGCTGGCAAGTGGGAGACTGTAGACAGGGCCGGGACCGCATTTTAATCGCCCCTCAGGGCAATCCGTGTGCACACTAGAGTTTGAGAGGCACTGGGCTAGGTTGCTTGGTGTGCCAGGGGCCTTGAATGACTCCGGTCACAGCTAGTGCACAGTGTGCACCGAGGCAAGAGAATGCTGGGCTGCTTGTTAGGAGCCGCGTTAGGAACGTTGGTGGTTTTAAGGCTTAGCCCCCGTTAGCAGAAAAAGGATAGCTCTATCTTTGCCTCCTCTCGATTCTCCCTGATCGCGGCTCCGAACGATGAGGCGGCAGGCCCAGCTGCGTGGGCCTGGGAAGTCAGAGGAGGGGTCCTAGCCCAGAGGCCCCAAGAAGAGGAGGATCCATAATGCCAGGGGAGTGAAACCCTGCCCCCTGGGCCCCACGGAAAGGAGAGGGAGATGCTAACATGGCGCCGTGCCCTTGCCGTGGTCCAGTGGGCAAGCGGCTGTGGAACCATCTTTTCGAGAGGCAAGGCAGTGGAGGGACTGAAGGGGTTTCTGCTCTCCAGTGGGCACTGAGATGTGTTACTCTCCACAGATCAGGCCAGAGACAGGATGAGCTGCCCAGAGGCCATGGCACCTCTGGGCTGAGATGAGGGGCCCCTCACCGGAATTGCCTGGGCTCCCGTGCAAACTTTCTGCCCACCCTCCCCTAGCCCGTGACGACTTACTTGTGAGTCCTCTTTTCTTACCTAAGAATCCTATGAAATAATAGGCGTTATTTGGTTTTCCTCCTAATGCCCCTAAAGACTGTGGCATCTTAAAACACTCCTAGAGGGAAAGAGAATGCAAGATTCTCAACTCACTTGTGGACTGCTGCTCACGGATCTCCGTGCTCACGTGGCGGTGTGATGGGCAGGCGGCAATGGGCCCGGGAAAAGGAGTGACTTACTTTGAATGCATCAACATAGACAGGGTTGATTTGGTTTATGCCCAGGCGAAGGGGCACAATGAGCAGCAGGGGTTTCCAGGCTGGGCGGCCCACAGGGGTGCCCTTACTCTGCTTCGACGCATTCCGAGTGTCGGGGGGGCTCTCACCCACTGTGTTGGCACTCAAGGGAAGAACACAGCACATTTTTTCTGGAAAGGGAAGACAGGAGAGATGGGTCAAGGGGTATCCAGTCATCCGAGATATGCCCGGGGCAAAACTAAGGGCCACCTCATCTCCTGCCCGGGAGCCCCGCCCCCTCTGCCACCAGGGGCCCCCTTGCCCCGCCTCCCACGGGAAGCCCAGGCCACTCCTCTAGCCCTTACTTCCTTCTGGCACCTGAGCACTCACCTCCTGCCAGATATTAGGGGCTCACTGAGAAAATCTTATTTCTCAACTAGTCTGCAAGGGCCTCTGAGACAAGGGCTGTATCTTTTGATTTCTCTAACCCCGTGGCAGAGAGCATGGGGCTGGGCACATGGGGGCCTCCGCAGTACACCTGTGAGTGATTTAACTGATATCCTCACTTTGAGTATCCCGCAGGGAAGGGTCTGGGCCCTTCCAGAGAGAGAGGGCCCTCTCATTGTTTTCTTCCTTTCAGAAAGCTGAAAGGGAAGAGAAGAAAAGGCACAGGGAATGATTAACTGGAGTCCTGTGCTCCCCTGAGTTTCCCTACTTTGGTGCAGCAGGCTGGAGTCGGTCTCTCTCTCTCTCTCTCTCTTTCTCTCTCTCTCTCTCACACAGAGACACACACAAACGCACATACTTTCTGAATGTTGAGAAAGGACCTCAACCACCCACCACCCAGGAAGCTAAAGAAGCTAGGGACTCACTGATATCTTCAATGACCACTGTGTTATCCATGGAAACATAAACAGCCAAGGAATTCCATTCGTCAAATAAAGCAAGTTTTCTGCAAAGCAACACAGTGAGGTCAAAATGGAGGAAGATGGCAACATCAGCAGGGAGCGGCACAATCTATGCCCCGTGTCCCTAAAGTCACAGAACACTGAGCCACAGAGAAGTTACAGTTTGAGTCAAGCTCGGGCCCCCTTGACCGAGAGCTCTGGAACATTCCATGTCCGACCCTTGAGAATGCCACAGAGTCACTGTTTTCAAACTCTGAAAAGAAGAAAGCCCTGCCTGCTTTGCATAATGGAAAAATCTACTTCACAAGATGATGTCACTCCTGCTGGGTGAAAGAGAAAAGGTACCAACATTTCTGCTCCCAAAAGATTCTTTTTTCTCTTCTCAAATTCAAGACATTCTGACTTAATGGTTTTTTCCCCCAAAAAAGGAAACTGTCATGGAAAAAAAAATGTGTGTGTGTATACATGTGTGTGTATACATACATGTGTGTGTACATACATACATATGTATATAGACATATGTACATACATATATACATACATACATATGTATATATACACACATACACATACATATATACATACACACAAGTTTGGGAGCATAGATAATATGGAGAATAAGGCCCAAGAAAACGCAGAAGGAGAGAGCGCGATCTCTTATACCCCTCCACACATGAAGTGCAAATGCTATTCGAGAAACTTGGGCTCTAGGTGGCTTTGGTGCAGGGCCTCACTGCTCAACAGGCGAAGACAGACAGAATGTGGAATTGTGTGACTTCAGAAGGGGTTAGAAATAAAACCCCTTTCATGAAGAGATCATCCAGGGTCTGAGTAAAGCAGCATGACCACATCTCCCTTCGGTCTCCCTCTCGCCCTCTGAAAGAAGGCTTGTTTTTGTTTGTTTGTTTGTTTGTTTTTTTATTTGACAGAGAGACATCACAACTAGGCAGAGAGGCAGGCAGAGGGGGTGGGGGAAGCAGGCTCCCTACCGAGGAGAGAGCCCAATGCGGGGCTCGATCCCAGGACCCTGAGACCATGACCTGAGCCAAAGGCAGAGGCTTAACCCACTGAGCTACCCAGGCGCCCTTGAAAGAAGGCATGTTTAACCTGGGTACTTCTGGGATTCTTGGGGAAAGCCCAGTCTCACTGGACAAAGGAAAAAAAAAAAACATTCTTATCCTGACCAAGGTAGCTCCCAGGAAGAGGTTAATTACCATTACAATTACACTTTAATTTCATTCCTTTTGATGTATGACCTTTCCCTGATATACTAATACTCTGTTGTTAATGGCAACAACCACAATGAAATCAAGATCCACTTAAATTCTTTTTAAAATGCTTGTTTCCATTTGTCTGTTGTTGAGAATTTCAAAATTTAGAAGAAAGAAGCAAATTCTGAGAGATGTCACGTAAAAACCTAACTATTTCAGGCTGGGTCTGGGGCCTGGCCCGGCCCTTCTGATTTCATCTTCTACATGTTCTACCCTGGCTTCCTACACCAGTCCCCAAAATACTGCCAGATCTTTGCTCAGCAGAGTTACCCGTGCCCCCCAAAGGAACTGTGGACTAAGGCAACAAAGTGCTCTCAGAGGGGCTATACCATTAGCAAGAAGTAAAGCCAAGATACCGATTTCACTTGGGTCCCCAGGAAATCCAGCCTACTCCCCTCATGAGCACATTTCCAGAGCATTCTGGTTCCGTGAAGACTGGCTAATAGCATGGGGTGCCTGAGTGGCTCAGTGGGTTAAAGCCTCTGCCTTCAGCTCAGGTCATGGTCTCAGGGTCCTGGGATCGAGCCCCGCATCGGGCTCTCTGCTCAGCAGCGAGCCTGCTTCCCCCTCTCTCTCTGCCTGCCTCTCTGCCTACTTGTGATCTCTCTCTGTCAAATAAATAAATAAAATCTTAAAAAAAAAAAAAAAAAGACTAGCTGATAACCGAAACAGTGCCCCCTCAGCACTCTTCACGGAGTGGGTCCCACCATCATCCTCCGGAGCACCCAGGAGTTGGAGAAGCAAGCTACACCCAAGGAGTCAAGATGGTTTCAACCTTCTGATGGCCTAAATCTGGCCCCAGATTCTGGATGCCATCTTCATTCATCCTTCAAGTATGCATTTGAGCACCTGTGTGTGCCAGGAAGTTTTACATGCTAGCGTTACAGTAGTGAACAGGACAAATACGATCTCGGCCCTCACGGAGTTTGCATTCGGGGGCAGGTGTCGGGAAGGAGAGGGACAACAGGCGAGGACGCCTTCGGGTGCAGGGGCTGAAGCCACTCACCCCGTCCACTGCTAAATCGGTCTTAAGATTCTCCACCTTGCCTCTTGCTGTGGGAGGTGAATTCTGCAATTTAACAGAGCCACAGCAAAAGTACCACGCTGGGATATGTGGAGTCAGCTAAGAGATGACTGACTGATCCCAAGACTCGCTTGGGGTAGGTCTCCTCCCATACGTGGCAAGCTCCCCAAGGCAAGGACCGTGTCGAGTTTATTTCTATATTCCCAGCACTTAGCATGGTGGAGCCACTCAGCAACTGCATAAATGAATGAATGAATGAGGTCTTTTATTCTTTCTAGGGTAGGAGTCCAGGTCTTGCCTAGCCTGGCTCAGGCTTCCGCCACCACTTAGTATTAGCCCTTTGGCTTCAAACTGACCTTCAGTCTGACAGTTCCCTGGAAGGCGAGCAGATGCCCATCTCAAAGAACTGTCTGAGCAAAATGGCCCAGACGCTTGGTGGCTCAGTGGGGTGGCAACAAGAGCTAGACTGATGGGACAGGGAGCTGGCAGAAGAGGGAGGCATAGGAGACAGTATAGTGCGGTGGACGCCAGATTCTTTTACTTACTTTAACACCTGTGCAACTGTATTTGGTCCAAACCATTCGCCAATTGATTTCCCTTCTCCTACACCCATTTGTGCTGTTTTTAATCGGGGGGAAAAAGAAAAAATGTTAGCAAAAGTTCTTCCAGCATGCCTCAAGCTCCTACTTTTTTGCATAAATAACTAAGCAGACAGGCAATTTCACAGAGCCACATATAAGGCAGGGGATGAAAGCAGAGGGTATAGACATTGCCTTAAAACCACCAATGTGACCTTACCCATTTGATGGATAGAGTAGCAACAGTCCTTTCTATCTAAGAAGCACTGGAGGATCCGTTGGTATTCTTTGGGTTGTTCTTTTTGTTTCTCCCAGTTCCAGTCTTTGTAGAAAAAAAAAATGAGTTAAAGTCCTTTTTATAACTGCTTATTACCTCTCTGTACTCTTGCCATAACTGCGAGGTTAGAGGGAAAAACAAAAGAGCTGCAGCTAGAAGGCAGGGGCCCGTTGAGTTAGAACATTCCTGAGTAACTTCAGTTTTGATGACAGAGACATCTGGAGAAGTTACTTTCAAAGTCTCAAAGGGTGTAAAGTAAAAGCAAAATAAAGAGTTGATCAAGGAATTGACTTAGCCCAAGGGCTGACGCTAGATAAATAGTACATGAAAACAAGGTCAGAAAAGGCTTTTCTGGTCAGCTACTCCATGAGCAGGAGGTCATCACAAAACCCGGAAGTATAGCCTTAGACCACCCTGACGCCATATTGTCTCATCTCCACACAGACAGCAACGGCTTTGGCCAGTATATTTTGGCAGCAATGCCAAAAGAGTTTCAAGGGGGAAGTGCTATTCAGACACACAACAGTGCGCAGGGGAATAGACACAATTCACCACTAAGGAAGCTCCAAAAAATTGGCATGCTGCCGTTTTTACACAGCCTTGAAAAAGTCCACATGGACCTTTGGCAAAACAAATACCTTTGCTATCAAGTGCTCAAGGCTTCTTTGTGACCAAAACCCAAATAATTACATCTATAGGAATCCCCTCTGTGCCCCCCCGCATGCCACAGAGCCTAGTTATCCCGGGACTCGGGACAACTGCAAAAATTCTCCATAAACAGGGGCGCCTGGGTGGCTCAGTGGATTAAAGCCTCTGCCTTCGGCTCAGGTCATGATCTCAGGGTCCTGAGATCGAGCCCCGCATGGGGCTCTCTGCTCAGCGGGGAGCCTGCTTCCCCCTCTCTCTCTGCCTGCCTCTCCGCCTACTTGTGATATCTCTCTGTCAAATAAATAAATAAAATCTTTAAAAAAAATTCTCCATAATCACTACTGTGGACAGGATGTGCTTCTCCCATTCCCTCTGCTCTAGGAACTCTGTCTCATGGGACAACTCTCTGGGGCTTAGCTGGCTTCTGAGACACTAACTTCTCTCCAGAGGTTTTAGACAGTTTAACTTCGCGACTGAAGTATTCTCAAAGTCAAAGGCCATTATCTCCAGTCTTCTGATCTCTTTGCTTCTAATAGTTCTGGAAACCAAAGTTTTAAACTTTGTAGCCAGCACTGTCTTCAGAGGGTGAACCGCATCCAACCTCTTTTTTTTTTTTTTTTTTCCATTTGCTACCGAATTGTCCAAGTCCGGGAAAATCCTGATTAGCTGGCTGCTAAGTACCACTAAATAGTGACTGATGACAATGATAAGGGAGCACTCCGCCTTAACTATGATCTCAGTTACGGCACAACTGCCTTATATGTGCATCGGAAGCACTCCAAAACACTTCATTACAAAATTACATCTTTGAATTTATTTCAGCTGCAAGATCACTTTCCAAATTCTCCCCAGTGTTTGCTTTTCTGTTAAAACAACTGAGACTGCTGGGGCGCCTGGGGGGCTCCGTGGGTTAAGCCTCTGCCTTCGGCTCAGGTCATGATCTCAGGGTCCTGGGATCGAGCCCCGCATCGGGCTCTCCGCTCAGCGGGGAGCCTGCTTCCCCCGCTCTCTCTGCCTGCCTCTGCCTACTTGTGATCTCTCTCTCTCTGTCAAATAAATAAATAAAATCTTAAAAAAAAAAATACTGAGACTGCTGACAGTGGGGTTTTATGTCTTCCTCATCTGCTTCCAACAGGATTCACTTCCGGGGGCATCACTGCGCTGTGTTTTATACGTGAGAAGTTAAAGGGAATGGGTCTGCTCCGAGCCAGATGCGGACTGTAGAGACATCACTGGCCAAGGAGTCGGGAGATATGCCTTCTTCTATTCCCCAATCCATGCTTTCTCTTGGCTGTTTGACCCTGGGCGAGTCACCTTACTTCTTGAGCCTCAGTTTCTTCATTTGTAAAACTAGAATTATGATACTCCCCAGGGGAAGCAGGTTCGGGTTATTCTAAACCCTGTAGAGAAGGCCTCAGAGCCCGCAAACCTCCCCAAACCACGATTTTGTTCA
>CM053612.1:33557158-33643230 GCA_028646535.1 Procyon lotor
TGCCTTCTTCTATTCCCCAATCCATGCTTTCTCTTGGCTGTTTGACCCTGGGCGAGTCACCTTACTTCTTGAGCCTCAGTTTCTTCATTTGTAAAACTAGAATTATGATACTCCCCAGGGGAAGCAGGTTCGGGTTATTCTAAACCCTGTAGAGAAGGCCTCAGAGCCCGCAAACCTCCCCAAACCACGATTTTGTTCAAGGAATCCTTTTACTCCCTCATCCCCAGGTCAAAGCCGGCTTTCATCCAAGTGCCTGCACGGGCACCCAGCCGAGGTCATCCTCCAGATGCCCACAGGGTAGCACGCACATGGCTTAAGAAAGTAAGACTCGAGGGCTTCAGCGAAGATGACCGGAAGCTTCTTAATGAAGCGGCCTCCTGAGAAAGCTAATTTAAGCATCTCTTCATGGACAAATGGACATTCTCGGTGCTCCCAAACCAAAATAGCGCCAGCTCCATCAAGGCACTTCCCTTGGGTCACTTCCATCCTTCACTGGGCAGACATTTAAAGGAGGTCAAGAAACAGCCCACCCGCCACACCCTCCTTCCTGCTCCCTTTGTTGTCTGACCTGTTTAAGGACTCGCTGGAACAATAGCGAAGATGGAAACTCTGAATGACACACCTGCCTCCCCGCTCAATTCTGTCCCAGGAAAATCCCTCTCGGGCTTGGTGAGTCACAAGGAAATGCCAGCTGTTTCCTTCTTGTGGGAGGCTTTAGTGACCAGTCAGCCCCGCCACTGGGGTTTGCAGAGAGCACCACGGGACCTTCAGCTCTGTTGCTGAATGTTCCCGAAGCTCGGCCCCGCTGAGCCACCAGTGCTACCATGGAGGCCTCCGAGGGGGCAGCCACTGAACTCACCCCTTCCCAAGTGTCTGCAGATCAGGGCCTGAGCTAGCATCATTTGTCCGCAGCGTAGCATACATCCCCAGCCAGCGTCTGATGAAGGGCCTGTCCCCCCTGTTGGCAAAATGGACAGGAATGACTATGAGGTCCCTCAAGTGCCTTTTCCCGAGACATCAGCATGCATGGGACTCATATAAGACAGACAGACACACGGACTCTGAAAAGAGAGGCGAGAGAGACAGCCAGACAGGCAGCAGGGTTTGGGAGAAGGCGGGGCTGGCAAAGGGGACGCAGAGTCAGCCGAAACAGTTCTTATGGCCAAAGACAAAACCAACAAATGGACAAAACCTGCCCCTTACGTCTTCTGCTCGGAGAGGTCTCGCACGATGTGCCTGCGATCGTGGTGGGTGATGGCTGGGTATGACTACCAACGCTAACCCAAGCCGTATCATTATCTGCCTGACCAAACCTAGCTTTGCTGGGCTCCCTTCTCAGGGAAGCCAGTCTTAACCTTAGTTAAGGAATCAATGCTACCAAAGGGAATCATCAGCTTGGTCAAAGAGATCTGGAAGGCTCGGGACTGTGCAAAACATACATTAAGAAGATCTGAACAGTAAGAAGGACAATATAACATAGAGGAAAGAGTCCTAGATTGGGCATCTGTCTCTAGGTGCCTAATCCAAGTCTCAGCGGTAGACTGGGAACAATAGCACATACCCTACCTACCACTGGGGGATATTATAAACACTAAAGGAGAAAATATCTGAAAAGAGCTCTACAACCCATTCAGGATGGTGTAAATATCTGGCCTTAAGCACATGGCCATCGTTAAAAACACTATTAATAAATGAGAAATGGGCCACCTCTTTAAAAGGTCTAAAGCCAGTTAATAAATGAAGTAAGAAAACGGGTTCACTTTAAGAATGCTCGATGTAATGAAAATCCCACATACATGGCCAGTCTGAGCTCAATATCCTTTTTCAAGGTACCGGTGAAATCAGATAATTTGGAAGGCAGAGGAGACATCCTGCTTTTGTTGTTTTCCATCCCCCCCTCCACCCGCCCCCACTCCCAACGTGGATGTAGAAAACGATGCTATGAGCACCACCTCACCAGACTGACTTCAAGAAGGGTCATCAGCCTCATAAGACAAGTGGGCCACAGGGGACCACCCTTTGCCTTTGGTTGCGGGGACTGAAGGAGAGTTGCTACAGCAAGACAGGGAGGATTGAGCCAAGCCATCAACTGGAAGAGGAGCCCTTTGGCTCTTGCTAATGGCGGAATTGGGCCACTTCCTGTTAGTACAGGAAGGATGCAGTGAGGCCCACATAAAGAAGAGATTGCCTACTGGTGAAACGTTGTCAGAGTTGAACTGCTAATGTTTTCAAGCCTTATGAAGATCTCTTCACCTAGAGAAAGTTAACAGTTCAAAACCATCGGGTACTAAAGACTGTTCTTTGGTTTGTTTTCCTGCTTGGGTACTTCCTGTGGAGTGCAAACACCATCCACGTGGACTTGGGCTTGGGGCACTTATCAGAAAAGAGGATTTCACTCCAGTTCCTAGGTCTAGGCCTACATCAAAATCAGTCAGATGGACTTTCTCTTAGGGGAAGGCTTCTACCATTTGGATTTCATACTCTTTTCCTACAGGGCTGTGATACCAGGAATAGGTCACCCTACTCGCATTTTACAGATTTTCTCTAAAGGGAGCCTATTCGCTTAGCTTATTGACCCATCCTGTTTTTCTAGACAGCAGCTGGGACTCTCATAGCCTATAATCAGTTCCAAGGAAATCTATAATAATTCATCTTCCAGGGGCAAGGTGCTTTCATTTCATAGGGGGAAGAAAACAAAGGAATTCTTGTCTTTCTTTGAAGGTGTAATTGTCTTTAATGATCACGCAGCTCCACAGAGAAGTGGATTGTAATTTAGTAAATATTACCCAAATTAGAAGTTTGACTTTCTCCTTGTTCCCGGAAGTAAAACGAGGAGTACAATCTGATGCCTGAACTCTTGGAGCCGGACTGAAAAGTAACTGGTGTTACACTTTAACACCAAGGAACTAGACACAATGGGCACTTTGGCATTGAAACTTCCGAATAATTCCGGATAAAGTTTAAGACTTAGCTATTCCCCTAAAGCCCGTTCTTCGCCACAGTGAACTATCAATTCTGAGGTTTCTGCAAAGTCACTGATAACCTCAGGCAAGCAATCTACAAGGAAGAAAGCACAGCACAACAAACGATATACCTACCAATTGGTGAAAATTTCCTTCTGTATGTAAACCATAGGCGAGCACTTATATCAGACAACAGCTTAGATTTTTCTGTAATTAAATGTGAAATTATAATTAAATCACCATATCCCATCTAAAGATATCTGCCTTTGATTTCTGGGCCAGCAGCCAACTCATTTTCAAATAACCGGTCAATTCTATTGCGAGGGGGCTAGGGAAGTTTGGAGAAAACCCAGTCTCATCTTAGCCAAGTAATTTCAGCATTCCTCCTCACCTAGATTTTGACCAGAGCTACTACCCACCCCCCGGGGTGGTTCCTTATCTCCTTCTCACTGAGCAACACGGCCCTGGCAGGTACCCTGGGGTCATGGCCAAAAGACCCGGGATAGGAAAAGCAAGGATAACCCACTAAGAAGGCAATCAGCACCTGCCTGAATGATGACAGTTGGTTGGATCTCTCATCAGAACTCGCTGTCCATTATCTAAAACTAGGGGGGGAGAGCATTTGGAGGGGGGCATGTGCATGTGTGTGTGCAAGTACATATGTTTAACTAAAAAAGAGAGATCCCTGCTGAGCAAATTAAGTGTGTAAAAGTGTGTCCGTACTACCTACTGCAACTGGCATTTGTAATCTAAATGGATACACAACATCACAAGTGCTTCTGTGTCTCTCTTCAAAGCATTTCTTGCGTTGTGATCAGCTCCTTCCTATCTCCTCCTCGACGCTAGGGCCTTCAAAGAGGATCTCTCCTCAGATAAACAGAAAAGGCAGAGTTGAATCTCTCCAAGCTCAGGCTTCATCTGGGTGCTGGGTTGTTGGCAATGTTGGGAAAAGGACTTCCCCAATCTATAAGTATATAAGGGAAGGGAAGAAATATCCCAGCCTCCTTCCCATCTAGTGGCTAAAAGTTCTATACGAGGTCAGAATACACTGAGACAGTGCTGACAGCCAGTGGAAGGTCGACAGCTAGAAGAAGACTCCTTAGTGTCTGAGTGTTTCTGACAGCCATGGCCGATTAGGAGTTCCCTAGGAGGCGGCATTTTGAATCTAGACAGAAAAGGACACAAGGGTTATGGGAAGTATGTAGTCCAGGCATTGTAGACAAAGTACGGGTTAGTGATACCAGGAGTGGGGGCACGGTTTATGAAACCCAAGGCTTACACAAGTCAGCGGTTCTCCTTTAAAGAAATGAATAAAAAAATATATCTGACTTTTCTCAAATTGTATCAGCACTTATGACTATATGAACTCCTCGCCAGGGACTCTTGGGGCCTTGGAAGGAACCTATGCAAGCAAGGGCTTTGAGGCTTGAATTCTTCTGGCTGCAAGGTATATATCTCTGCCTAAGAGTGGCATTAATAGTGACCAAAGTAACGCTCCACCAACCCGACAAGGAAAAATGGATGGGACCTTAACCTTGGGCACCCACCTCCTTTGGGTTCTCACAGACAAATGCTACCAAACCTTACCCGTTTTGAGGAGATGCGGTTTCCCCAAGATCCATACCAGCTCATCTGTATCTGGAAATTCTTCTAAGTAGTCAGCAAAAATAGTAATCTGGTTTTCATACTTGGATAAAACTGAAAGAAGAGGAGAGAAATTTACAGCAAGATGTCACGGAGGGGGTTAGCTTCTGTGACTTAGTGATTATTCCCTCTGTCCTGAAGGTGGAAGGTCATTGGCCTTGAATCTCGTGGGAGCAAATCCTTTTCTTTGAGGAACAAAGATACTCAGGAGGCCTCAAAATGCTTTGGTAGAGGGATTTCCTTTTGACCACCCATCTCCACCATCCCTTTCTTGTGGTCCCATTTGGTAACCATCTCTGAATATTTAGTCATGGTCATTTCAGAACCTTTTTGTCATGGGGTCTTTTTTGTAACTAGCCACTTAGCTAGCTTCTCCTAGCAAGGGTGTGTCAAGGTAATACAGTAATATCTAACACTTGCATACCCAACTCCTGCCCACGTCACAGGGGACACTGTGAGGTTTCAAGTGGCCGGTGGCTTTGGAAGGGGCTGTGACAGACGTGGAAGATTACATAGTTGTGAAAATGTAAGATTTCAGCCGGAAGCCCAGATGTTTTCACAGTACTTTTATTTGCCATTTTATTCACATGTGACTTCTGCAAAGAAGGATCTTGAAGCTGAAGATAAATATAACTTGTTCTTGGGGCACCTGGGTGGCTCACTGAGTTAAACCTCTGCCTTCAGCTCAAGTCATGATCTCAGGGTCCTGGGATCAAGCCCCATATCAGGCTCTCTGCTCAGCAGGGAGTCTGCTTTCTCCTCTCTCTCTGCCTGCCTCTCTGCCTACCTGTGATCTCTCTCTGTCAAATAAATAAATATGTAAAAAAAAAATAACTTGTTCTTGGGATTCACAGATGCCTGCTGTTATCTCTCAAGATAAAGTAACTGAAAAAGACATAATTAAACATTGCAGTCCCTGGGCCAGACTCTCAGAACTTGGGACCATGTAATGTGGGATGAGGTAAAATTCACTTCTGTACACCCTGTGGGGAAAGAGTCTGCTCAAAGAGTTGAGACTGACTTCTGAAGGGGTCCTATCTCAAAAGTTTTCTTTAAGTAATTTTCAGAGAGAAAATAATATTGTAGGTGGTAAATAAGTTTCCAAGCTAGCCCACAAAAACCTATTTTGACTTGTAACCAGAGAAATCAAATCGATAGTACATTTCCTAGTTCATATTTCAATGCACTGCAAGTTCAAAGCTAAGACATCCAACACACACACACACACACACACACACACACACACACACACACACACGCCTTCTCCTCTGAGCTCTTGGAGGCTCCCTGGCCCCTATGGGGAAGGGAGCTCAGAGAGAGTAGGGGCCCTTTCTCCCAAAGCAGTCCCTGAGAGCCCCATGGGAACAGTTTTCCTGTAAAAATGACATTGTGAGATATGTTTAACCCACTTGAAAGGACGGATTGTTTTCATTTGGCTTTGTTTTCTGAGGCAGGAGCATGCTGTTTTCACAGAAATAAATGTTCCTAAATATAAATGAGTCCTATCTGGTCATGAAAACAGGTTCACCTGCTCGAAATACTTGGTTGGAGGGCTAAAGTTTTACTTTGTTTAATTTGTGCAAATTGAAGTTACAACTTGTTTGAAGTTATCATTTTAGAAACACAGCTACCCGGGATACCACCTTTCTTGAAACTTATTACAGAAGCCCAATGTTTCAGGGATTTAAGTAGCTTTTCTCCTCAGGATGTTTTAATCATTAAGGTTAGAGTCTCCGGCAGTATTTCAAACCTAAAGAGGTTAGAAATGAGGCAGCCATTTTGTTCCCCAGTGAACTCTCATCACTGTGGAATCTGCCAGGGAACCTGTGCCATCTTAGCCTTTCTGCCACTGGCCTTGGCCCCTGGCCCAGGCCCAGGAAATACCAGGCTAAAAATGACCACCCAGGTCAGGCCATCCCCAGGAGGTGGTGGACTGAGGTGGCGTAAGTCACACTGTGTACCTTCCCACCCTACTCTCTACCCCTCACAGGCAGGAGAAGTCAGGTTAAAATGAACATCCCGTGTAGCCTAGAAACAGAGTCGGAAAATAAGGAGTTCAAGAGGAGTGCAGGAAAGGGGCAGCCTGTCTGGCTGGCATTCCTTTGGTAAGGGTGAGGAAGGGCGGCACTGGATGAATGTACATCATGTATGCCTATAAGCCTTGGGTCTTTTTTTAGTACTGGCCAAAACAAAACAAAACAAAACCATTTCTCTATCGCCAATTCTGTCTCAGTGAGTCAGGGCCCAACCATCTGGTCAAATTAGTACAGCTCCTTAAAGCCTGTAAGAACTGTGCTACTTCATTTGGAATGGCCCTGACCAAAATGGTAGCCAAAGAATTGTCCCCTTGCTATTTAGCTCTTCTTGGGCCAGCAAGAAGGTCATTACCATCTCTATTCTTCCCGATTCTCCCCTTACAGGATGGACTCCCAGAATGCAGTGTGTCAGGCTATAGCCAGCCCCAGGGGAAGCTACATGGATGAAGCAAATAACGCCGGAACAGAAGATGACATTAACAGAAGCAAAGAGCAGTAACATGGGGAAGGTATATTCAAGAGAGTCTGATGAGGAAAGGGGAATAGGGTCATCCGCCAGGAGAACTCAGAGCGATGAAGAAGCAGACCAGGACATCACTGAGGTGCAAAAGTGAAGTTGTATTTTCCAACAGAATCACTTCTGACTAACACAGTCCTTGGACTAAGAATTTGCTTTCTACAAAGTCTGATGAACAACAGGCTTCACTCTGTTCGATTTTACTTTAAGTTTACTTTAATTACTTTAATTTTACTTTAGTAGTGATTATTGCACTGAAGTCTCTGCTGGGCTGGCTTAGTGGTCAGCTAATAACTGAATCAAGACTGCCTTAAACTCCTGGAACCAGCAAGTCTCCCAGTCTTGGCCAAGAGGCTCTGTGTACATGTTGGGACATGCCTTCAACACTCAGCCAGCCAGTGGATAACTCTGTCTTAGTCTTCCCTTGTGCAGAGCTTGAGACCAGCCAGAGTGGAAGCTTAGAGCCCCTCAGGTCTTTCCTGAGCATGCACACAACAGTGGAAAGGCATTCAGCCCTGACCATGCAGATAGTCTTCTAGATTCCCGGGGATATGCCCAAACTTTCCAAGCTCCAACGGACATGTTATTCCTTAGCTTTTTCTTTCAAGCTTTTCAGTTATCTACTGCCTCAGCCAGCTATGAAGTTAATCAATGGCCTCTACAATGTTTTTTTTTTTTTTATTTGATCATTTTACTTTCAATTGAAGTAGAGCTGACATACAGTATTATATTAGTTCTAGGTGTACAACGCAGTGGTTTGACAATTTATACATTACTCAGTGGTCACCATGATCAGTGTAGTCACCATATAAAATTACTACAGTATCATTGACTATATTCCCTATGCTATACTTTCAGTCCCTATGACTTATTTATTTTATAACTGGAAGTTTATACCTCTTAATCCTCTTCACTTATTTTCCCCATTCCCTCACCCTTTTCCCCTCTAGCAACCACCAGTTTGTTCTCCGTAATTATGAGTCTGTTCCTGGTTTGTTTGCTTGTTTGTTTGTTTTTTGTTTTAAGATTTCACACACAAGTGAAATTATATCGTATTTGTCTTTCTCTGCCTGACTTATTTCATTTAACTTAATATCCTCTAGATCCATCCATGTTGTCACAAATGGCAAGATTTCACTTGTTTTTATGGTTGAGTAATATTCCATTATACACACACCCAAACACGCATGCATGCGTACATCTTTATCCTCTCGTCTACTGATAGACAGTGGGCTTCCTTCCATATCTTGGCTAGTGTAAATAATGCTATAACATAGGGGTGCATATATCTTTTCTAATTAATGTGGGGTGGGTTTTTTTGGGTTTTTTTGTTTGTTTTTTCTTTTTTGCTTCAGGTAAATACCCAGAAGTGGAATTACTGGATCATATGATATTTCTATTTTTAATTTTTGAGGAACCTCCATACTGTTTTCCATAGTGGCTGCACCTCTAATAGTTTTACTTAAAAAAAAAAAAAGCCCCTGCCACTCCAAGTCAGGGCAAATAAATACAGTCTTGCAAGTGGGGTCTTCCAAGGAGCCATCAGAAAGATCAAATAACGACAATTCTCTAAAAATGAGGCTTGGAATGCCTGGGTGGCTCAGTCGGTTAAGCATCTCCCTGCTCAATGGGGAGTCTGCTTCTCCTTCTCCCTCTGTCCTTGCCACTCCCCTTGTTCATGCTCTCCCTCTCTCTCAAATAAATAAATAAAATCTTTTAAAAATAAAATAAAAATGTGGCTTTACAGGAACTCCAACTCCATTCTGTGTCCTACAATGGCTGTCAGGCTCCTGGCTTTCCCTGTGATTGATTGGAGGCTATAAATTCTCAAGTCTCCTATAGAGCTGCAGAGCAAGGGATGGGTATAGCGTAAGTGAAAACACCACAAAGCTTACTATTCTTACCAAAATGCAGCTGCTTTTCTTGAATAAATACTCCCCAGATTGTTGCAAGCCTTTGGTAAATGTCCACAGTCCTGAAAATGTTGATTCTGACCATTTTTGCCAGTTTTTTTCATTGCTATCATAGATGGAATTCTCATAGGCCCTCACTCTGCTATTCTGCTATGTCTTACTTTAATGTTCTCCAGTCATTGACTAGATTTCTAAGGGTTATTTCATAAAATTGCAAGCAAATGAGAAAATGGCTTTGAATGACACATTTTCTGATAGTGCTTACTAAAGACACATGTACATGAGGGCTCCTAGATTTTGTGGGGCTTGTGCCCCACAAACAATACAAATTCTCTAAAGTAAAATTGCACAGTCACAGAATCTCAGGGCCAGAAAGGGGCCTGAGATACTATGGCACATCTTCCTTATAGGACACCTGATTCTAAAGGCATGCCAGGATACTGCTGATTCCAGAACAGTCTTCTCAGCGGTACATACATATTTAACATACTATCAAGCAACAGCTTCAAAAACATAAGAAAATGCCCATGAAGATAGGTATGGTAAGGGTCGAATATTCATTAATATATTCATTCCATAAACTTTTACTGAGTACCTACTATGTGCACAGAGGCTAAAACATCACTGAGCCATAGCATCCATCCTCCAAAAGCTTTTAATCTAGTGGAGAGGGTAGGTCTGGAAACAACTGATAACAATAAGTACTATCACAAAGGAAAGTGAGGTAATGTACAGCATAGGGAATATAGTCGAAAATATTGGGATAACTTTGTACAGTGACAGATGGTAATTAGCCCTACCAAGGTGATCATTTCATAATGTATCAGAATATCAAAGGCATCAAAGCACTAGGTTGTACACCTGAAACTAAGCGATTTATTGTGTGTCAAGTATAATTCCATAAAGAAAGAAAATGACATGGAAGACAACAAATGATTAATTCCAACTAGGGGTGAGTGGGCCTTCCACAACCTAGAGAAGGCAGTCTCTGAGCTGAGCCTTAATGGAAATGAGATATAAGTGGGAAGGGGGAAGGGAAGCAATTCCTGGTTGAAAGAACATCTAAAGGATTTGGCAAGTAACTGAATGTGGGGTGGGGCTGGGCGGAGAAGAGAGAGAGAGATACAGAGAGAGAGAGATACAGAGAGAGAGGGAGGGAAAGAGACAAAAATAACCTGCAGTTTGCAAGTGTGGATAACTAAATGTGAGCAGAAAAACAAGATGTGGGGTAGGGAGATAAAGTGTGATCTAGTCAGAACACGTAGGACTCATGGGTTTCGCTGATAAAAGAAGGACAGGTTTAAAAAAAAAAAAAAAAGTGGAGGAATTCAACCTGCACAGGGATTGTGAAGAGGGCCATGGTAGATAGCAGGTAGATTAGCAGAGCCTCGGGAGGCAGGTGGAATTCAAAACAACAAAGTTCAGCCTAAAATGTGTCTTTATCCCCTTCCTCCTGGGTCCACTTAGTGTTCTGGTCTTGCCAGCCTCTGACCACCCAGGCACAGGCCCTTCCCATCTCCATTTCTCTTCCTCCCACTGTCCTGCTTTCCTGACAGCCAAGAACCTAGAAAATAGAGGACTGGACAACAATCCTCATCATTTCAAGAGGGACTGTCACCTCCCAAACTGCAAGTTTTCTTGAATGTATTCAGCAAGTCAAATCCTAATGACGCTGGGTTGTCAAATAGTGCGAAAGACATGAATGATTTCTCTACAGACCAGTATAAACTTTGGCGCCCCAAGAAAACATTTATCACATTGGATAATGAAACTTCACATTGGAAGTGAAAACACTTCCAATACAGAATCTTAACTGAAGGGTTAGGATTCAGCAGGACTTTATGGCTTTAGGAGATTCTATTTAACCGACTGGTGCTGGTGGTGGTGGAGAGCAGGAGGCTGCATCTGATGAATTTCAGGGCAAATCTGCAAAGGGATAACCAGTCCAGTTGGTGAGGGACCATTGTTCAGTGACTGAGAAATGACAGTACCCTTTACAGCTAGAAAAATCAACTGGGCCATAAATAACTTGGCCCCACAAAATAGAACATTTCTTACAGATTTCAGTCAATTCATCCTACTGACAATGGTGGTAAGAATCAAATGAAATGCAAAATTAGACTCTCTGGTTTTCCTTTAAAGTGATTCTTTTGGGGGCGCCTGGGTGGCTCAGTCAGTTAAGCGTCCAACTCTTGATTTCAGCTCAGGTTGTGATCTCAGGGCCATGAGATCGAGGCCTACCTCTGGCTCTGTGCTCAGTGGGGGGTCTGCTTGAGATTCTCTCTTTCCCTTTCCCTCCATCCCTCTCCCGCCTCTCTAAAATAAAAACAAATAAATCTTTAAAGTGATTCTTCTGAAAAACTTGTTGCCTCTTTAAGTATATTTTTGTTGTTATTCTCATTTAAGGTCAAATTATTTTCTGTTCTCTGCTGACTGAAACACATTTAGAAATATCCATGAGTAAATGGGATTCCATGCACAAACTGGTAAGGAATAGACCTACCACACAGATCACCACACCTCTAAATTGCTGCCCCTTTTTGCTTTTGACAAGGTAACTCAGCTCTTTTTGCAGAGATGCATTTTTCAGAAGAATAAAAAGATGCCACTTTGGTAAGGCTTATCTTCATTGATAAGACAAAGAAGGCAGGACATTGGATGGATGGATGGATGGATGGATGGATGGATGGATGGATGGATGGATAAAAAGTATTTGATTGGCTTTATAATTCAAGACTTAAGGCAACTATCCCACAAACTGAGGTGAGAATCATCTCGATTATCAACAGGTTTTGTTGTTAAGACTCAATCTACTAGGTGCAAAGCATGGTTGTATTCCCAAGGAGTACAAGTTGCCATCATGCAGTGGGTCTAAAAAAAAGCCCCCATGGTATTGTATTTTTGATTTTGGACAGTGTCCAAACCAAAAGAACAGGAATGCTCAAATATAGAGCTCATGATTCATGTTGGGAGCAAGATATCATGAAAATGTTTAGCCAAAATGAAGAACAGATCAAATAATTTTTCTTTAACATAAAAAAAAATGTGGGGCTGCCTGGGTGGCTCAGTCAGTTAAACGTCAGACTCTAGATTTCAGCTCAGGTCATGATCTTAGGGTCATGGGATCGAGCCTCAGGTCGATCTATGGCCTCTATGCCCAGCACAGAGCCTGCTTCTAGCTCTCTCCCCCCTCACCCTGCACATGCACATGCTCTCTAAAAAAAAAAAAAAAAAGTGGTTTTTATGGCAGGTGAAGAAAAGGAGGAATCACTCTTCACCCCTCTTAAAAATAGCTCTAGCCTAAGAAACCTAAAATTTAGGTTCTAGTCCTACCCTGCCACTAACAAGTTGTGTGACATTGGAGAACTTACCACAGTTCTTTGGGCCTTAGATTCTCCATCTATAAAATGAGCAGTATGTTTTTCAAACAGCACATCGTAACTCCTCAGTGGGCTATGAAATCTACACAGTGGGTCGCAACCAGCATTTTTTAAAAGTGACATTAAATACAACAGAAAAATATTAGAACATATCACACGTAATAAGGATTAATACCATTTCATGAGACTTGTTTGCATGTATATAAACTGGTGGCAATAGATAATGTATTTCCTATTGTACTGTTGGATCAAAAAAGTTAGAAAGCCAGTGGTCTAGACCTATACTGTCCATACGGTAGCCACTAGCTACATGCAGCTGCTCACATTTAAATTAATTAAAATTAAGTACAACTAAAATTTAAGTTACTCAGTTGCACTAGCCCCATTTCAAGCACTCGATAACCACATGTGGCTAGTGGCTACCATACTGGATAGCACAGCTACAGGATAATTCCATCATCACGGCAAGTTCTATTGGGCAAGCCTATCCTAACAACCTATCGATGGAGGTAGAGGTAGGGTGGGTTGTTAGGAGGGGTACTTCAAGCTCTGGGGAAAGAAGATGGGTTCACTTGTCTCTCTCTTAAGAGAGTCTGTATGTGAATTTCTAAATAAGTGAGCCGACAATTATTTACTAAGTTCTGTACTTGGTTCTGTGAAGGATACAGAGGAAGTAGCCTCAGAAATAGTCACTAAATGCTAAATGAGCAATTGAAGGCATCATAAAAGCCTAATATCTAAAGATATGAGCCTTACATCCATGAAAAATCTAATAATAAAAGGCACTGCATAAGCAAGTGTTGATAATAACTGAATGCAATCAAAATTCAGAAAAGGGGGAAATCGATGAGCATTAGATCCATCGGGAACGATTTCAAAGAGGATATAGGATTTTAACTGGTGCTTAAGTCATTGCTTCAACTTAGGATCAATAGATAAGACAGGAGAAAATTCCAGATTAGGAGAATGCCCATAAGTATGTGTGTGTCAGAGAGGGGGCTAAGTTCTGGAGAACACTGGGCAATGAGATTAGAGATGTGGCTCAGGACTGGATAGTAGAGGGTATGAAGCAAGCCAGTAGAGTCCAAGTTCCAGTCAAGCCACTAAAAAAGTGGCTTGCCCACAAAAAGAAAGCCACAGCTTTCAGAGCACTTTCACAGGACCCTTGAGACAGTCTCTTGAGGTGGCCAGGGCAGAGATCGTTACTTCCAGTTTAGAAGGAACTGAGTCTCAGAGAGGTGAGGAGACTTGTCCAGAGTCAGTGAGCAGCATAAACAGGATTCAAACCAAGGTGACCTTAGTCTCTGTCCAGTATACTTCCCACTACACGTTGCTGGTACAACAAAAGCTGGGTTCGAGGCATTGGAGACAAGTGGCAGGAATGAGAATGTTGTTGTAATAAATCCAGACATGAAGTGTTGAAGGTCTGGCCGAAGGTGGCAAGAAATCAGTTGCTCTGGTCATATCACATACTATAAAACAAACTGACAGTGCAGTCCCCACTGTTTATAGGGGAGAGTAAGAGTAGACTGCCCAAGGTTAGAAGAGTATAATTATTTTTTTTTTAAAGATTTTATTTATTTATTTGATAGAGAGAAAGTGAGAGGATGAGAGGAGTGAAGGTCAGGGAGAGAAGCAGACTCCCCGTGGAGCTGGGAGCCCGATGTGGGACTCGATCCCAGGACTCCGGGATCATGACCTGGGCCGAAGGCAGCTGCTTAACCAACTGAGCCACCCAGGTGCCCCAAGAGTATAATTATTTTTAACTGGAAGTGATCTAAACTACCCCAAAGGAATAAATATTAGCAATATAATTCATATGCTTTGTCCAGATTTTTCCAGACAGCTGAAGGCAATGTTTTG
This sequence comes from Procyon lotor, assembly GCA_028646535.1. Lineage (NCBI taxonomy): Eukaryota > Metazoa > Chordata > Mammalia > Carnivora > Procyonidae > Procyon > Procyon lotor. The sequence continues at coordinate 33,571,475 of CM053612.1, forward strand.
GACACAGTTCCTAAGCAAACAACTCTTTATGTGTCTATGCATTTTTATGAGCCATTTCTGTCTTGCTAGTATTTCCTTCCTCTGTCAGTTTCAATGTTCATTTCTCAGAACTAATTGGTCATATGATCTCTTACCTCATCTAGATTTCCAGTGAGAAAGGACTAGTGCAAAAAGGTCAAGGAGCTATAGGCCTTGCAGTCTTTCCACGCTATTTAGTAAAAGTAATTATTGACAATTTAGTTAATAATAATTTACTAAGAAAATATTAAAATACAGCATTACCAGACTAATTTTAAAGGATCTCTTCACTCGTATCACTGAGCTGCTCAACAACTTCCCCAGGCTTCCAAGATTGCTCCAACTGATAGGAATCAAATATGAACTTATTTAAGTTCATTTAAGACTATACTGGAATTTAAGGCTCTCTCCTATATGGCCACCTCCTGCATTTATATTTGTTCCCCACTGCTCATTACTCCTTCAGGAGATTTACTCTTTTCGGCCAAAAGAAACCATGTGATACATTGGAGGCTCTCTGCTCATTCATGTCCTACTTATACTTAAGTCCTACCTCAAATGCTACTTTCTCTATGAACCCTTCTTCCTCAATTTTCCCACCAAGAAGTACTTTTTCCTTCTTCTAAGCTGCTATGGTCCCTTATTTTTATCTCTTTTATGGCACCGGGCACTTTGTTCTCTAGAGTATGGTTATTTGCAGGCATGTCATCTCTCTGTTACTGGAACAAACTCCCATCTCAGTCCCCGTAGAGCTTATCTCTGTACCCCTGAAAGCTCCGATCATAGGGCCTTCCAATAAGTCGCCTTCGAATGCCCATCAAATGTTTATGGAATGAACGGGCACACTGACAAAAGTCATAAGTCAAAAACTGGTTTATATGTCTATGCAAACATCCATTTAACAATCCTTTGCAGACGACCTACCATATGACCGACATTTTACGAGGCCTTGGGGATGGTAACACATGTTAAGCAATTCCAAGTCTGATGGGAAGAGAAAGGAGAGTTCATTTTTATGTGGTATGGTCAGTGTTGGCAGGGGGAGCTCAGGAAGCACAGCAGAGGACCATCTAAGCCAGCTGAGGGTATAGAGAAGGCTTGGGGAAGAGAGGTAATGACAGGACTTAGCCTTAAATGATCAGAGTTAAGCAAATACAGTAGGAGAAGGATGTTCCAGGCAGGAGAACAGCTTGGACCAAAATGCCAAGGGCCCAGAGACTGTGGAACAGTGAGGCCACATGGAGACTGTCAGGGGTTGAAGCCAGAGAGGCAAATAAGCCCAGGAGATGTTGGCATCTGAAGCCTTGGTTAGGCTTCTGGACTTAACCCAGACTTCATGGAGCCCCTTAACGCTTTCAAACACACTCAGCAGGAAGTCTGGGCATCTCCCAATGAGCAGAATAGAAACGGTACAAGTAATTGCCTGTAATACCAATCTTAGTTGTTGGTTTTTAAACATTATCAAACTAACTTCTGTTAAAAAAAAAAAAAACCCTAAAGTGACCATCTTCGTCAAGGAAGGCGTGAAGGTGGGTCTCTGTCGTGGGGCATGCTCCCTGGTACAGCACAATGGGAGAAACTCTAGAGTCCTTTCCGTGAACAGTAACTCTTCGTTTAGGGCACTTGCCCAGTTTTTCACCTCTGTTTACAATCACCTCACCCGCTTCCCAGACCACGGGAATTTTCCCCATATCCTTTCAACATCACACTTCATTAGGAAATATTGCCAGCAGACATATGATGTTTAAAAATTCTTTACCTTTGATGTCATGCAAAATTCTACTGCCAGAGTACAGTTTTTGGATTGCATAAAGCTACACACATACCTTCGCTTTCAAAACAAAAGATGTATTCCAAGTTAACCTTCAGGCAAAGTTCTGTAAAGTGAACTTGATTTTCCAACACTATTTTGTCATCATTGGAGCCACGTTGCCCCGAGAAAAGACAACTTTACTCCATCTCAAAAAGCTGCAGCTTGCAATAAAATGACTCCTCATCCCTGACGTGCATTCTGTGTATCAGACACCAGGAAAATAAATATCTATCTACCGAAAAGTATGAAAGACGCAACCCACCAACCACAGCAAAAATACCCTCTAATATCTGCCAGGCAGAAAATCTTGATCTGCTAAACAGAACGCAGATCGATTTTTAACTCCAAAGGTGGCTCTTCATGAAGTGGGGTTGCTTGTAAGATGCTCAGCCATCAGTTCTTTCGTTAATACTAAGTTAACTTATTCTAAGTTAAAAATGTCTTTTTATTCATTGCACTCACCCCAGCGACTCCACCTCTAGGTTTATGTCTAAGAAAAACGAGTGCTTGCGTCTACTGAGAGATATGATCAAAAATGTTCATATCAGCTTTATCTATAATATCCAAAACCTAGAAACAATCCAAGTGTCCCTGAGGGGGGCGCTATCAACACAGTGTTAGCGTTCTCCCCAAAGTCATAGGTTGAAGCCCTAATCCCCAGTATGATGGCATTTGGAGGTGGGCTCTTTGGGAGGTAATTAGGTCATGAGGATAGAATCCCCGTGAGTGGGATCAGTTCCCGTATAAGGAGAAACACGAGAGATATGATCTGTCTTCCTTGTGTGAGGACACAGTTAGAAGGTAGCCATTTGCAAGCCAGAAAGAGAGACCTCACCAGATACCCAACCTGTGGGTGCCATGATCTTGGGCTTCCCTGCCTCCAGAACTGTCAGAAATAAATGTCTGTGGTTTAAGCCATCTGGTCTACGAAGGTTTGTTACAGCAGCCTGAACGGACTAAGACAAGGAGAATGGATCAGCTGCATGGAATCATTCACAGCAATGATACAGAGCAACAAAAAAGAACTAATATTCCGTTCAAGACACAGATCAATCTCACAGACACGTTAAACAAAAAAAGTCAGACACAAAATAGTACACACAATATGATTCTGTTTATATAAAGTCTGAAATCAGGCAAAACTAATCTATGATAATAGTGGTCAGAATAGTTGTTACCTTTGGGACGTGGTGTTGGCTGGTGGGAGGAGGCAAGATGGAAATTTTGGGGCAGCAGAGGTGGGGGAAGAAATGTTTTTTATCTTGATCTGGGTGGAGGGGGCACATATATAAAATTTCACTGAGCTGTAGGCTTAAGATTTGTGCACTTAACTGTATGTAAAGAATATCTCAATTTAAGAAAAGAGAAAAACGTTAAGTCTCTATACTGGATTTATTTCTGGCAAAGATTGGCAATACAGATCAAAATTATGCTAACAACAAATTATCTTTTGTTATCAAAAGCAGGGATATAGCTCTAAATTTCTCCCCCCTCAACACACACACATCAAATCCAAGTGAAAGTATTTTGAGGCTTCAGATATTATTTAGATGTCAGGCTAATTTACTGGATTTTTCAACTTCTAGCATTCCAAAATGCTATCGATTTTGTAGGCTCACTTTGATTACCAATTCCCAAACTTATTAATTCTTCTTTTCTACTATAACATTAGCTGCTCTTCATCAGGGAAATATATTGAATTTTTCCTCCAAAATCTTAGTGGAAGAAAGTATAGTAGACTGAAGAGAACACTAGCTTATGAATTAGAAGAGCTAGGTTCTATTTCTGCCCTGCCTTTTGCTACACAAGTCACCTTGGGCTACTCTTGTAAACTAAGATTCCCTTTCCTTGTCCATAAAATGTAGATAGTACCTTCCCCACAGGGCTATAATGAGCATCAAATGAGAGAATGGATGTAAACGTGCTTTGTAAACTTTAAATGAGTGTTGATATCCCCAAAGCTAAGTGTTTCCTTAGAACTTGTGCCTGTTGTGGCCAAGAGAAAATGTACTTAAATGTCAAAGCTCATACTTCAGTTTCGCACATCTTACATTTCACCAGAGAGTTAGGATCAGCAAGTGCACTCAAATTCTAACATCTCTGAAAAGCTGAAATGATTCCATGATAATAAATACTGAAAACAGACGTGTACAGGGAAGTAGGACCAAGAACTGTTTCTTTCCTTTTCCCAATTATGACTTTTAAGGGTATCTCTAGTGTAATCTCCATTATATTCAGTTCATACTTCTAGAACTTTGAACTGCTTCTGCAACACGCATGCCATAGTTCTCCCTCTCTGTTATGAATTTCACAATAACTGTCCCTAAAGGCTGTTCCTATTTCTATTTTCTGCCATCCATCATGGCCACGATAGCAAAATTTAAAAATACTCCCTACTCTGAGCTCCTTGTCAGAGAACCGAGTGCTCTTCATCAGAGAGCCCCAAATAGAAAGTGCCTTTTCTTAAGTGTCACCTTTTGATGTTTGTTTCTCTGATGACAGGAAGTGATATAGGCCAGATTTGCCTCAAAATGCTTCCTGTCACCAACTATTCTTTCCAGCCAATCCAGCAGGAAATGTCTGATTGGAGAGTCATGCAAGTATGAGAGGAACTTGATGAAAGGGAAAACCAGGGTGATTTGGCTTCAATGGCCTCAGTGGTTCTTGTTCCTGGAGATTTTGTCCTTAGTCCGAGGGTTAAGTTTGCCAAACTAGAGCAAACCTACAGATAAACAAACAAAACAGACTAGAGAAGGTAAACCTGAAGTTTTCGAGACCCTTGAGAAGCATTCCCCTCAGGCATTGAGTCCCAGTTTAGGGCTCTTTTGTGAACCTTCTGAGCTAGGGGATAAAAACTGATTTTATAAAAGTAGATCAACAGCAGCAAGAAGGGCCAGCTGACAAGGAAACAGACAGAATATCATAAAAAATGAATATGGATTCATATACTCACACACACATACAATGACTAAATGGTGTGGGACCGTGCAATGAAGGGACAACCATTAAGTCACATTTCAACAGGTATTCTAAGGAATACCACTGCATCATATAATAACTGATAGTCATAACAATGATCCTCACTCAAAAAATTAGATTATGTCCATAAATGCTGTATAAGAAATCAGAGGAGTAAATTGCTTCTTGATTAGGTTTTTTTTTTTCCTCCCTCTTTGGAGAATCCCATTCATAACAGTTAAAATGTTAAAAGTTTACAGTGCCTAGAGGGAATCATGAGCCATTTAGAAAATTGGTTACTCAAAATACCTTTTCCCCAGAAAGAGAGAGGTAACTGAGTCGGTAAGATGAGATAAATGCCGCCTGTATAACAGACGCCAGTGTTATCAGGTCAGAAAAAGGAGATGAGCCCGGGATAGCATAATCAGAGATGGCTTCATGGAGGAGAGGCAGGGCTCAAGGCTGGATTTACTTTGAAGTCTCTCTCCACTCAGAGCCTGGTTCTGCCTTCCTTTATTACCATCCTTAACCAGTCCTGCCAGTGTCTCAAGTTTAGAGTCACTAAACAAGACTAGTGTTAAGGGAAATGGAATGATAGTAAATAAAGAGAAGAATAGGAGGCTGACCCTGTACTATAAAGGTTGCTTGCTGATGCTTCAATGTCTGAATAAGCAGAGCCTCTCGTAGGGGTGGCAATTTTGCCAAGCAGCAAATAATTTGTGGGAACCATGGAAGGGGTACCATCCATACTCTGAAACTACTGGAAAAACGAGGTTTAACAAAGAATTTTTACTTGATAGTCCAATTTTATTTGGTATAGAGAAGTATACCAGTGGGAAGCTATAAAACATTACTGAAAGAAATAAAAGATAACACAAATAAATGGAAAGACATCTGTGTTCGTGGGTTGAAAGACTTAATATTGTTGAGACAGCCATATTACCTAAAACAATCTACAGATTCAACACAATTCCTCAAAATCCCTCCACCCACCTCCCCGCTGGTGACCATCAGTTTGTTCTCTATAGTTCAGAGTCTGTTTCTTGGTTTCTCTCTCCCTTTTTTTTTTTCCATTGCTCATTTGTTCTGTTTCTTAAATTCCGCACATGAGTGAGACCATGTGGTATTTGTCTTTCTCTGACTTATTTTGCTTAGCATTATACTATCCTCTAGCTTCACCCAGATGTTGCAAATGGCAAGATTTAATTCTTTTTCATGGCTGAATAATATTCTATTATACATATATATATATATATATATATACATATATGTATATATATATATATATTATACAAACATACTATATATATACATAATTTCTTTATCCATACATCTATTGATGGATACTTGGGCTGCTTCCATATCATGGCTACTGTAAATAATGTTACTATAAACTTAAGGGTCCAGGTATTACTTCAAATTAGTGTTTTTGTATTTTGGGGATAAATACACAGTAGTGCACTTACTACATAGGGTAGTTATATTTTTGACTTTTGAAAAAGATTTTATTTATTTATCTTAGAGAGAGGGTAGGAGAGTAGGGGGAAGCGTACTGGGGAGGGAGAGGGAGGGAGAGTGAGAGAATCTCAAGCAGACTCCACACTGAGTGTGGAGCCTGATTCAGAGCTTGATCTCATGACCCTGAAATCACGACCTGAGCTGAAACCAAGAGTCAGACATCTAACCAACTGAGCCACCTAGGCGACCCTCTGTTTTTAACTTTTTGAGGAAACTGCATACTGTTTTCCACAGTGGCTGCAATAGCTCGCATTTTCACCAATGGTACATGAGTGTTCCTTTTTCTCCGCACCCTCACCAACACTTGTTGTTTTTTATTTTAACCATTCTGACAGATACCTCATTGAAGTTTTGATTTGCATTTCCCTGATGATGAGCAATGTTAAACATCTTTTCATGCATCCATTGGTCATCTGGATGTCTTTTCTTTAGAGAAATGTCTCTTCATGTTTTCTGCCCATGTTTTAATTGCATTATTCATGTTTTGGCCATTGAGTTTGTAAGTTCTTTATATACTTTAGAAACTAACCCATTATCAAAGATGGCATTTGAAAATATCTTCTCCCATTCAGTAAGTTGACTTTCAGTTTTGTTGACTGTTTCCTTCACTGTGCAGAAGCTTTTGATTTTGATGTAGTCCCAATAGTTTCTTTTTGCTTTTATTTCCCTTGCCGCAGTAGATATATCTAGAAAAATGTTGTTATGGCCAATGTCAGAGACATTACTGCCTGTGCTCTCCTCTAAGACTTTTATGGTTTTAGGTCTCACATTTAGGTCTTTTATCCATTTTTTAGTTTATTTTTGTGTATGGTGTAAGAAAGTGATCTAATGTCATTCTTTTGCATGTAGCAGACCAGTTTTCCCAATACCATTTATCGAAGAGACTATCTTTTTCCCATTTGATATTCTTGATATTCTTTCCTGCTTTGTCAAAGACTAATTGATCATATAATTATGTGCTTATTTCTGAGTTTTCTATTCTTTGCATTGATCTATGTCTCTAAATTTGTACCAGTACCATATTGTCTTGATCACTACAGCTTTGTAATATAACCTGAAGTCCAGAATTATGATGCCTCCAGCTGTTCTTTTCTTTTTCAAGGTTGTTTTGGGTTTTATCATGAATGAATGTTGTACTTTGTCAAATGCTTTTTCTGCATTGAAAGTGATATGTAGTATGTAGTTTTTATCCTTTCTCTTATTGAGGTGATGTATCACATTGATTGACTTATGAATATTGAACCACTCTTGCATCCCAGAAATAAATCCCACTTGCTCATGGTGAATGATTTTTTTAATGTATTGTTGGATTCAGTTTACCAGTAGTACCTTGTTGAGGATTTATGCATCTATGTTCAGTATTAAATCTTTAAATGTCTGGTAGAATTTACCTGTGAAACTATTTGGTCCTGGACTTTTGTTTGTTGGGAGTTTTTTAATTACTGACTCAGTCTCTTTGCTAGTAATTGTTCTGTTCAAATTTTCTATTTCTTCCTGCTTTGGTTTTGGTGGGTTATATGTCTCTAGGAATTTATCCATTTCTTCTAGGTTGTCTAATTTGTTGGCATATAGTTTTTAATTATGTTCTCTTACAATTGTTTGTGTTTCTGTGGTGTTGGTTGTTGTTTTTTCCCTTTTGTTTGTGATTTTGTTTACTGAGTCCTTCCCCCCGCCTTTTTTTTATGAGTCTGGCTAGAGGTTTATCAATTACTAATAGGTGGTTTTTGGGTGAATTCGGGGAATCAGAGGGGGAGATGAACCATGAGAGACTGTGGACTCTGAGCAAGAAACTCAAGGTTTTGGAGGGGAAGTGGTGGGGAGCTGGGTGAGCCTGGTGGTGGGTATTGAGGAGGGCACATATTGCAAGGAGCACTGGGTATGGTACATGAACAGTGATTCTTGTAACACTGAAAAAATAAAAGTATGTGGAAAAAAATAAAAAATAAAAATTCATGTCTTAAAAAAAATCAACAAAATTGACAACCTTTAGCTACATCAGCTAAGAAAATAGAATACCCAGGAAAATAAAATCAGATGTGAAAGAAGAAATTTCATAACCAACGACACAGAAATTAAAAGGATTATCAGAGACTACTACGAATGATTATATGCCAACAAACTGGACAATTTAAAAGAATTGTTTAAATTCCTAAATGTATACAACTTATCAATACTAAATTGTGAAAAAACAGAAAATCTGAAGAGAAGTATAACTAGTAAGGAGATTGATTCAGTCACCAAAAAACTCAAAACAAATAAAAGCCTAGGCCCAGATGGATTCACCAGTGAATTCTATCAAACATTTAAAGAAGAATTAACTTCTTTTAAAGTATTAACTTCATTAATTTTAATTTTATTTATCTATTCATTTACTTATTTATTTTAAAGAGAGAGTGTGTGCGCAAGTAGGGGGTGATGAGCAGAGGGAAAGGGAAAGACTCTTACACAGACTCTGTGCTCAGCACAGAGCCTGATGAGGAGCTCGATCTCATGACCCTGAGTTCATGACCTGAGTCGAAATCAAGAGTCAGATGCTTAACCAAATGAGCCACCCAGGTGCCCTGAAAGATTTAACTTTAAATTCATTCTTTAAGAATCTTTATTCTTTTTAAAAAATAATTTCTGAAGTCAATTTTTCTTAAATTCTTACAAAAAATTGAAAAGGAGGGAACCCTTCCAAACTCATTTTGTGAGGCCAGCCCTACCCTGATAACAAAACAAGAAAAGGACACCAGAGGAAATGAAAATTGAAGGCCAATTTCCCTGATGAATATAGATGCAAAAATATGAGCAAGCTAAATTCAGTAACATATTTTTAAATATCATACACCACAACCAAGTACAATTTCTCCCTGGGATGCTAGGATGACCCAACATATGTAAATCAATCAATGTGATACACCACATTAACAGAATGGGGGAAGGAATCACATGATCATCTCAATAGATTCAGATTAGGCATCTGACAAAATTCAACACCTTTTCATGTTGAAAAGTTGAGCATTCTAAATTCAACAAACTAAGAATAAAAGTAAACTACCTCAAAATAATAAAGGTCATGTATGAAAAGTACACAGATAACATCATATTCAATGATGAAAAACTGAAAGCTTTCTTCTAACATCAGGAATGAGACAAGAATACCCAGTGTCACCATTTCTATTCACTCTAGTACTAAAAGTCCTAGAGAGAGCAATTAGGCTAAATAAATAAATAACATTTAAATCAGAAAGAAAGAGAGAAAATTAGTTTTTTTGTACATGACCTAACCTTATATGTAAAAACCCTAAAGACTCCACAAAAATTGTTAGAGTAAGTGAATTTAGCATGTACTCTAAATATTTTTATAGGATACAAAAGCAAAATCAACATACAAAAAATTAGTCATATTTCCATATAATAGCAATGAACTATCTGAAAAAATTATTTAGAAAATGATTCCATTAATATAGAATGAAAATAATAAAAGAGTTACAAATAAACTTAACCAAGAAGATGACCGATTTGTATACTATAAATTATACAAAGGCACAAATAAATTGCAAGACATCCCATGTTCATGGACTGGAAGACAATACTGCACAAACATCCACATTATCCAAATCAATCTACACACTGAATGGGATCCCTATCAAAATCCTAGTGGCATTTTTTATAGAAACAAAAAATTATCCTAAAATTCATATGAAACCACAAAGGACCTCTAACGGCCAAAAGAATTCTGAAAAAGAAAAACAAAGCCAGAGGCCACATAATTCCTAATTTCAAAATATATTACACAGTTATAGCAATCAAAACAGTATGGCATTGGCATAAAGACAGACACATGGACCAATGGAATAGAACACAGTGCCCAGAAATAAACTCACACATATATGGTCAAATGATCTTTGACAAGTATGCCAAGAGTACACAATGAAGAAAGGATAGTCTCTTCAACAAACAGTGTTGGGAAAACGACGTCCACATGCAAAAGAAAAATAGGGCCCTTATCTTACACCATACACAAAAATCAGCTCAAAATTACAGACTATAAAATGCCTTGAAGAAAACAGGGCAAAAGCTTCATGACGTTGATCCTGGCAATAACTTCTTAAATATAACACTAAAAGCACAGGCAACCAAAGTATAAACAGACAGGTGGGACTACATCAAACTAAAAAGCTTCTGTTCAGCAAAGTAAACAATCAACAGAATGAAAAGACAACCTACAGAATAGGAAAAAATATTTTTAAACCATGTATCTGATAAGGGGTTAATATCCAAAATATGTAAGGAATCCCTACAACTCAATAGCAATAAACAAACAAACAAACAAAATAACTTTACTTAAAACTAAGCGAAGGATTTGGAGAGACATTCTTCCAAAGAAGATATACAAATAGCCAACAGGTTTATGAAAAGATGCTCAACATCGCTAACTGTCAGGGAAATGCAAATCAAAACCACAATCAAGTATCACCTCACACTTATTAGGATGGCTATTACTTAAAAAAAAGAAGAAAGAACAAGTGTTGGTGAGCATGTGGAGAAACCCGAAGCCTTGTACACTGTTGGTGGGAATGAGCAAATGGAACAGATACTATGTAAAACACTACAGCAGTTCCTCAAAAAATTAACAACAAAACTACTATATGATCCAGCAATCCCATTTCTGGGTATTTATCCAAAAGAATTAAGATCAGGATCTGGAAAAGATATTTGCACTGCCATGTTCATTGCAGCATTATCTGCAATAGCCAAGAGGTAGAAATAATCTAAATGTCCATCGATAGATGAATGGATAAAGAAAATGTGGTATATACATAAATTAGAATATTAGTCTACCATATAAATAGAAATCCTGTCGCATATTACATGAATGAACCTTGAAGGCATTATGCTAAGTGAAATAAGCTAGTCACAAAACATCAAATACTGCCTCGTTCCACTTACATGAGGCATCTGAAGTATTCAAACTCAAAGAAACAAAAATTAGAACAACAGAGGTTGCCAGGGGCTGGGTGGAGGGGGAATTGGGGAGTTGCTGTTCAATGGATATAGATTTTCAGCCATGCCAGATGAGAAAATTCTAGAAATCTGCCGGATAACATCCTGCCTATAGTTAACAATACTGTAATGTACACTTAAAATTTTGTTTACAGTGGATCTCATATTATGTATTATATACTGCAATAAAAAATATGGGACATGCAGCTAAACCACTGCTGAGTGGGAAATTTATAGCACTAAATATGTACCTTAGAAAGGAGGAAAAGCCTCAAATTAAAAAATCTAACTTCCTACCTTAAAAAACTACAAAAAGAAGAGCAAAATAAACCCAAAGGAAACTCTGAAAGGAAACTACAAAAAGAAGGAAATAATAGGTAAAAGCAGAAATCAACGAGATTGAAAAATAAAAATCAATGAAATAAAGAGCTAATTCTTTGAAAAGGTCAATAAAGTCAATAAACCTCTAGCAAAAGTGACAAATTGAAAAAGAAGATAAAAATTAATATCAGGGGACACCTGGGTGGCTGCGTGGGTTGAAGCCTCTGCCTTCGGCTCAGGTCATGGTCTTGGTGTCCTGGGATCTAGCCCCGCATTGGGCTCTCTGCTCAGCAGGGAGCCTGCTACCCCTTCTCTCTCTGCCTGCCTCTCTGCCTACTTGTGATCTCTCTCTCTCTCTGTCAAATAGATAAATAAAATCTTAAAAAAATTAATATCAGAATGAGATAGGGATATCACTAGAAACTCTGCAAACTCCAAAAAGATAATAAAGGAATACTACAAACAAATGTACACATATAAATGTTACAATTTAGACAGACTGGCCCACTTCCTTGAAAACCATAAACATACACTCACCCAATATGAAGTAGATAATGTGAGTAGCCCTATGACTAATACAGAAATTGAATCTCCAGGCCCAGATGGTCACACTGGAGAATTCTTCCAACCACTTGAAGGAGAATTAATAGTGATATTACACAATCTTTTCCAGAAAATAGAAGAGTGAATACTTCCCAACTCTTATAAGGCCAATATTTCATTGATACTAAGATCAGACAGACTGTATAAAAAAATCAAGTAACAAGCCAATATCTTTCATGAATACAGATGTATAAATTCTTAACAAAATATAAGCAAATAGAATTCTTCAATATATAAATAAATTTATACACTATATGACCAAGTGGGTTTATTTGAGAGATGCAAGGCTGGTTTGATATTTGAAAACCAATTAGTGTAATCCACCATATTATGACAAATGAGAAAACTAATATGGTCATATCAATTGATACAGAAAAAAGCTATTTAACAAAATTCAACAGTCATTCATGATAAAAATGCTCAGAAAATTGGAAATTGAAAGGGAACTCCCTCAACTTTACTTTTTTAAAGATTTATTTGTTTGAGAACAAGAGAGAGTGAGTGGGGGAGGGACAGAGGGAGAGAATCTCAAGTAGACTCCCCACTGAGCACACAAAGCCCAACCGGGGACTTGATCCCAGGACCTATGAGATCATGACCTGAGCAGAAATCAAGAGTTGGGTGTTTTACTGACTGAGCTACCCAAGAGCCCTTTACCTTAACTTTCAAAAGAATGGGAAGGAAGGAAAAGGAAGCGGGGAAGGGGAGGGGAGGGAAGGGAGGGGAAGGCAGGAAGGCCTACAGCTAGCATCATACTTAATGCTGAAAGATTGACTGTTTCTTCCCTAAGACTGGGAACAAGGCAAGGGTTCAGCTCTCACCACTGCTATTCAAAATACTGGAAGTCTGAGACAGAACAATAAGGGAAGGAAAAAAATAAAAAGCATATCATATATAGTGGAAGAAATATCACTGTCCCTATTTGCAGATGACAGAAGAGTCTACAAAGAAAACTGAAGGTATCAACCAAAAAACCAAACAAACAAACACAAAACAACCTCCTACAACTTAGCAAATTTAGCAACATTGCAGGGTGCAAGATCATCATAAAAAAATCATCTGCATTACTATATATTAGCAATGAACATATGGAAACTAAAATTAAAAATACAATACCATGAAGGGTCATTCAAATAAATGAAATAGTTATAATTCTCAAAAAGTACGTACAAGATTTGTATGCTGAAAATGACACAATGCCAAGAAAAGAAATAAAAGAAAATCTAAATAAATGGAGAGACAGTCCCCATTCACGGATTGAAAAAACTCAACAAAGATATCTGTTCTCCCCAAATTGATACACAGGTCTAATATAATTCCCATCAACATTCCAGTAATTTTTTTTTAGATATAGGCAAGATTATTCTAAAACATAAAGGAAAAGGAAAAGAAAGAAAGAAGCAATCTTAAAAAAAATAATAAAGTAAGGGGAATCACTCTACCCAATTTTTAAACTTATTATAGAGCTACAGTAAATAAGACTCTAGGGTGTGGCAGAGTGACAGACACATAGATAGACACATGAGTCAGAACAGAAAACCCAGAAATAGGCCTATATAAATTCAGTATACTCATTTTTTTTAACCACAGTACAAAAGCAATTCAATGAAGCTGAAACAATTGGGTATCCGTAGTTTAAAAAATTAATCTCAACTCAAACCTCACACTATATACAAAAATTACCTGAAAATGGATCATGGACTTAAATGTAAAATATAACTAGAAAACCTTTAGAAAAAATCTAGGAGAAAATCTTTGAGACCCAGGGCTTGATGAAGAGTTAGAGAGAACGACAAAAGCACAATCCAGAAAAGAAAAAACAAATCGATGACTTGGACATCATCACAATTATGTTCTTACTCTGTGAAAAATCCTATTCATGAGATGAAAAGACAAGCCATAAGCTATTAAAGAATACTTGCAAATTACATATATGACAAAGAACTTGTATCTAGACTATATAAAGAACTCTCAAAACTCAACAGTTAAACAAACAAACCCAAACAATGCAATTAGAAAATGGGCAAAGTACATGAAGAAACATTTCACTGAAGAAGATACAGGGATGGCAAATAAACACATAAAAAACGCTGACTATGATTAGCCATTAGAGAAATGCAAATAAAATCACAATAAGGTATATCAGTCACTATGCACCTATCAGAAGGATCAACTAAAAACAATGACACCCCCAGTACCAGCAAAGATGCAGAGAACCTGGATCTCCCATAGAAATGTACAATGGTACAACGTACAATGTAGAAATGTACAATGATATCATCACTCTGGGAAAATTGTCAGTTTCTTTAAAAACTAAACATACACTTACCATATGACCCAGCAATTGCCCTGCTGGCTGTTCATATCAGAGAAATGAAAATTTAGGTCTACACAAAATCCTATACTCAAATGTTCATAACAGTTTTATTTGTAATAGCCCCAAAGGGGAAATAACCAAAATGTCTCTCAATAGGAGAAGCGGTGAACCTGACCCTAATTTTATTTTATTTTATTTTATTTTATTTTATTTTATTTTATTTTATTTTATTTTATTTTTTTAAAGATTTTATTTATTCGACAGAGAGAAACACAGCGAGAGAGGGAACACAAGCAGAGGGAATGGCAGCGGGAGAAGCAGGCTTCCTGCCAAGCAAGGAGCCCGATGTGGGGCTCGATCCCAGGACTCTGGGATCATGACCTGAGCCGAAGGCAGACGCTTAACGACTGAGCCACCCAGGCGCCCCCTGACCCTAATTTTAATATATCCAAGGCATGGAATATTTCTAAGCAATAAAAAAGAAGAAACTACTGATACACTTATCAACTTGGATGGCTCTGAAGTACAATTATGAAATTAAAAAAATGGAAAAGTCACATACTTTATGATTCTATTTACATAAAATTCTCAAAATGACAAAATTATAGAGGAGAACACATTAGTATTTGTCAGGGGTACGGATGATGGGAGTAAGTGGCGGGTGTGGCCCTAAAAGGTAGCTTTCTAGTGATGGAATATTTCTGTATCTTGAGTGCTGTGATGGTTACACAAATCTACTCATGCGATAAAGTAACACAAAACTGTACACACACATCATTCCAACATCAATTTCCTGCTTTTCATACTCCATTGTGATTACATAAAATGTAATGATTGGGACAAACTGGATGAAGGATATATGGAGTCTTTCTGTACTATTTCTACAACGTGCATGTCTTCTATTATTGACTTTTAAAAAGTTTTTAGAAAAAGAAACCACTAATAAAATAACTGAGAAACAAGAATGTGGAAGCTAAAACCCAAGGAATGAGTAAATAAAATGTTTTATCATAAGAGCCGGTTGTACAAAGGGATAGATTCTAAATGGGGAAGGTGTGGGCCAGTGACATGCAATACCGAAGACATTTCTCCGTAACATCAAAACATGTGCTTAAAAAATATTACAGCCACATATTAAAACGTCTCCTCTAAAACCAGGCAACCGGCAATTGTGAAGTGTTTGCAACAAGCCACATAAACGAATCACATCTTCAAACAATGCATTGTGAATTGCAAAGGGTCTTCAGGCCAGTTGGTCAAACTTGACCCAGTAAGTGGTAGGGATGGAGGAGTTTCATTCTGGAAAACCCACAACGTATTCCTGAGACTGTTATACAGTTCATTGAGTTTGCATCCACCCTGTGTAAGGTGTCCTCAAGTTTGTTTCACTATAGAATACATTCATTTCCAGTTGTGCTATGAAAAAAAATATTTGTCTTGAGTAAAATATTTAGTGATAATTAGAAAAGGGCACGTGGGGGAAAATTGCCCATCTCTTCCCTGTCCAAAATGATAACCACTAGCCACATGAAGCTGTTCGAATTTAAAATAATTAAAATCAGATGAAATTTAAAATTTAGTTCCTAGACACATTTCAAATGCTCAATGTGACTAGCAGCTGTTGTGAAAATTAATAAAGGGAAACATTAGTAAAATGGAGTCAAGAGGCCAGAAGCAGGAGCTCTCACACCCTACCACTTGTCAATTGCAGACCCCCAACAAAAAGAGACCTATTTTGTATTCCCAACAGGAAGGAGCCTTACTTTACTATCCTGGCAGGGGGAAGAGAGATTTTCTCCTTGGGTGGAAATGGCCCAGCCAATGAGAGACTGTCACAATTCAACCAGTAAAAAGCCAGTAACAGTTCAAACTCCCAGTTTACTCCGATGGGCTTTTCATGTATAATAGTTCCTCTCGACTCCCCCTCCCTCTATAAAACCACATTTTTCCCCCTTGTTCTCCAGATCTGCCTACGGTTTTGCTGTAGCTTGTGTGTCCTGAATTGTGATTCCTCTGCTATTCCTGAATAAACCCACTTTTGGTTAAAATAACTGACAGTTTTATTTTTAAAGTAAACACTACCATACTAGAACAGTGTAGATACAGAACTTTTCCATCATCACAAATAGTTCCATACAACAGCACTGCTCTCGAGCATGAAAAACATGTCATTTTCTTTCCATCAGAGGTAGAGTTAACAGCCCAAAGAGCTATAGGAATGAGTGTTGCATTATCTAAGGTTTTCATTTATGCATAATTTCATCTTCAGCAATCTTGAGCACTATGTCATAGTGGTTGGTGCTGGGGCGTTAGGCCTGGATTTCAGTTTTAGCTCCAACTTTTATTAAACTGTGTGGCCTTAGGCATGTTAGATTACTTCAATTCTCTAAATCTGCATTCTCATTTTTAAATAGGTGGGGACTGGAGATATAAGAGTTCCTCCCTCCTAGGGGTATTGTAAAGGATTAAATCAGATATAAGACCAGTATCTGACACATAAGTGTTAGTTATTCTTAGCCTTATTAAGTCCAGAAGATGACTCTGGGTTGTTCTAGGACCTACAATCTAGGTGACCATGTAGAAAAGGCAACGGGAAATAATCATCTGAGCAGCAAGGGAGTCAGTCCCTAATAGGGGCCTCCTTTGACTCTTGATAGATAAATAGTCACCACCTTGTTCCTCCATAACTTGGGGTCAGAGACAAAAGAAACCTTTTCCCTTATAGATCTGTCTTTCAGCCTTCAAAAAGTCAAGGGTTGCCTTACCGTTAGCCTCAGGGGACTCAGAACTGAAAGTTAGCTGCCATGTGGTATCAAAAGAAAAAATAAAATAAATAAAAAATTAATTAATTAAATAAAAACCAAATAAAAGTACAAGACACCATCTAAAAAAGAAGATAATCCAAACAAGTCACTCAGTAGGGTTACTCAGAGTTGTTTTTCCAGCTGTTCTTGGCAATCAAATGCAATTCCTTGATGTATTATTAAGGTAAAATGTTACTATATTTGATCCTATGTGAATACCACAAACCAGCCGGCTGTATCTCTGTAATCAACAAGATATTTATTGAACACCTACTATGTACAGGACACACACTCTACACCCGCCAGCAGCAAACTGCATCTGGCAGGTCAAATTAAATCCACTTATGTTTTTGTTTTGGAAACTAAGCAGGAATGATTTCTACATTTTTAAACTGTTGGACAAACTGCCCTCAGCCACTGTTATCAAACACTGAATGGCTCTGGAAATGAGCTTTCACTGCAGACTTGATAATGTTTCTTAATTCAATCTAAAATAACAAGGCAAAACAGCGCTTCTTTGTGAAACTTACATTATAGGAAAGTCATTTCAACAGCTACCACTGTTTGACCCAAAAGTAATATCAACATGCTTTATATACTTCCCATAACAAGTCAAAACAACAAAATCACAATGATATACCACTTCACACCCACTAGAATGGCTATAATAAAAAAGACAGACATTAACAAGTTTTGGTAAAGAGATGGAGAAATTGAAACCATCATACATTACTAGTGGAAATGTAAAATGGTGCAGCTGTTGTAGAAAACAGTTTGGTGGTTCTTTACAAAGTTAAACAGAGCTGCCCTGTGGCCTAGCAATTCTACTCTTAGATATGTACCAAGAGAAATGAAAACACATATCTGCACAGAAACTTGCACACAAATGTTTACAGGAACGTTATTCATAACAGCCAAGAGGTGGAAACCACCCAAATTCCCATCAACTGATGAACAGATAAATAACATATTGTATAGCAATATAATGGGATATTTTTCAGCTATAAAAAAGGAACAGGGCACCTGGGTGGCTCAGTGGGTTAGGGCCTCTGCCTTTGGCTCAGGTCACGATCTCGGGGTCTTGGGATCGAACCCAGCATCGGGCTCTCTGCTTGGCAGGGAGCCTGCTTCCCCCTCTCTCTCTGTCAGCCTCTCTGCCTACTTGTGATCTCTCTGTGTCAAATAAATAAATAAAATCTTAAAAAAAAAAAAAAACAGGGGTGCCTGGGTAACTCAATGAGTTAAAGCCTCTGCCTTCGGCTCAGGTCGTGATCCCAGAATCCTGGGATCCAGCCCTGCAACAGGCTCTCTGCTCAGCAGGGAGCCTGCTTCCCCCGCCCCCTCCCGCCTGTCTCTCTGCCTACTTGTGATCTCTCTCTCTCTGTCAAATAAATAAATAAAAATCTTTAAAAAAAAAATAAAAAATAAAAAAGGAACAAATTATTGATACATAGTAAAATTTGGATAAAGGTCAAAAACATGCTAAGTGAAAGAAGGCAGACGCGAAAGACCACATATTGTGTCTTTCTGTTTGTATGAAAACCGAGAAAATGAAAATCCACAGAAACAGAAAATAGATTATTAGTTGCCTAAGACTGGGAGTAGCAATGGGGAATAACTGAAAATAGGCATGAGGTTTCTTTCTGGGGTGATGGAAATCTTTAAATAAGATTGTGTTGATGATAACATAACTCTAAAGTATATTAATAATAAACTGTACACTTTAAAAATCTTAAACACCAAAAGCATGGTTCACAAAAGAAAAAATTATAAATTGGACCTCATCAAAATTCAAAACCTTTGCACTTCAAAAGACACCATTAAAAAAATGAAAATGCAAGCAATAGTCTAGAAGAAAATATCCACATACCATATATCTGGCAAGAACTTGTATCTAGAATGTATAAACAATTCTTAAAACTGAAGAATAAAAAGACAATAAAGATAGTAACTCAATTCAAAAATGGGAAAAATATGTGAACAGACACTTCACCAAAGAAAATACACAACTGGCTAATAAGCACACTAGACGATGCTCATCACCATTAATCATTAAGGACACACAAATTACAAATGTTGGCAAGGATTTGGAGAAACAGAAACCCTCCTACATTGCTGGTGGAAAAGCAAATAGTGCGACCACTTTGGAAAACAGTTTTGCAGTTTCTTGAAAAGTTAAACATAAATTTGCCATATGTTCCAGTAATTCCACCCTTAGGTGTCTACCAATAAGAAATGAAAACATAGGTCCACGGGGAGACTTGTACACACATGTTTTTAGCAGCTAATATTAGTAGTAATAGCCAAAAATTGGAAACAACCTATCAACAAGTGAGTAGACAGGAAAAGTGTGTTATATCCATAAAATTGAATATTATTTGGCAATAAAAATTTTAAAAGTACGGATACATGCTACAATATGGATGAACTTTAAAACTATCATGCTAAGTGAAAGAAGTCAAGCACGAAAGACCACATATTGTAAGATTTTATTTAGACGAAATGTCAAGAATAGGCAAATTTATAGAGACAGAAAGTAAATTAGTCATGACCTGGGGCTGGGAGTGGGAATAAGGATTAACTATAAATGAGCATGAAGGATCTAATTGGAGGAGTGAAAATGCCCTAAAACTGATTACGGTGATGGCTGTACCACTCAGTAAAGTTACTAAAAATCATTTAATTATACATTTGAAGTGAGTGAATTTTATGGCATGTAAAATACATTTCAATAAAGCCGTTAAAAATAGGAAAAGAACAGTAGGGGAAATTGGATGAAGGGTACATAGGAATTTTGTACGACCTTTGCGACTCTTCCATAAAGCTAAAGCTATTGTAAAACTTTAAAAATTAAATAAAAATTAACAAGAATATGTTTTGGGTTGATATCAGTATATGGCAGTCCTATCATTGTGAAAAGACATTTACAAAGATGAAAATTTCATTACAGACCACCATTAACAGATGAACTCTTGACATGATTATTAAGAGGGCTCTGACTGTGAGCCTCAATTAAACGAAATGTTGTCTCCCCAAAAAGAATTCCATTATTTCTATTAGTAGTCCTGTGTAACCAAAAAAAAAAAAAAAGCACCCGGCTATTGTTTTATTTTGGATTTCATCAATACACATTTGTTAAAATTTATTTTCTCTCTTGTTATATAAGTGCACACAAATTATCCACAATTTTGCCTTTTGGACTGCAACGCCTAAAGTATTTACTATCTGGCACTTCACAGAAAGTTTGCCAAGTCCTGTTCTACACCATAACAGGATAAATATAAACATCATCAGTCTCTTTCTTGAGTGTATTCTTATCATTACCTAGTTTTGGCATAATGCCCTCCTGGATATGCCCTATAAAGGATAAGCCTTGCATCTCTCCTGCTATGGCAGTATTTGGGATTTCCATAAATAGAAACACTATTAGCTTAATATTTCTAGCAAAGCCTCGATGTCATCGTTATTATCATGACATTAAAAGGGCCAACACCATACCACAGTATCAAGATGACTCTCATCAAGTTGTGATGTCACCAGGCCATGGACTCACCGAGGTCAATTAGATATCAAGTGGCTCCTATGGCCTCACACCCTGCCTTTGGCATCACTCTGGCACATCACCCTACTACGGAGTCATATGCTATCACTGCTGTGACAGAATTTTGCCCTGATGCCACTCCGCCGAGATGTCAGAATAATTAACCCCTACTTCTTTACACTCCTTCGGCGGCGGCAGGGAGGGGGAGGGTAGCCGCAGCCACCCGCACGAGCCCAGGAGGCAGTCCTCAGCTCCTTCTGTTGTCCCTTCCGCCTGCCACCGCAGGTCTGGGCCCCCGTGGGACAGGACCTTCAGGCTCCCATAACTCTCTTGCCAGGACCCCGCACCCGTTTCTCGTAGCCGACTCAACAGCCCAATAGCGACCACCCACCCGGGTTCCACACGAAGCCGCTCCCCGTACCTGACTCCATTCTCCAGCTGTCATCCTGGGCCAATTCCACCGGCCACTTGACTACGGCGGCCGCAAGGGACCCTGGGACCTGTAGTTCCGCGCTGCTAGGGGCTGAGTCGGTGAGAGCGGCGAAGACGCCTCTCCGCCCGGAACTGCGTTCAAACTGCAACTCCCAGAGGCGCCCCGGGGTGGGAAAGAAGCAAAGGAACGAGGAAGATCAGTGATTGGTGGAACTCTGCCGGCTCTTTTGATTGGCAGTCAGAGCTGGCGACGTGAGGCGGTCGTGCGTCACGCTTCACGGAGATCCTGGGAAAGAGACATGGAGGGGTGTGTGTCCAACCTAATGGTCTGCAACCTGGCCTACAGCGGGAAGCTGGAGGAGTTGAAGGAAAGGATCCTGGCCGATAAATCCCTAGCTACTAGGACGGACCAGGTAAAGCAGCGCGGGGGCCTCTCCGCAGGCGGTGGCGTCGACGAGGCCCAACGTGGCTGCCTGGCCCAGCCCAAGGGAGGCCGGTTCCATAAGGGCCAGATCCCCGCCTCCGCCGCCCCATCCTTAGACGGGGTCACCTCAGGACTCGGAATCGCGCGGCAGGAGCTAGCCCCGCAAACCTCAAATATTTGGGGGAGGAGGGGCGGTACTTAGCTCCCTGAGTTTTGGATATTTCTAGAACGTTTACCGCGTTTCTCAGGAGTGCCCAATCTTTGAGCTTCCGTGGAGGAAAGCTTTTTTTTTTTTTAATGGATTTCTTTACTTTTTACTAGTCGTTTTATACCATGAAACACATCTAACCAAACGCCAGTTCTGTGTCAGGCAGTTTGCTAGGAGCTGGGGAATACAGTCGAGTGGAAGAAGCAGACGTTAGTAAAATAACCCCAGATCATACGACCGGTAACAAATTGTGGTGGCTGCTCTGGAGAGAAGTTTACGTGGTGCTTTCAGAACACAGAACGGCAGGACCTGTTTTAATCTCCCTTAGAAGAGCGAATGTTGTGATAATTGTTTTGCAAAGGAGGGAAGGTTGGTTACATCTTGAACGTTGAGTGGGATTCTCCTGGGGGAGTGAACGGGCATTCCTAGGCAAAGGCAGAACAAAAGTGAATGGACTTTGGGAAGCGTTTCTGCTCTTCTGCTCAAGGACCCTGATGCTTTCACCCCGAGTTTCTAGAAAGATTCACGGTGACCTCAGCAAGCCAACAAATATTTATAGATTGAATTTTGTGTGACAAGTACCATGCTAAGCACTAAGCAATACAGTGTCAGGGATTTACAAGTCTCCATTTTGTGTCTTTGGAAAGAACAGAAGTCAGGAGACTGACTTCTGGAAATTCCCTTTATTGCTCAACCTGAAAATGGCTTTACCTTCACCTAATTTACTTTTGTGATGGTCTGATAATATTTAATTCTTGAAATTTAAGTTAATAATGTCAAATTAAGGTTTAGTAATCTATTATTCACCGAGTCAATGGAATAAAAAAGAAGGAAGCTATTCCAGATCAGGAGATTTAAGAACCAAGGATCATATGCAAATTATGGGCCTTGTGTGGAGCCTGATTGAAACAAGCCAACTATTAAAAGTCACTTGGGGGACAACTGGGGAAATCTGAATACCGACTGAGTTTTAGAGATGTTATAAAGGAGTTAGTATTAATTTTGATAGATGTGGTAATGGCCTCATGGCTATCTATGTAGGACAGCATCCTTATTCTTTAGATACTGAAATATTTAGGGATGAAAAAAATCACAATATTTAGGATTTGTTTTTAAAAACCTCATCGAGGAAATAAAGTGAGGGAAATATGGCAAAATATTAAATCTATATAATAGGCATATGAGTTTCTGTTACAGTCTATTTTTATGTTTGAAATTCTTTTGTAATAAAGTTTAAAATATCATTCTTTTCCATAGAGCTAAGAAGTACAGCTGTCACTGCAAAAAAGAAATTCCCTTTGAGAAACACAACTAACTCCTAGCTTATTTTTTAAAGTAATACTGCTGTCTAATTTTGTGTGTGGTATAACTTTTAAATATATAGATAATCTAAGCTAGTTTTATGAACATTTCTTTCCCATAAGATTCGTTCGTTCTTTCCAGAGCATCTAGAAATTTCAACACCAGGGGTTTGTGGCCCAGCTTCACCATTTACTAGCTGTGTGACCCTGGACAAGTTGCCTACCCTGAGGAGTCTTAGTTTCCTCATCTGGAAAATGGGGATAATGTCCATTGTCCAGGATCATGGAGATTATATGAGACAATGACTGCAAAACTCTCCACAGAGTGCCTGGCATAACAGTACCTAAATAATGTCATAGTAAATAGCCAGGGCTCTATTTCTGCCAAAGCAGTGAAATAAGTCTCATGCTTGACTGCTTTCGAGGCCGTATTCTGCCCAGAATTACATTCATCAATGGATTCTCATGCCCATGTTACTAAAACCTTGTTCTCTCTTACGACAGTAAGTAATATGGTATAAAGTTACCTACCCCAGGATCCCGTGCTCTCCATTTCTTGTTTCCAAACTATAGGCTTGCTGGCCCTGATGTTAATCTTTTTCTGCTTTCTTGCCTGCCTTCTTCTATTTCTCTTCAAGAATGCTGATGGTCTCGCTTCTCTCTCTCTCCCATGCAGGACAGCAGAACTGCGTTGCACTGGGCATGCTCAGCTGGACATACAGAAATTGTGGAATTTTTGCTGCAACTTGGAGTGCCGGTGAATGATAAAGATGATGTGAGTCCTAGGCAGAGTTGATAAAGGCCCAGTTATCTTTAGACTCCACACTGGTGTTTACTGAGCACAGAGTATCGAGCTCACAAACAAAATTGTAACCTTTATGACTAGGCGGTTAGTTACAGCAGGGCCCTGGTGACCTCACAGGTCTAGTGGGTGCATTATTTTAGAATGTTGGTTCTGCCACTCATGCCCCATAATTTAAGGTTAATATGTAGATTAAGGCTACAAGACTACAAATCCTTTTTATTATGTTGGAAAGCTTTTTTTGTGTGAGCGTTGCCTAAATAGGGCCTGGATATCCTTTTGTTGTTATATAGAGATTTATTGTAATGGTATTGGTTATATTAAGATAAAACTTGGTGAAAAATAAGGATGGAAATGTTTTGTAGGCAAAAGTTCCTTTTCGAGGATGCTCACTGAAGGAATATTTATAATAGCAAAGAAATAAAAACAGTTCGGTGTAGACCTGGTTGACTACAGTAGGAATAGTCATATTAATAAAATAATATGCAACCAGTAAAGTCAAAAATCCAAAGAAGGACGTAGAAAATTCTCACAACAAGGCAAGAAGTGGACATTGTGGGAAATGCAACTCACAGAACTTTATATCCTATAATCCCAATTGGAAAACACATTAGAATCACACCTATATCATTATTTCTGTGTTACGGGATTATGGGTGGTCTGGCGTCCCTTTTGTATACATCTGCTCTCCAAGTTTTCTGCGGTGTTTAATGAGGGGAAAAGAAGGTTACTTTTTTTTTTTTAACCACACACAGCTCTTTGTAAACCGTACCTACATGTCAGCATTAATCCCTGTGCCTTTCCCCCCCTGGTTTTTGTACTGCCTACCTCTTTCATAGGCAGGTTGGTCTCCTCTTCATATTGCTGCTTCTGCTGGCCGGGATGAGATCGTAAAAGCCCTTCTGGGTAAAGGTGCTCAAGTGAATGCTGTCAACCAAAATGGCTGTACCCCCTTACATTACGCAGCTTCCAAAAACAGGCACGAGGTAGGCCCCCATTCTTTGGCTCCTCATCTTGAGTTCCGAACCTGTACACAAGCACAACTAGACGTCTGCATTATTTTCTTCCCCGGGGTTCCAGATCGCTGTCATGTTACTGGAAGGCGGGGCTAATCCAGATGCTAAGGACCATTATGAGGCCACAGCAATGCACCGGGCGGCAGCCAAGGGTAACTTGAAGATGATTCATATCCTTCTGTACTACAAAGCATCCACAAATATCCAAGACACTGAGGGTAACACTCCTCTGTAAGTGACAAGTAGCAGTCATTTGTGCTCTCCTTGACATTAGCCTGCTTGCACTAATTCTCACATGTCATTTCTTTTTTTTTATTCTGCTTATAATCGTAGTACATGTGTATGACAAAAAATTTGGAAACACACAAAAGTATAAGGATAAAAGTTAAAATTGCCTATGTACTTTTCATATATTTCCTCCCATTCTTTTCTATGCAAATATGCATATTAAAAAACTTTTTTGCAAAATTGGGATCATACTATGTATGTAATTATATCCTGTTTAACCTCAGTATATTGTGAGTGTTGTCTAATATTATTAAAATTTTTTTATTTAATGTTTTTAAAACATTTTTGAATGGCTCTATATAATTCCATTTTCTGGATGTGCCAGAATTTAATCATTTCTCTGACTGTATGTTTAAGCTTTTTTGAGTTTTCCATGAATATAAATCATGCTACATTGACCAAGTTTATACAAAAATCTTTGGCCATATTGTTGATTATTACCTTAGTATAGACTCTTAGAAGCAGGACTGCTGAGTCAACAAATACACACACTTTGAAACTGTTGCTATATATTGCCAGATTGCTTCCAGAGGAGTTGTGGCATGGTACCCGCCTGACAGTGGGTTTGAGAGTGCCTATTACCCCCCCCCCACGGACACTGAGAATAGCCTTCTGTGCTATCAGACGTGGTTTTTCAAAGTTGGCATTTGCATTTTTTTTATTATCAGCGAAGTGAAACATCTTTTAATGTCTCCAACTAATTGGATTTCTTCAAATTAGAACCTTTCATGTGTCCCTTTCTCTGCTTTCGGGGAATTAATTTATTTTTTGTGATTTTTTTTTTTAAGTGCCCTCAACTTGATGCACTAAAAATATTAACTTGTGTTAGTTGAAACTGTTTTTTCCCAGTTTGTCTTTTCATGTTCATTATTTTTTTTAAAGAACAGAAGTTTTTCAGCTTCTAAGTAGTCAGACCTGTTAATCTTCCCTCATGACTAGAAAGTCTTTTCTCACCCTGAAATTAGTTAAATATTTACCTGTATTTTATTGGAGGCTTAAAAAAAAATTGCGTTGGTTTTGGTCGAGAGTTACCATTATTCATGTAACTCAGATCCATCTGGAATTGATTCATGCTTATGACCTGAGGCCATCCTCTGCCTTGGTATTTTTTTCTGCAGTACGCGGCTACTTTTCTTCCTTAGTGAGTGGTGACTTTTTTTGAACCAGAAATTCTGAGTCTCCTTTTTAGTCTAAAGTGAGATTCAGTCTTTTTCAAGTATGGTTTTCTTAACTCTTTGTTTTAAAAATCTTTTCTCTAGTTCCAAGTGACTCTGTTTAGAAAGACTTGCACATTCTAGCTCTTTTCTCCATAACAAGGAAGAAACCAAGGAGTCAGGCATGACAGGGTCCCGGGAAGAGCCTAGGATTTAGGGAGAGCTAGATGCTGTTTTACTCAATTCAAACTCAGCCATTTAATCAACTATGTTAATTACTTGAGTAACTTGGAGAAGTAACTTAACCTTCCTAAGCCTTAATTTCTGCATCTGTAATATGAGGATAATAATTCCTTCCTCACTAGATTGTTATGCGGCTTAAATAATGTGACAGGTAAAGTACCTGTTACCCTGCGTGATAAACCTTAAGTGCCTGACGAGGTTTCCCCCTCGGTTACTGCCCAGCCATGTCGACATAGGTAAGGACGTCAACCTCTGCCACAATTTCAACTGTAAAGTGGGGATAATTACCACCATGTTAACTTACAAGGTGGCTGGCTGTAAGGATCATATGAGATAACACCTTTTAAACTGCTTTTTTCAAACTTTCAACCGCACAAATTGCTATTAGCAGATTATGAGCTGGGGCATTTCTAAATTAGAGCCCCGAAGTATTGGGTGCCTTTGGGGCAAACTGCTCTAATCTCCCTAAAATACAGAAGCTGTTCTTAGGCTGGCATTAGATCCCTTCTTCAACTCACCTGTGTCCAGAATTACAATAAATGATTTGATACCATAAGGCAGTTCCACGGAATTTTAGCTTACGGACAGTCTGTCCTATGCAAATCGATCTTCCTTTCCTGATTAAGTATTCTAATATTACACCACCCTGTAATACGCAGTTCAGACCACCCATCACGAACTCCTCATGGTTACCTAGAATGGGCAGGGAGTAACCAGTCTTTGTGGTCCTCAATTTCAGACACTTAGCCTGTGACGAGGAGAGAGTAGAAGAAGCGAAACTGCTGGTGTCCCAAGGAGCAAGTATTTACATTGAGAATAAAGAAGAAAAGACACCTCTGCAAGTGGCCAAAGGTGGTCTGGGTTTAATACTCAAGAGAATGGTGGAAGGTTAAGCAGCCTGGATGTATTCTTCCCGTGTACGTTTTGTGGTTGTCCCCAGTGTCCTGGAAACTCATGTCCTTGTGCACAAGCCGTCGTCCGTGAGCGATGAAGTGTTTTTGTCTTCAAAGTCTTATAAACGTGTTGAATATCGTTCCTGCCGAGGTCTTTGTTTTAAGCTTACAACTAGCTTGCCAGGCATTGAATAATTGTCGCGATTGTTCTACTCTTGTTGTATATTATTCCATACCGAATTGGGGTTAATTTTGAGGTAGTCGGTTCTGTGGCTGTGGTGAGTCTTTAGCACCCTCCCCTCTGAGGCAGAATGACCCCGATAGCACCAAGCCGTTTATTCTGTCACATGTTTCTAGCGAGGTTCTTGAATGTTCCACTGTCCAGTTGAAACACATCCTGACTTTTCTCTCAAGCTCACTCAGAGGCCTATACCAAAAATTGCTGTTTTTTCAACAATATGCTTCAGTTTTATTTTTGTTACGGAATACGTATATATTTTAAAGGACCAAATTTTCAGTTGGAGGGCATGCTATCCAAGTTCGGAATTCCTAAACACTAAAATAATGAAAAATAAGAGCCGGTATACTCGTATCTTTTCAATGAGCTCTTTCCCTCCGAAATAAAATGTATTGTTTTTAGAACAGAAATTTTAAAGTATCTGTATTAAGACATCCTGTATTGGGAAGAAATGTCAAACTCGTTAATGTGATATGTAACAAAAATGTATTTTGGTTTGTATTCCAGAAACAAAAAATAAAATGTTGAATCTCCCAGTTTCTCTTTCAAATCAGTTAGACATCCCATGTAAACCTTAAAATCCTTCAGAAAGACATTTCTCAGTTTTTGCTAGCTCTGAAGTCAATAAAAATCAGCGAAGCTTGAGCTGCAGCTAAAAATCTTTAAAAATAGTAATCTTCTGAACTGCTAATTAAATGTGGACCAAAAGAAAATAAGTGTGACCTTGATCTCAATTTAGGGAAACAACGTAAATGATTGCTAGTCATAAAATCTAATGAACTCCAAGTGACTTTTCAAATTATTTTTTTAATTTGAACCTCATGCTGCAAATATTGCTTAAAATAAGTAATCCTAGTGAGCCCACAAACTTTCATTAATTGTGGGTCAGAGACTTAACGGCCAGTAGCTGAAATGAGTGCTATAAACATGAATGGTGTCGTTGATAATGTAAAACCTTTACATAAATATTTTGAATGCTGATCTTTACAGATACTAATCAGGGAAGCATCTTCTTATGCAACGAAATGTTTGTTTATTGAATGCCAGGGATAGAAATGATGACAGGAAATAATTTCTTTCCAGTGGTTTTTAGCAGTGAAGAGAGTAAAGCCATATCTAATCTAATTGGGCCTGTTAGGTCTGAAGGCATTCACTCTTCATACACACTGACTTTATTGTCTAAGGTAATCAGCTTTGTGGGTGTGAAAGAAAACTGATCTTAGTTCTTTAATAAGACATGGATGGAACCAAGCCTCAGTTATTTGTAGGCTACTGGAATTTTGTAAATATAAACTAATAGTTAGTTTAATATAAACTAATTTTGTAAATATAAACTAATAGGATATTAATGGCCCTGGATACTGATCAGATTGTTATCTGTTCATATAGGAAGCCCGATAGAGATGAAGCTGATTCAAGGTCAGCAGGTTTTACAGTTGCTTGCAAATGAACTCCAGAAAGATGAGACTTTCAGTTGTAAAGCTTAACCGAATATAAGCTGAAAGATGCAGGTAAATAGGAACAGTGGAAAAAAAGTGTAAGTATCTGTTGGAGGGCATCCACAATTGAGGGAGTGTCTATGATGCTCAGGGTAATCAGCAATTTACTTTATGATGTTTGACCTAGCAGTTTAACCGGATGACCCGTGTGTTCTGATTTCCCCATTTCTTGACAGTATCAGCTACAGTGAGGTCAGGACACGGCCGTGTCTCGTGCTTTCTGGTTCCATATCTTGTTACACTGTCAAGCCCCCAGGTCAGACTGCGGGCAAGTGTGATACGGTGTAGGGGCTCTTTACTTTGGGTTCTGTGGCCCCAGCGTCACAGTTCTGCCTGCCTGGAATTGCAGAAATTTGTATGCACATTTTTCTGGGAAAAATGTTCTTTCTGTAGCTTTCACCAGATTCTCAGAGGGATCTGTGACCGCCCAAAAGGGTAAGAACCTCCGGTCAAGAGAACAACGAATACTGAACCAATTATCTACCACAGTATGGTTCTGCCACACTATATAGTTTATAAATATTTATAATCCATTCTCCACTGCAGCCTTCCTGAAGGCAAAAAATCACCTTCATCTTACAGTTGAGAAAATACCCAGAGCCAGAGGAATATAGCTTTCCTGGGTCCTGGTCTATTTTCTGCCCGCTTCTAGTCAAAAACTGGACCAAATGGAAAGTACTGTGGCATTTTGATGATAACCTGGTAGTTGTAGCACCTTCCCCCTTCCACCTCCCCCCACCCCAGGCCTCCCCCCACCTGCTAGTCTTTGGTGGTTTGTTTTTGGTTTCCTGGAACCTTCGTTAACAGCTCTAAGTCTTTGTTTTGTTTCATCTGGTTGAAACCAAAGCTTCAAAGACAGGGCGATTGACTACTGATTGGTTTGAACCTTTCCTGAGTCCCTCTAAGCTGTTTTCCAACACATAGACATTGCAAAACAATGTTTTATTACTGCAACGTTGGGTTTGTTTCATTGAAATTAATTTGTTGCAGTTGAAAGAGCATTACACTGGGATCTAGTCCATGTGGTATAATCTCAGGCAGATTATTTTCTCTCATCACTCAGGGAATCTTCTCTGGGGATTGGGTGGGGGATACATAGGAATGACCCAACTTTTTTTTTTTTTTCCAATTTTTATTTTTTATTTTTTTCAGTGTTCCAAAATTCATTGTTTATGTACCACACCCAGTGCTCCATGCAACACGACCCAACTTTTTAAAACCACGTTTGCCCATGCCTATCTCCCCAGCTAAGAAGGTAACTCTCTCATTATCTCCCCTCTCCGCCCAGTCAAAGTCAGGGGTAGGCCATTGGGTGTGTTACGACCCTCAGTGTGCTGCAGTTGAAAAAGGTCAAGTGCTAGTCTCCCAAATCTCCCTCCTAGCTCTTACAGCTTTTCTTGCTGAAAGCTCATCCGGCCCAAGTTACCCAGAGGCCAGGGCAAGAGCTGCAGTTATTAACCCCCCAGGGCGTTTTGGGGATAGAGGTCACCTGGTGCTCTGAAGGCCATTGGAGATAACAGTGTACATGATTTCTTAGCTATTGGTCAAGAATCACTACGTTGTAGTCCCTTTTCCTCATAGACCTCCCCTATAATTTGGAGGCCCTCCCCCATGCAGTACAAATTTCAGCCTTCCTTGCCTGCTGTCAACACACTATTGTTGATAACATGCAAGAAATTGTCACAGTTAGCGAGGCCGTAAACTCAAGGCTAGCTCCGATTCTGCTCATCATCATATCACTGGCCACAGTACCGGTTCATAGCAGCCTTTCAGTCTGTTAACCAGCGGATGACTGGAGAAACAGAAGAATTTGAGGAGAATAAGGACCTACGGCCAAAACGCTGTTCCATTGACTTTAGCATATCCTGGTTGCTAAGTGCAGAAACAAGGAGATGAAGGAAGTCCTTGGAGATCTTTCTGGGTAGCAAGAAGTGAAGGGTTAAGAAACCCAAGGCTGCTTTGGGATTTGATTGGGACTACCCACTTAAATTTTCACTCTCTATGGCAAAATAAATCCAGTAGTACCCTCTCTGAAAGAGAATTATGCTGAAATAATTTGAAGTTTAATCAGAATGTGTGGGTAATGACCCATTCCATTTGTTCTTTTCTGATCCACCTTTGCTTGGTTCCCTTGTTGGAAAGCTCTTTAACATGAGCCCATTTTCCTGCCCAAGTAAACTTTAGTGAAAATTTTGTTACGATTTCATATTTTACAGGGTCTCAGGATTTATCACAAAACAAATACATGGTGTGTTATGGATATGCTAATAGAAGACTGAGGAGACCGAGATGAAACTTGCACTCACCCCGAGTGGCCTCACAAGTAGGTAGAGTAGATGCTAACCCACATGGTTTGATGTGAGAAGTCTCCTTTTTCTAGAAGTAGCTCCCCTCGGGATTGTTCCGGTGCTTGAAATTCTACCATTTAGACTCTTTGGATTAAGGTATTCCCTGTGTTCAAGAATCCCCTTTCAAAAGGTAAACACTCAAAAGCGAGCTAGCTCAATATCAATCCAAATGACATCACCAGATGATAAAAGATCACAGTCACTAGACAAGAACAGGTCACAGAACCGCTGCCTTTTAAAATTGGGCGGGGGAGGGGCACGTTCCTGGAGGGCCCAGGCAGTTGAGTGTACAACTCTTGATTTCAGCTCAGGTCGTGAGCTCAGTCAGGGTCCTGAGATCGAGCCCCACCCCGGGCTCTGTGCTCAGCAGGGAGTCTGCTTGAATATTCTCTCCCCCAGCCTCTCCCTCCCCACTCACGCGCGTTCTCTCAAATAAATAAAGAAAACCTGTGAAAAAGTAAATAAAGTAGTGCCAAGAGGAGAGGTAAGTCCTGAGCAATGAATTCTGCCTGGGGGATGCAGAGCTGAGTGGGTCACTGAGCTAGTAGGTGCGTGAGAATCCTGGGTATTTGGAAGCTAAGCTGACAGATGGCCAGGAGGGGCCGGGCAAGGAGAGATCCCAAGACACCACTTCAGATTAACCTCGCCTACTTCCCAGCCTTGCCCAGCTAAGGTTTTTGCATGGGCAACACGTACTGTATATTTTTAAATCTGGACTTTCCCCTCCATTCCTGTTTGATTTCAGCCCAGCTTCTAGGCGATTGAGATCATTTTGAGTCCTACAACCTAGTAATCATTCTCCCCAGGAGGAAGGCATCCACACATTTGTTTAAGTGTCCCTTCTGTGCTTTTATCTAAGTCACTAGCTCTTAATCTTGGATTCAGGGAGTCTGTAATTTACCTAAAACTGTACAAGACACTTTGGGTATGTAAGTGGTTTTCTTATGGAGAGGGGTCCAGAGTTTTCAATGGATTTTCAAGGTGATCCATGACCTTCAAAAAAGTTGAAAACCACTAAATCCACTATTCATCAGTATTTTGACCAGAACAATGCTAATAAGGACAGAGTTCTGTAAGATCGCCAAGAGTGACTTCCTTCCTGCTCAGCACTGGCCCATCAGAAATTTGGCTGGTAGAGCTATTAACCATTACATATTAGTCTCTTTTCTTGTGATTCGCCTCTATTATAAAGGTGGAAGAGAAAGGTGAATTCCAGCTACTTTGGTGTTCTGGTAATGGAGATTTTTACACTGCTGGTAATTTTTTCTTTTTAAAGATTTTATTTACTTATTTATTTGACAGAGAGTGAGAGAGAGATAACAAGTAGGGAGAGAGGCAGGCAGATGGAGAGGGGGAAGCAGGCTCCCCGCCGAGCAGAGAGCCCGATGCAGGGCTCGATCCCAGGACCCCGAGATCATGACCTGAGCTGAAGGCACAGGCTTTAACCCACTGAGCCACCCAGACGCCCCCACACTGCTGGTAATTTTAAATATTAGATCATTCTCAAAACCTTTATCATTTTGCTTACTGGACCCATCAGTGTGTATCATAATATTATATTTAATGTGAATGGAATTATAGATGCTTCAAAAAGTCCCTACGATTGGCTGAAAATTGACATATCAAAGAAAATACATAAGTAAAAGCTTATTACTTCTCTCCATGACTCCAGATAAGTGTAAATTAAATGTTAAGTTCTATCTACCTTAAAACCGACAAAGGCTCTACCTCAGTTTATGTATAGGTATATTCTCTATATAAAGGGCTTTGCAGCTTAAGAAAATCCCCTACATGAAAATCAGGGTGTGATAAGTTAGAGATTCATTACTTCATTCAAAAAGGATTCACCTTGGAAAGAAGCAGACACAAAACAAGTGTAGACTGTATGATTGCATTTATACAAGGGTCAAGAAAAGGCAATGACTGACTGAACATAATTAAAAAGTAATAATAAAAAAGAAAAGGCAAAGCTAATCTCTAAGGACAGAAAGGAGATCGGTGGTTGCCTGGGGCCAAGGTGACCAGGATTGTACAAAGGGGCATCGGAAACACTTTGGACTGATGGAAATGCTCTATTTAAACTATGGTGGTTTCATGGGCGTATACATCTGTCAGAGCTCATCAAATGGCACACTTGGAATGGGTGTGCTTTATTGTACGTGAAGATATGTCAATAACATTAATAAAAGGTTTACCTTAGGAGCATTCAAATAAGATTTTATTGAGTATTATTTATTGAGCATCAAAATGAGATTTAAAATCTGATTACACAAGTGAGAAAGTCTACCTATAAATTTCTTCATATGTGACCAAATTTCTCAAATGTGATCAATGGAAGAAACATTTTAGCATGTTAGTTAATATTTAGCATTTATATAAAAATGGTATCTATTAATGTGGAATATCCCAACAGTGAAACAGATTAAATAATTAGTTCAGATTATCTAAAACAGATCTTAAGTGTTCATTTAGAACAGTCTCCGATTCTGGCCCTTCTAAAGTAGATAGGATCAGACATAGTGATAACATCTCATTAAAAGCTAAATCGTACATCACCCATGATACCAACATTTTGTGGTCACTGAAGGAACATGTTATTTGGAATTGTTTGCCTGTACATCATCTTGCATTTAAAAATTAGGTTATTTAAAAATTCTGCTGTGTTCAAGATCTTGTGTAGCAGGGTGATTCCTTGGGAAATCTAATATAATAAATGAAGCACTGATTTTAAGACCTCGTTTTAATACCTACCCTTTACATATTCTCCTCTGGAATCTTTGAGGATTTCCGCCCGCCCCCCAATCTCTCTCCAAGAATGCTGGCAAATTCTTGTCTTCGTGGCCAGTGTGAAAATGAATTAGGGAAGCCCTGACCAACTGATCCTAGGAATAACATTGAATCCAGTTAATGCCACCTTGTCATGTGTGCACGTGGAATGTAAGAGTAGCTGAAAATAGAGAAATAAGATTTTTCCAAGTACAATGTAGATATTGCTGCAAAACACCTTCAACCGAGTTAGAAATCACTTGGTTTGTCATTAGTTACGCTTACATGTTTGAGTGTAAGTAACACTGGAACACTTGTGTTTATCTTGACCTGTTTATTTTGGATCGAAGGCAGGAGCACCTTGTTAGAAGAGGGCAGGTCAGAAGAGAGGGATGTGGTGGGAGACTGGTTAGGGCAACTCCAGATGCCAGTAATGGGTTCCCTACCGATGAACACTGTACTTGGGCTACCAGCCTATGGCTAATTCACTCCCTTTTCCCTGTCGCACAAGGGCTCCATCACAATCCCGGGCTCGGGCTCAGACTCCGGCTCCGGCTCCGTCTCAAGCTCAGGCCTGGGGACAGGCTCCGGCTCCGGGGCAGGCTCTGGCCCAGGGGCAGGCTGCGGGGCAGGCTCCCGGACAGACTCGGGCTCCAGCTCCAGGGTCGGTCCCTGATCTGGCCCCAGGGTGGTAGCGGGGTCATTCCCATGGCGGCCAGAAGGCGGCAGAGTCGCTTCGAGTTGGAAAACGTGTTCCGCGGGCATTGCCTCGAGCTCTATACTTTGGTTTATCTTTGTCATTGGTCTGCAGGAAAAGGCCCAGGGAAGAACGAGTTAGGGTTCGGCATTTCATGTGAGGCCCTAGGCTCTAGCTTCAGTGACCACAGGTTCCAGTCTGCTCAGGGCCACTGTGACGTCTGAGATTCTGACTCACTGTCATACCTCGCACTTGACTTCTCTCCCAGCCAGAGAGGTTAGGTCTCGATAAGAGAGTGTAAGTCCGAGAGAGAAAAGCTAGGATCCCAGAGGTGGTTAAATGAGTTGATAGAGAGCTTAGAGCAGAGTCTGGCACACAGTTGTCAGGAACTGGTAGCTGCGGCCACCCTTCTTCTTAGAAGCAGTGAGGGGGAGCAGAAAGGCCCCTCTGGCATGTCGGTCTAAAGGGGGTGCCGAGGAAGAGCAGGCTGATAGCGTGATGCCCGACAGATGTCAGTGTTCAAGGAAAGGCAACAAGATAAGATCTTACTCGAGTTCTGTGCTGGTTTTTGAATTCCTCTTCCTTTCCTTCCCCTTTGCCTTGGCCTTGGCCTTGCTCCTTGCGAAGCATACAACGGAGGTGATGATGGCAGCACCCACTAGGGTACCCACCAGCGCCCCAATGATGATACCAACTTCGGGATCTGGAAGAAACAAGCAGCTGGTTGGTAAACTGGAACACGCTGTCTGCCTCACACCTGTGCGTTTGTGACCCGTGCGGACTCTCCGGAGCCTTCATACGGTGGGGAACATGACTCCTATAGGCTGGAAACCCCTAGAACTCGGCCAGGTGGACTCACCCTGGCTCCACTGTGGAACTCACCCATTCACACGGATACACATAAGGACACAGGCCAACTTGAGGGAGGGGGTATGGGGCTCACTTTCAAAACGGGGCTGAGGGAAGTGAGTCTTCAATGGGCATCTGCTTGACCAATGAAAGAGACACCATGGAGGTACAATCTGGTAACTGGGGAAAGGACCTCTGTTACAGGCAGGGGCGCTTCATCAGGCTTATCCGGAGCGTAGATGAAGTAGGTCCCTAAAAACCTCTCCCACGGATGCCGTGCTCACCAAGAAGCCTCATGCATCCTGGCCACTGGAAAAGGATATGGCCATTTCCATAAACAGGCATCTGGTCTACTCGGTCAGTCTATGAAAAAACTCAAAGAATGTGCGACCATCCAGATGTGAGCGCCAGACCTTCCACAGTCCCTGGGAGACCTTGCCAGAGTTCCAGTGGGCCCATCCCCATCCGCCTCCAGCTTCAAACAAGGCTGGACATCTTGTATTTTGAGATGAGAGGCTAGTTGAGTTGCCTGGTCATTCGTTCAACTTTGGTGATTAAAGGAATCCATTGTGCCTGATTTGGAAAGTCATGTGGTTCTACTAGACTTCAGGCAATGAAGCAACAGTCCCCGTCCCTGCTCCTCCCCGTCTCTGTGTCCCATTCACTGGAGGCCACCACTCTTCTTTTTTTTTTTTTTTTTTTGAAGATTTTATTTATTTATTTGACAAAGAGAGAGAGAGATCACGAGTAGGCAGAGAGTCAGGCAGAGGGAAAGGAGGAAGTGGGCTCCCCACTGAGCAGAGAGCCCGATGTGGGGCTTGATCCCAGGACCCTGAGATCATGACCTGAGCTGAAGGCAGAGGCTTAACCCACTGAGCCACCCAGGTGCCCCAAGTAACTCTTTATTTCTTCATCTGGTATCTGCCCCCTTGTTTCTATTGTGCTTGTTTCCAATTTTTGTCATTTATTTTGATGACTTCCTACCCTGGAATGGTGGCGACTTGTCTTCTTACTCCACCCCACCCACACATTCTCTAGATATAGCCAGAGCACAAGCTGTAGTGACTGCAATGTTTACAGGATTATGACCATGTAAATACTGTTCACAGCTGCAGAACGTAATACATCCTATGATTCTTGGTTTTTATTTAAGAATTTTTTTTAAAGAGGCTCCACGTGGAGCCTGGCTCGGGGCTTGAACTCACAACCCTGAGATTGAGACCTCAGCTAAGATCAAGAGTCAGACTATTTATTTGTCAGAGAGAAAGAGCGAGTGAACACAAGCAGGGAGAGCAGCAGGCAGAGGGAGAAGCAAGGCTCCCCGCTGAGCTGGGACCCTGATTTGGGACTCGATCCCAGGACCCTGGGATCATGACCTGAGCCAAAGGCAGTCGCTTAACCAACTGAGCCACACAGGCGCCCCAAGAGTCAGACTCTTAACCGACTGAGCCACCCAGGCGCCCCTCCCTTCCCATTATGTATGATTCCTATACATTTAAATTTTTTCTTTGAGGTTAACAATTGCCTCGTTTGGGGATTTATTTTTAAATGAATTGCTACTAACCCCCAAAATTTCCAACAAAACTGTTAAGGCTCCTTTCAGTAGATTTAACGACTGAGCCACCCAGGCGCCCCTCCTTTCAGTAGATTTAAGCACATCAGATAATCTTTTGGTTTCGTAAGATTTTTTTCCCCTGGAGACATCCCTTCTGGAACCTTCCATCCTCCTCTCCCAGCAGGGCCTGGTTGCCCTCCTAAGCCTGCTGCTGTAGTATCATCTGTCAGCTGGCTTTCACCTTCATCCCTATTTTATAGATAAATAGGTTGCAAGTTCTTTCAAGAACCAGCTCAAATAGCACTTTGTCAATACAGCTGGCTCTGGCTTTATAAGCATAATTAATTGTTTCTTCTTTAGGGTCCTTGAGGCCCTGTACAGATGGCAAGTCTAGCATTTAACACATTTTACTGTTTGTCCCTCTAGCTAAACTGCGTTCCTTGAGTGTAAGACATAGATCTTATTAATCTCTGTATCCGCACCACCTATGATAGTTCCTGGCACACAGTAGATACCCAATTAAGGTTTGAAGGACGGAGAGAGGGAGGCAGGCAGGCAAGCAAGCAGGCAACCAAGTGCCAACATTATTTAAAAAGAGTATTTGAGCGGGAGCGAGGCTCAAGTACAACTCCTGAGTCTCACAGGCATGTTATAACTACTTCTGGAAAGGCAAAATGGGACTGAGGAAGATAAAAGAGATCTACAGCAGAAATGACCCAAGGATTAGGGGCAGAATTTGACTACAGACGAAGAGCCAAAAGACATCTCTTCACCTTTGAATAGAAATGAGGCGAATGAAGAAGCAACCTAGAATTGGAAAATGTTTGATTCCGGACAAGAGAAAGGAAGAAAGCTTAGCGATGGTCAAGGGAACTGGCCACCTGGATGCGGTATGTATTAGTCACAGATTCAGCGTGAGTTAGGAATAATGAATAGACGACATGATCCTAAGTGTTATTAAGTGATCATTCAAAGGTGTGGCAAGGGGCGCCGGAGCAGCTCAGTTGGTTGAGCGGGCCTGCCTTCAGCTCAGGTCGTGATCCCGGGGTTCTGGGATTGAGCCCCACATCAGGCTCCCTGTTCAGC
This sequence comes from Procyon lotor, assembly GCA_028646535.1. Lineage (NCBI taxonomy): Eukaryota > Metazoa > Chordata > Mammalia > Carnivora > Procyonidae > Procyon > Procyon lotor. The sequence goes on from CM053612.1 coordinate 33,610,156, forward strand.
AGTGAGCCTGCTTCTCCCTCTGCCTGCCACTCCCGCTGCTTGTGCTTTCTTCCCTCCCTCTCTCTGACAAATAAATAAAATCTTTAGAAAAAATTTAAAAATTAAAAGCATCCTGGCTCTGCCAGTCACTAACGGGATGACCTTGGGCAAGGCACTTACCTCCTTGAGTTTCGATTTCCTTTTCAGTAAAATGAGGCTAACAATATATTGGGCCTCCACAGGGAGGATTGGAGGATTGAGTGAGATAATGCTTAGAGCACCTGACCACGTGCCTGGCACAATTTGTGCTCCCCAAATATTAGCTACTGTGACTGTAGGTACACATGTTATTATTACCACTATTATTAGAGGCAGATCTTAATGAATTACTGAAGAACTGGAAAGTTTGTGAGCTCCATGTCCAACACAGATTGCTTGTTCCCCCTGGATTCACCAACAGCATCACAAAGAAAATCCAGCCTGGTGCTATCAGTGGGGCTGCTGTTTTATTTATTAGTTAGTAATATGTACTTTTTAGAAATTTTGTGAGGGTTAAACAGAATTTTTGTAAATGCTTTAGGGTAGTGTATGGCACGTATTAAGTATCATGTAAGCATTAGATAATAGGATGGTAATAATTCAGCATGTCAACCTACAAATAAACCACCAAAATCACCAGAGAGGCAGGAGGGACTAAGCAGGGATCCTAATTAATTCATTTGGTTGACAGGCCCAGGATACTTGACTTAAGAAGAACGTGCGTTAAAGTTGGATGATCAACTCACGGGAAGAAGTTAGATCAATGTCACAGGAACTGTTGCCAAGGTTGTTGCTAGCCGTGCACTGGTAATAACCTTGTTCAAAACTGGTCAGATTTCCGATAACCAAAGTCCCAGTGGCTGGGTCTGTCAAAAACAGGAAATGGACTTTTGAAATCTCCTAGGGAGGATACAGATCATGCCACGGTAGCCAAATCGCTCCATGCCCACCCGCTCCTTCACACTGGCCCCCCCCCTTCCTTGAGCTGCCCAGGGTCCCGCTAGACCCCTCGGGATTCTGCCAAAGGGAGCCCACCCGGGACCATGCCTCTTCCCTCCATACCCACCACCCCTGAGTGAGCCAAAAACCGGCTTGACTACACACACCAGGCCTTGCCAGGGAGGGCTGGACTTACTGAAGTTTTCTTTCACTGGGATGATGTGTCCACCTTCGAGTTTATACCAGTAATACACAGGAGAAGGTGTCCCGAGCACAGAGAGGCAAGAAAGAGATATCGGATGGCCAGTTTCTGGTACTCCTTGGATGCTGCAAAAGGGCTTAGAAGGTTTGACTGTAAGGCAATGACACAGAGTAAAAATGCTGCAGGGGGAGTTGCAACCTGTCACAATCAGGCCACTTCCGACTGTCATTTTGTAAACTACCGCGCCGGGCGCTCAGTTTTGAAAGCTTTACGAACTTCGTGCAACCGTTTTCCGATTGTACCGCCAGGTGGGAGTAGAGCTCTTCGGGTCCGAGGACCTACCAGGCACCGGGCCATTAAGATTCTAGCAGCATCTCCTCCGTCTGCCTCCCTCCCCGGATTCATGACTGTGAATTTCTGCATTGTGTCTTAAAATATGCCTTTATTAAGACCACCAAATGTAAGCAAACACTAAATGACTAAGGACACAGTTTACACTTTTGAAGGCCAGTTTTAAAGGAAAACAGAACCCTTAGATACTTGGAGATTAAGTTGTCATTTACTCTTTTTACAACCTTTGTTTTATCAATGCTATATTTTTCCTTTCCTTTAGGAGTCACAGAGGCATTTATTTCTCAAAATTATTGGGAGGGTCTGAATCGGCCTGCGTCCCTCATCAGTCGGGGAAGCCCATGTTGGATGGGGTGTGCGACGCAAAGCTGAAATCCTTATTCATCTTTCACCCCTTCTGTGTGGCCAGCACTGGACCAGGCACCGGAAATGCCCCCGTAAGGTCTGAAGTGGGGTGAGGGGAGTAGTGGAAGATGAGGCCAGAGAGTGGCAGAGGCCACGGCGTGGAAGGCTTGGTATTTTATGTATTTTACACAGAGAGCAGGACGGCCACGGAAGGAATTTAAGTAGGGGAAGGGTGGTGGTCACTTTTAATGCTTTAGACAGTCTGCTTGCATGCTGGGGGTGCCAGAACCAAGGGAGAGGCGGAGGCAGAGTCAAGAGGTCTCCAGGAAGTAGAACCCATGCGACTTGGTAGCCAAACGAATAGGGGCCAGGAGGAAGAGGGCGCAGGCGGTGGCGGCCCCCAGGTTTCTGATTTGGACAGCTGGGTACGTGCCATCCCGAGATAAACACAGGAGGGGCAGGTTTTCCAGGATGGAGGGAGGAAGAGGAAGGGGCGATGATACCGTCATCTGGGGACATACTGAGTCTCAGCTGTTTATGAAACATCTCTGTGGAGGGGTCCTGTGGGCAACCGAGGATCAGAATTTCCTTGTTCGTCTTACTGCTCCCACCTTGTTCAATTCTCCTTTGCTTATCCTAACTTAGGTATACAGCCCGCTGAAGGCATAGGCTAGTTAGGCCCCAAATGCTCTGGACTCTGCAGCCCTCCAGCTCTTCCTGGAGGCAGCAGTTAAATCCACGTGGACCACGCTCTGCAGCTTCACTCTAGATGTGACCCGACCAAACCTCAGCGGACTCCCCCATGTGAACGTGAGCAAGGGACTGCCTGACCTCGGGCTCATCCAAACGTACTGAATTTCGAGAAATAAAATGACGTCTACAGCGCCTTGCCCATGGAAGTTCTGTTGGCCATGGGCAGGACTAATTTCTACGGCCACATTTTATATTCACTTCTACTGAAGTGAATCTTCCAGTCTCAGACTCGAACCGGCTGGCCCCAGGAGCGAGAAGACGGAGACGGCTGGAACTCTTTGAACAGCTTCGCCATCCCGAACTTTTAAACGAGTGGTTTGAAATTAAAATAAGTATTTTTCGGGGCCCCTGGGTGGCTCAGTTGGTTAAACATCTACCTTCAGCTCAGGTCACGATCCTGGGGTCCTGGGATCCAGTGCCACATCGGGCTCCCTGCTCAGCGGGGGGCCTGCTTCCCCCTCTCCCTCTCCTTTGGCCCCTCCCCCTGCTGTGCACTCTCCCTCTCTGACAAATAAATAAAATCTTTTTTTAAAAAATCAGTATTGGGGCGCCTGGGTGGCTCAGTCGTTAAGCGGCTGCCTTCGACTCAGGTCATGATCCCAGGGTCCTGGGATCGAGCCCCGCATCGGGTTCCTCGCTCGGCAGGAAGCCTGCTTCTCCCGCTACCACTCCCTCTGCTTGTGTTCCCTCTCTCGCTGTGTTTCTCTCTGTCAAATAAATAAAATCTTTAAAAAAAAAAAAATCAGTATTTTTCTCTTTAGCTCTTTATTCTCTTTTCCTTACCATTGATTTTCTCAGATGGGGACATCTCATTCGATTAGCTTCCCCTAAGCTAGGCTATTTAACCGGAAATCCATTGCAAGCGTCACTAGATTTAGATACCGCCCGTTTAAAACCATGATGACTTGATGGCCTTTACACAATTTTGAACAGAAAATTAAATGAGGGTGTTTCTGGTGCCCAGAATCAACCCCAGATAGGCTTTTTTTTTTCTTTCTGAACACAATTTCCTCCCTTTAATTTTTATTAACAAAACACTTAGTGAATCACTTTGAACCACATCCCAAAGCTATATATTTTCTAAAACTACTGAATCAGGATTGAATTGACATTTCATCCAGCTAACGTCCCCGGTAGAATTTGGATGTTCTACTGGCAAAGCCATTGATCTACCATTTAGCATTATTGCTTTCAGCAGAATGAGGGTGGGAGGGAGAAGCTCACCTCAGAAAAATCAATGAAAATGCTTCATTGTGTCCCCAAGCCTTCCCTAAATTCATCATTTTCTTTTTAGGTGCCAAATCGCGGAAGGAATATGACGGTCATTCCAAATGCATACAAAATAATCGCTCAAATGTCGACCTGGGTATTTTTTTCAGAGACACATTTTCCAAGGCTATATCATACCTATTGGGAGCCTCTCAGATGAATGGTCGTCCAAGCCACCTGGTTCTTTGCCCATTGCTGTTTCCTTTACCTAAGTCGTGCCCTGCCACCTCTTCTTGAAACTTTTGGAGGGCTGAAACCCTATCTTTTACATCTTTCCACTTTCGCTGTGTAGCACAGTAACCAGACGTGTGTTCAGGAGTCGCTGAATGAATTTATGCGTGGGGGAGTGAGTGCATGAGATCCACGTCCATCACTGCATCAGGGAATGTCTCTGGGAAATGCATAGCTAGGAAGCATGGTCGCTAAGGAAATTTCAACACCTCTCCCCCACAATTGGCCTTCCTGACCCCCCTGTCCCTCCCATGCCCCACCCCTCAGTCAGGACAAGCAGGACAGGCACTCATAGGCCATGGAACTCCAAACGGCAGACAGCCTAAGCGATTTTTAGAGAAAATTATCGGCCTCAAGGTTTCCAGAAAGCATATATTTGTACAAGACTTTGGTTCTTATCCCAATTAATAAAAATAGAATTCTTGAGAGTTCCCAAACAAGATAATCCACAGATTCTTCTGTCTTTTACCTGGTCTGGATGCTGGATGCTTAAGGAAAAGTCATGACACAGTCATTGCAGGAACAACTGACCCAAAGACTCATGGGAAAGCAATTCGAAGAGGAAATGACTCTCAACTTCTTTAAGGATTCTCCGAGCTTTAAATTTAAGAATATTAACCTTCCTGGGGCACCTGGATGGCTCAGTCATTAAGTGTCTGCCTTCGGGTGAATGGGGGGAAATCAGAGGGGGCGATGAGCCGTGAGAGACTGTGGACTCTGAGCAACAAACTGAGGGTTTGGGGGGGGGGTTGGGCGAGCCTGGTGGTGGGTATTGAGGAGGGCAAGTATTGCATGGAGCACTGGGTGTGGTGCATGAACAATTAATCTTGTAACACTGAAAAAATAAAATAAACGTATTTGAAGGGGGAAAAAAAGCGTCTGCCTTCAGCTCAGGTCATGATCTCAGGGTCCTGGGATCGAGCCCTGCATTGGGCTCCCTGCTCCGCAGGAAGCCTGCTTCTCCTCCTACCACCCCGCTTGTTTTCCCGCTCTCGCTGTGTCTCTCTCTGTTAAATAAATAAATAAAATCTTCAAAAAAAAAAAGAAAAAAAAAGAATATTAACCTTCCTGTCTATCTCAGAGCTTTTTGCAAGCTCAGGATAAAGAGGCTTGGCTTCTTTAGGTTGTTTCTGGTCAGAAGGACAACCCAGAGCCAGGGAGCAGCGGGAAACCACGGGAGGACTAATCCCTCAAGTGCTTTGAATGTGGAATCTCCAATCTATCATTTGATCCTCATAACAAACCCGTGAGGACAGGACAGGAATTACAACTCCATCTCAAAATGCCCAGAGAAATGTGGGCTGACATGACCAAAGCCACTGAGTAGCCAAGTATGAACTAGAACCTAAGCCTTCGGACTCCTAGCGTCTATGCGACACTGTTTAGTTCCCAGGTAAATGACCAGTCTTCCAAACTGGAACATCAGCCCTCCCAAGAGAGGGCTTGTGTGCAATTCTCGTCTTCCCCCTATACCCCAATGCCTAGCATGGGGCTCGGCAAAATAAAAGCATGATTGAGCTACCCCACTCTTAAAACTCAAGCTCCTGATTACCTTTCCCTCCTTTCCAGGTGGGCAGATGCAGTAGCAAACCCCATCTGGGGTGTCACCTGGGAGGCAAGCTCAGACATGTCCGGACGGTTCTCCTAGGTGTGCACCTTTTACCAATTGCTGCTTTTCCAAGCCAGTCAATTATCAAGCCACTGGTTTGAGCTAGTTCTTCCTCTCCTGTGATGGATGTACACAGCTTGAAGGAACAATGACTAGATCGGCTCCAGGTGGGATTACTAAGAAGTGGGAGGGCCCTTAGCTCAACTGGTTAATCATTGAGGGTTGGATAGCCCTTTCTTCTCTCCCTTCAGTACTTCCAAAGTACTGCAGGAGGAGTACTTGTCCTGCAGACAAGACCTCCAGATGGAAGCAAAACACCCACTGTCCTCTCAGAGATTGGAAGGAGTGCTAGACAGCCCCAAAAACTGTGACTTCTCCAAGAGCCGAAACCATGCCTCCAACATTGTAAACTTCATGGCTCCTGGCACAAAATAGGAAGCACTCAGTAAATGCTGTAAAAATGAACCCCTCCAAGTGCATTTGCAAAGCAGATATGACCTGCATCACATCATGAATATCTGTGTATAAATAAATTCTCAATTCTGGCTTAATCTGTGGTTCTTTTTCCAGATAATGCTAATGTTTTTCAAAGGGACCCTCCTGCATTTACTCAAAAGAATGATTTCCTGGTGGGAATTGTGGACTGGCTTAGGAGGGATCATAAATGGACAGTTGCTCCCCCAGGACTGGCTCTAATCGGAGGTTCCCTCCGAAGGAGTTGCTAGTGATCATTTAGTGGGGATGGTGTGTCGTCCCCTCTGTCCTCATTCTACCCTTCAGAGACCCAGATCCCCGGAGGTTGGATCATCTTCTGCTATCTGTCGTTTGGCAATTGTTTCAGCATGTTTTGTGAGTGATTTCTCAGTGTTACTCTAAGGGCTGGGTTGGTGGTGTGTCTCTATTTCCCCAACAAGAAAAGGAGCAGGGAGGATATTTAACCCCTGGGACTCAGCTAGCACCATAGCTCACTTCCTGGCTTATTCAACGCCCTAAGTTGTCCTAAGAAGAGGAAAACAAAACAAAAAAAAACATAAAAACACAGAAAAAATTGCCCATACCCAACACATTGACTTGGAGGATGCCTTGATTTTTTCCGGCAAAGTCAGGGGGGTTGTTAACATCGCAGATGTAGACACCACTATCTGCTGGCTGCATATGCGAAATGGTGATAGAAGCATTGTCTGGATCGTTGGACCATACAAGTCGATCTTTAAATTGCCCAATGGCTACGGCTTGTCCACCTTCAGAATAGTAAATCTAGGACAGAAAAATGGCAGAAGTGAGAACTGCAGCGTGTCCAGGGCTAAGGTAAGCTACCAGGAAGCACGCTCCCTGCAATATTGACCTTTGTTGGCAAGAGGCAACATTGCTACCCACGCTCTCCCCGCCCGGAACAGATCCCATGGCAAAGGGGGGCGGATCTCAACTCAATGGGGTGCTTTTAGCTTTCTCAGGGCTGTGCACAACCACCTCCTCACGTGTGGGCACAGCTCTTCTGTGATGTCATCAGAGCAGGGACGTGTGCCGATCTTACAGATGATAAACAGCTGGAACTGATGAGGTTCAACTGCTAGGCTTAGACTAGATCAAGGTGCTCACCTGGGGAGCCTACCTGGAGGAAACTCACTGTATAGAACACAGATGCCTGATGGGAAAGCCAAAACCATCATTTTTTCCCCTCACTTCCTAATTTTTTCCCTCAGTATTTGATGTTACTTTACTCAGTGTGATTACAGGTCTATCCAATTTCTCTGGGAGTTAGAATATTCGTACTCCTTTCATACACACCTACTCCTCTAGATAAGCAAACTCGGGTTTATCCCATTTGTTAGAAGAGTAACATTTCAGAGCAGAGAGGCCCCCGGGAAATCATCTGGTCCCATCCCCTCACACAGTGACCTAGGGAGTGCTTCATCGATGGCAGCTCCTCCCTTTCTCCCCACGTGGCGGGAGGCAGAACTGGAATTATTAATTTCATTTAGACAGATAAGGGCCCTCAAATCCAGAGAGATTAAATGACTCACCCAAAGTCACAGGCTTCATTTATCACTACCAGATTTACCATACTCGAGGAAGATCTGGGCTCTAGTCCCATCTCTATAAAGATCATGACTGGTTAGATCATAATGGCAACCGTGGGAGCAGCATGGTGAGGTGGAAAGAGGCCTTGTCTAGGAGTCAAATGACCTGGGTTTTAGCCCCAGCTCTGTCTCTGACTGTGACATAGGGCAGGTGGCCTCCGGTCATGCCTCCCAGGCGACCTGCTTTGTGATAAGAAACAACATAATTTAATCTCTCTAGCCTTTCATCTCCACATCTGAACGAGGAGCCCGAGCAATGTCCTCCAAATCATGAGATGTATTCCCAAGATATAGGCACATACGCTGATTTTAGGTGGCCCATAAATGAAAACTTATTAGAAAGACACATATGTTGCATATCGCATCTGTGACTTCATGGGTATTATTGCTTAAGGTGACACTAAGGTAGATACTTTAAAACTTTTAAGAAACCAAAGCACTATAGAAAGTGACATTAAATAATACCGTTGGTGATGCACAATTATGACAAAAATCAGAAAGATGAGACATAAAGGACCGAAGCTTGGAAATCACTGGACTAGGTGATCTCTGAGGTTTCTTCTTCAGACACACACATCCCATACACTTTGTTAGTTTCATATAAATGTGTGTCATTCAAGTGATGGTTTAGTATTTAATAAACTGGTATCGCCCTGATCCAGTGGAACTAATTAATGTTCTCACAAAATCTACTAAGAGGGCCTTATTCATTTAACTCACTCTCCTCACTTTCTAGAGGAAACTGAAGCTCAGAGAGGTAAAACACACACACACACACACACACACACACACAACAGCGAGGAAAGATCTAGAACCTGGTTCTTCTAACTCCTTGTCTGGTTCTCTTTTCCTTAATAGGATAATGAGAGAAGAAAGGCAATCAACAAACCAGAAGATATGGTCAAGATAAATTCAGATATATTCTCCCTTCAAATGGAAAGCCGATAGAGTTTTAAACTAAAGTAGAGAGAAGTCGATTCTGAAGGAAAATTCAAAGATCATATTTAAGCAGAAAAAATACTTGCCTCTCTCCTCCAGTTGTCTAACATCAACTACCTTTCTTTCCTGCCCCAAATGAGCCATTTATAATTCAATTTGTCCATTCACACCTACCGAAATCACTGTTTGCCCCAAAGGGGTCTTGTTGGACTTATAAACCCGAAAGCCAATGTTAACTGAAGGTATTCGAAGGGGTCCAGGAGGAGGTTCAGCTCATCAGAGGTCTGTTGCCTTCATCTGAGTTGACACCCAAGCTATCTGGCTTTCCATCGCACTAGCCAGTGTCGGGCTTATTTATCTGCTAATCCACAATCTGAGATCCTGTGGACTCTTACCTGGAACACAATCTGCAGGCCATCCAGGAAGCCTTTTCGCAGCTTGGACATCTGACTGCTTCCCCTGCTCCCAGGAAGACTGGGGGTAAGTCAGCCTGTTTTATGATGAGGCTTGGTGACATCACAATGAGATACAACATCAGTCCTGCCTACGGCCCACAGTTGAGTGTCAGAGGGTCTGGGAGAAAACACCTTGTTCCGCCCACAGCAGGGAGCCAAGAGAGCATGTGTTTTAGGCCAGGACTAGAACATGCAAAAAAAGCCACTATGAAAGTCTCACCTTTGGTCATGAATCCAGGTGAAATGAGCAGATAATTTACGAGGCCCTGGACTTGTAATTCCCCTCTAAAAAGGACCCTCCCCGTCCCCTCATACTGTTCCACCATATATCCCACCCTCTCACAATTAATACTGAAGAGTGTCAGGGGTAAGAATGGAGCTAAGGAGGAATAATAATGGACACCTAAAAGGGAAAGGCCTTGGCCTGAGAAGGAAAGTCCCCAGGGCTAGCCAGTGGCCACACACGCAGATGGAGGGACTTTCTGTTAGGGGAAGTCCAAGCTGTCACACTGTCCTTGTAAAGAAAAAAAAAAAAAAAAATAGAAATGTTTTCCTGAAACTGCTTATCTAATCACACCGGAAGTACTGAAACATGGTGCCATTTTCCACAAAAGAATAACTCTGAAAAATCAAAGCTGAACAATGGCCAGAACTCAGCCCACGATCCCGTGGGGCTTGTACCTTTTCAAAGAAAGTATATTGTCAATTTAGAGATCAAAGCAAATGAGGTCCAGGAAAAGCCATCCAGGTTCCACGGGCCACACATCCTTTTTGGTGGGGGGGGGGGGGGGGGGGGAGAGGCAGGGCAGGGTGGCAAATCTGCTTAAAGAAAAATCTATCCAAGTATTCCCTTAAGTGGTACTTGTTAATTTGTTGCCCACTTGCCCTTTGTGGCTGCCCTACTCCCCCCGCCCCCCCAGGTCCCCTCTGCTCCTCCGCGATGTTAGAGGCTGATATGTACAGTCGTAATGACACATTAGTTATAAGACCCCCTTTGAGAGCACTTCATTCATGGTTTCTAAGGTTGACGACACTTCGGGAGCCAGGTGGATATTAGAAATATGGGAAATAGCTGGTAGGGGCTGGTGGGTGGTGGGAGGATCACAGAGGACAGCGGGGACCGTGGTGAACTGGAAAGCCAATACAAACAAGGCTTCCAAACTGTGGAAACAAAGTACTGGGCTGGTCAGTCAACATGAATCCACCGGTCAAATCAGGCCCAGAGGTCGCCAGTTTGTAACCTCCGATTCCTCCTCTTCGATAACAGAAAAGCACACTGAGGCCCCAATAGAGGAAGTGATTTGTCTAAGGCCACACAATTTATAACCAGACCTGGAATCCAGACCTCCTGATTCTCCCTCAACTACACGAAAGTGGCACTCGTAGTCCTGCCTCTGGCGGGGCCGGGGTGGTGGTGGTGGTGGTGGAGATGATTCCTAGGTAATCTTTCCCTGTAAGGGCCCTTCCATCTGGACCCTCCAGCCTGACCCTCTTCCTGCCAATTGCTACTATTCATGGGCATGACGCTGCCCATGCCCAGTGCGCCTGCCACCTGATGCCTTCGATGTCGGCCAGCTGCGACAAGAGCCCTCCCCTCCCACAGCGCCGAGTTCCTTTTCACATGAGACCATGCAGCTGGGAGCCAGACTTGTCCAAAAAGATTTTTGCCCCCCTCAGCTTTGTGACACTGTTCTCTCACCAGAGGCTGGAGTATAAACAAGAAGGGCTGAAAGAATTCAGTCTGCTTTCTGTTTGAGTCTGAGGTGGAATTAATAAACACATTTAGCCTCCAGAGCTGCTTTTGTGGGTTCCTTTTGGAAATGTGAAGGGCGTGGAAATCCACAGCAAAGCACCCGTTCTTTCCCTTCAGCTTCTCGATTTCCTGCGCTCCTCATAAAGGGGCTAGCCGAGGGAGAGGAGGAGGGGGCAGTGGCAGTGGTCTCAAGCCTGGAATTTTTTCTGGACTGTCTTCAGCGGGAGGCGGGGTTTGGGGGGGCAGGGGGGGGCTGAGATTGTACACGGAAGGGAGAGAACACCAAAAAGAAGACATCTCTGTCTTCAAATCACTCCCTTCCCAGTCTGCCATTTGCCTGAGACACCCCCCCCCCCCATTTGAACTACTTCTTTTGGGTGAAGGCATGGCACAAGTTTACACTTAAAAGGATTTTCTTTGGAAGAGAACAAAATAAACTATCATCACCGGTCCCTAGCCCCTCCGCATCAGATTGATCTATCAGGTTTAGCAAGAATATACACCCGAGGCCATGGTATACAGAATAGATAAGCTTCTCAACGGGAATGACACTGGTATTGGGGGCAGACAGTTCTTTCTCCTGTGGGTTTCCCTGGGTATTGTAAGACATCTAGCATCTCTAGCCACCACCCACTAACTGCCAGCAGAGACTCCCGTTTGTAACAATCACACCAACACCCCCCCCTCATTTTCAAATGCGTGCGAGAGATGGTCCACCCCTACCCCACCAACATTTGGAAAGTGTTTGATAATGATGCTCTCGGAAGAGGACAAGCCAGGTGGGGAGAATCTGAATGGCCAAAGAATACGAAGACACTGGGTTCTGGAAGGAAGTTGTCCACATTAAATGTATGCTGGAGAGATGAAAATGGCAATGGGTTTCATCCACTACGGATGTTCTAGAAGAGTAAATATTGTCTGCAAGACCCATGCTAAGTAGGATCAATGCCTGTTCTGTTTATGGGCAGGTGAGGTCTCTTTATTTTTCCCAGTTACTGGCTGGGTGGAAGAGGAGAAAACCGGTGTGATCAGAGGGGTACCAAACCACCCAAAACTTCCATGCTAGCCTGCCTGTCCCAGGGCCTAGAGTCTTCAGCTGAGAGTCCCTGCTGAGGGACTGATCATCTGAAGCTGTCCCTGTCTTCCGAGAGGAGGGCTTCTCTAAGAGGAGGACCATGTTAATAAACATCCTGGTCTTCCTGGTCAGAAGACTTATGAGGTACTCCTGCAGCCCCCATTCACTGGAGGGGATAGTCAGTGAGCGATAACACTCTTCCCTGGGTATAGAGAAACACCATGCCTTGCAGTCAACTCCTTTAACACAGTGATTTGCGGGTAGGAGAAGAATATGAGAGTATGGCAAGAGCTGGGCCCTGCCCTACTTGAGGCAGCAATAAGTCCCCGAGCCCTTTGGGGGAGGCCGAAAACAATTCCAGACACGGGCGTGAGAAGGCAAACTCAAGACTGTCCCAGTTTTGCCAGGAGCCTGTGCTGATTGGGACTGTTGCCAAACTTGGACCATCCCATCCCGCTCCTAAAGGCTGGTGCCATGGCCCTAGATATTCCAAACAATGAAGGGGTCCAGCAGTACACCAATTGGAGTTCTTACCTGAGAGGTCCAGCTACATCTTCCCCGAGCGTCTCTTGCATGCGCCATATTTAGACACTGACTGACTGCCTTTTCCTCCATACCCTCAGTATTGAGGCACGGGCTGTGCTGTGTTTGAGCAGAAATGGGTGGGTCTGAGAGCTGAATGCTACATGATAAACTGCCACATCAACCCAGGAGTTGAATTGAATCACTCAGTGATCAGTCTGGCAACATCTTACTCCCATAAATCAGAGAATCGTCTAATAGCAGAGCAGTCTCTTTTTACCATCCCCAAAATGTTCACCAGCCATCCCTAGATTAGCATACAACATGCTCCACAGAATTCTGAATGCATGGAAGTACCCACAGAAGAAACAAATTCGAAACAGAGGCCAAATCCCGTTTTGAAAAGTGCCATCTCAACTGAAGATGTCTACAACTTCTTTGTTGAGTGAACTTTCTGTTCAGGGAGAGGAGCAGGCAGAAAAGGCTAAGCCCTCCCTTCGGCCACAGAGACCTGGCAGGCGGTGAAGCAGGAAACTAATCCTGGGCCAGAATTCCCCCAAGAGCTCTGTCCCAGCTGTTCAGCTATACTAAATGTCTTGGTTGGCCTGGATCCCTAGTGCCCATGACGTGTGATGGGATAGGGATTTTCAAAATCACCATCTGGTAAGTAATGATGCTACTACTCACAATAGCTCACATTCATTGAATGGCTACTATGTGGAAGGCTTCCCAGTGCTTTACAAGCATCATCTCGTTTAATCATCACAGTAAACCTATATGGTTTACTCAGTAAAGTAAAGTAGCCCCGTTACACAGATGGGAAAACTGACCCTCTGAAAGGTCACCTGACTTGTCTAAGGTCATCCAGTCAGCAAATAAGTAGCAGAGCAAGGAGTAGAACCAACATCCATCAGGAAGTTTCCTTTGATGCTCCAAAACTACTCATCTGGAAAAGCAGAGAGAAGCACATGCCTGCAGGGTATGGGGAAAAGGGCGAGAGCCCCAAGTTCTCTGGAGGAGAGACCTAAGGATGGTTGAAATGGGGACTTTGCTGGGGCAAGCTGAAACAAGATGGAAAAAGAGAAAGAAGAGAAAGCTTGACTTTGGGGAGGTGGTTTTCACTGTCTCTAAGCCAAGAGCTAGACGACCCACTCCCCCACCCTGTCTCCTATGCAGCTAAGGCAGAGGCAAAAAAAGGTCTCATGCATTGGGGAAAAACCTAAAATATTTTAAGATCAAGAAGCTTGTTCTCACTGAATCAGCGACTCAGTGCAGAGGAGCTCCTTTGATTTGGACATCCCAAAAGCCTAGATATCTTAAATTCCTTGCCTTGCCTATACCTGACATTTTGAAGAATGAGACAAATGGCAAGTAAATAAGCTACTCAGTAAATACATACTTGTTGGGGCGACTGGGCGGTTCATTTGTTAAGTGGCTGCCTTCAGCTCGGGTCATGATCTCAGGGTCCTGAGATCGAGCCCCGCCTCGGTCTCCCTGCTCAGCGGGAAGCCTGCTTCTCCCTCTCCCACTCCCCCTGCTTTATTCCCTCTCTTGCTGTCTCTCTGTGTCAAATAAATAAATAAATAAATAAATAAATAAATAAATAAATAAATAAAATCTTTTAAAAAAATAGATACATACTTGTTAATAAAATCTCTTTCCAATAAATAAATAAATAAATAAATAAATAAATAAATAAATAAATAAAATCTCTTTCCAAAGTGCCTCTAACAGATGTCCTGAGCTCAAGCCACATCCCATCCTATCACCTACACCTTCTGTGTATCTCCAGGTCTAGAAAAAAGTCATTGCTGGTCACAAGATCTTCTGCCCCGCATCTCCCAACTCATAACTACATGGTTCAACCAAGAGATGGTCTTGTAATTCCCTTGTCAGAAGAAGCAAAGAGAACAACTTGTATTTTTGAACTCACACTGGCCTGGCCTCACTTCTAGGAAGTTGAGGACATCTGGATTTGAGTGTCATGCATAAAAATAATTCAAGATATATTGGCAAGGACTCACTAATTTCAGCCCCTACTGGCAAAATGGGAAGGACTTCAAGCCTGCAGATAAAGAAAAGACTATTCAGGAAACTGAATTTTAAAAAGGAAGAAAGTTCGTGTGATCATTGCTATCCACAGTCTAAGAGAGCAACCTGCAAAGGGATGATGGCTTGGTTGACTGCAATATGTGGGGTCTTGGGTCAGGACATCTGGGTGACAAGAAGAGGTAAAATCACTATTTTTGCTGCTGCTGCCGCTGCTGATGATGATAAAGGGGTTTACAAGGGAGAAACGTACAGGTCTTTCCATTTTTCCCAAGCGTTTTCACATGCAGCATGTCAGCTGATTCCCAGTGAGCTAACTAGAAGAGTGTCAGCATTCCACCATGTTTTGAGGAGAGGCACAGAGTGACTCAGATGCATGTCTGAGGTAACCAGTGCTGAGCAAAAATGTTGAACATTGACTAGAGGGTGGCATTGATGAAATCACCTCTTGAACGGTGTTTCCTGCTACAGAAGTGGTCAGGACCTCTGGTAAAAAGAGGATCTAGCACCTCCAAAGGACCAGAGATGGCTGAAGACACACTGGCCAAGGTGTGGCTCCTATAAGCTAGCCCCCGTCTTCTTCTCTACCTCTGTCCTTCGACCTCCTCTAGCCGACTAGAGTCGGCTAGAAATGGACTAGAGTCCATTTCTCTACTAATCAAAACCCCAATTCAACTACACCCAACTATTCCAAACCATACTGATTTGTTTCTTCTCCGAGCTCCTTGTTATAGATCAGACATCCTTTTGAAAATCTGATGAAAGCAACAGACCTTTTCTCTTAAGGGGTATGTGTTGGCAGACATGTTGCACACTCATGCAGACTCTTGCACACTCACTCTCCCTCTCTCTCTCTCACACACACACACTTTTGAGTACACAATTTCAGTCCTTGGGCTAATTTAAAAAGGCATTCCCCTTAAGGCCAGATGAAGAAAACCTGAGACTAGACAAGCTTACAGGTAGAACATTCTCTTTTGACTTTCACGCACCCTCTTCTAGCACCTCTTACCCCTAACCTCAGCCTACTTGCCCTATCCTCTACCGTCTAGCTTCTTGTTGCCCTTGATGAACCAGGGTTCATCACTACCTTGGCCCTTCTCCACCCATCTGGGAGTCTCATTCCATCAGGACTTGCCTGGGACAATGAGCTAGCTCACTTGACGGGCAGATTCCAGATACTGTATTTGACAGAGATCTGCAGATCAAGTAGGACGTGTATTTGAACTGGGGTCTTCTGGAAATAATAGGGAGATTATTTGGGGGGAGGAGGAGCCCTTTCAGAACTACTGCTCATTTCACCCAGGAGAAGGGCCATTCCTGTCTACTCCAGAAAACACGATACACCAGGTCCTGACCTACTCAGATTTGAGATAACAGGCTATAACCGAGTATGAAGAGAGGACAAAGGCCACATCACATACATGATGGTCTTCCCTAAACAACTATCTTCAAACACTTTGTATCTGAGACTCTGCCACTGTTGTCACTGGCTTACCACTCCTTCACACACTGGCCTCAACCGTTTATGTCCAAACTACCATAGGGGAATAGTTGAGGGAAAAAGTCCTTACAGAAGCTGGCGGCAAATCCTTCTTGTGAAAGAATGACCACTGGATGGAGAGCTTGTCCCGGGAGGCCACAGTGCTGGTATAGGTGCAGACGAGTGTGACATCAGATCCAACGGTCACGTTCACGACACTGTTTGGGACAGTTACCTGCACCATACTAACTTGACCTGGAAAAAATAATCATCAAAAAGAAAATGGTACACTCTCACATTCTGAGGACACTCTTTCATTACAAAGCACTTTCAATGACATCTTAATTGAGGATCCAGGGTGAGGAGGAGGTAGAACAAACTGTACAGGAAAGCTGAGCAAGCAACTGGCATGGAGATAGGGGAGTTTCTAACAAATTACGATATAATGAAACTCAAATCCTATGTGATGGTGAGGTAATAACACCAAACCGGGAATGGCCTTAAACAGAGGTTTTTAAAATGTTGTCCAGGGACCAAAAAAGGTCCATGAATATGGGGAACAACTAATCCAGTTTGCCCAGGACTAACAGATTTCTTGGATGTGGAACTTACAGGTTTTTTTCTTCCAAGTTTTTATTTAAATTCAAGTTAGTTAACATAGAGTGTAGTATGGGTTTCAGCAGTAGAATTTAGTGACCCATCACTTACATGGAACACCCAGAGCTCATTCCAGCAAGTGCCCTCCTTAATACCTGTCACTCATTTAACCCATCCCGCCACTCACCCCCGCTCTAGCAACCCTCACTTTGTTCTCTGTCATTAAGAGTCTCTTATGGTTTGCCTTCCTCTCTGTTTTTACCTTATTTTATTTTCCTTCCCTTCCCCTATGTTCATCTGTTTTGTTTCTTAAATTCCACGTAAGAGTGAAATCATATGGTATTCGTCTTTCTCTGATTGACACATTAACTTAATACCCTCTAGTTCCACCCAGATTGTTGCAAATGGCAAGATTTCATTCTTTTTGATGGCTGCGTAATATTCCATTTATATACAAATACCAACTCTTCTTTATCCGTTCATCAGTCGATGGACATTTGGGGTCTTTCCATAATTTGGCTATTGTTGATAGTGCTGCTATAAACGTTGGGGTGCATGTGCCCCTTTGAATCAGTATTTTTGTATCCTTTGGATAAATACCTAGTAGTGCAATTGCTGGGTCATAGGGTAGCTCTATTTTTAATTTTCTGAGGAACCTCCATACTGTTTTCCAGAGTGACTGCACCAGTTTGCATTCCCATCAATAGTGTAAGAGGGTTCCCCTTTCTCCACATCTTTGCCAACATCTGTTGTTTCCTGTTTTGTTAATTTTTGTCATTCTAACTGGTATAAGGTGGTATCTCACTGCGGTTTTGATTTGTATTTCCCTGATGATGAGTGATGTTGAGCGTTTTTTGTGTGTGTCTGTTGGCCATTTGTATGTCTTCTTTGGAGGAACTTTCAGTTTTAAAACAGGGTTTCAGGCAAACCATACTGATTATGTTAGGATGTTCAGTGCTTGAACCAGGAAAATCTCAGGAAAACCGGGGCTAGTTGGTCACCTTATCCCTAAGACCATTTGAGAGGCTTTAAGATCAAAATGATATTAATAATACCAAGAGGTTATTTTTCTTTTTCACTCTCATCCTCTCATGAGTGTACGGTAGTGTTGCACTAGCTACTGATGATGGTGATGTCATTGCTTCTGCAGCTAATGGAACGTGTGCTTGTGTATTTTTGTTTAAATAATTTCTAGTTTACGTGTGCTTGTGTATTTTTGTTTAAATAATTTTTAATTTCTAATTCAGTGAACATAGAGAGAAATAAGCGACATAGCAAAAATCCCTTGGGAGTCCTCGGGTCCTTTCAATTTTTAATGGAAATTTTTATTGAGCTAATGGTAGAGTCACATGCAGTTCTAAGAAACAGCACAGATAGTCCACGTTACACTTCACCCAGCCCCCCACAATGGTAACGTTTTATAAAACTATACTGTAATATCACAGGGAGGACACTGGCATTGATCCTCCAATCTTATTTGTGTTTCTCCAGTTCTACTGGTACTCAAGTTTGATCACTTTTATCACATGTGTAAGTTGTGTATCCGCCATCGCAATCAAGATACTGAACAGTTCCATCACTGCAAAGATCCCCGATATTGCCCTTTTATAATCACACTCACATCCCTCCGGTAACCCACCCCTGATTCTAAGCATTGGCAGCCACTAATATGTCTTTCATTTATAAAATTTTGTCATTTTGTAATCTTTTGGGATGGGTTTTTTTCACTCATCATAATTACCTAGGAGTCTACCCAAGCTGTATTGGTAACTCACTGCCATTTATTGCTTAGGAGTACTCAATCTGTTTAACAATTTGCCTATTTAGGAACATCTAGGTTGTTTCCAGGTTTGGGCTGTTGGATAAAAGTCCAATGTACAGATTTTTGTAGGAACATAAATTTCTATTTCACTGGGATAAATACCCAAGAGTGCAACTGATGCGTCAGATGGCAGTGACAAGTTTAGTTTTATTAAAAACAAAAACAGGGGCGCCTGGGTGGCTCAGTCAGTTCAGTGTCCGACTCTTGATCTCAGCTCAGGTCTTGATCTTGGGGTCATGGGTTCAAGCCGCATGTTGGGCTCTACACTGGGCATAGGACCTACTTAAAAAAACACAAAAAACAAAAAACAAACTGAAAACACGCCACATCGTTTTCCAGAGTGGCTATACCAATGAACATTCCCACCAATAACATATGAGCAGTCCAGTGTCTCCACATCCTCCGCAGTCTCTGGTGTTGTCACTATTCTCTATTTCAGCCATTATAATAAGAGGATAGTAATATATCATTGTGATTTTAATTTGTCTTTCCCTGATGCAATTCAATGACGCTAAACAACTTTTTATGTGATAATTTGCCATTTGTATATCTTCCTCAGTGAACGGCCTCTTCATATTTTTAGCCCATTTTCTAATTGGATTATTTAATTTTCAAATGGTGAATTTTGAGAGTTCCCTATATAATCTAGATTCCAGTCTCTTCTTGGATAGAGGCAGTTTTATTTCTTCCTTTCCAATTTATATGCTTTTTATTTCTTGCTTTTTATTACTTTATTGCAGTGAGTATAACTTTTAGTACTTTACATGTACAACATGTACATAACATAGTACAAAACATGTTAGCTGTTAGTTATTTTTAGATGCTTTTTAATCAAGTTGAGGTAATTCTCCTCTGTCGTGGGTTGAATTGTGTTCCACCAAAAGATATGTACAAGTTCTAGTTCCTAGTATCTGCAAATGTGACCTTATTTGGAAATAGGGTCTTTGCAATGTAATTAAGGATCTTGAGATGAGGTGATTCTGGATTTAGGGTGGGCTTTAAGTCCAATGATTGTTGTCTCCATAAGAAAAAGGAGAGGGAAATTTGACACAGATACACAAAGAGAAAGGCCATATGAAGATAAAATCAAACATTGGAGCATTGTGTATACACACGAAGGAACACCAAGAATTTCTAGAAGCCAAGTAGCAGAAGGCATGGCACAGATTCTCCTTCAGAGATTTTAGAGAGAAACAATATTGCCAAAGCTTTACCTTCAGACTTTCGGCCTCCAGAACCGTGAGAGAATAAATTTCTTTTGTTTTACGCCATCCGGTTTCTGGCAATTTGTGACAGCTTTTGGAAATGGACACACCTTTTATTGCTTAAATTGCTGAGAGTCTTTATCAGGAATGAGTATTGGATTTTGTCAGATGCTTTTTTTGTATGAATTGATAAAATTATTTGCTTTTTTTCTTTAGCCAGTTGATATGACAGATTACACTAAATAACTTTTGAGTGTTGAATCAGCCTTACATATCTGAAATAAATCCCACTTGATCATGGGGTAGAATTCTTTTTAAAAAGAGTAGGATTCAACTTCCTAGTGTTCTGTTGCAGGTTTTTGTGTCTAAGTTCATGAATTTGGTCTATAGTTTTCTATTTCTGTACTGTCTGTCTGGTTTTAGTATCAGGGTAATACTGGCCTCATAAAATGAGTTGAAAGTGTTCCCTCTCCTATGTTTTGGAAGAGACTGTGTAAAATTGTTGTTAATTATTTTTTAAATGTTTGGTAGAATTATCCAGTGAAAGTATCTAGGCCTGGGTATTTCTTTTTCAGTAGCTTTTGAAACTATGAATTCAATTTCTTCCCTTTTTTAAAAAAAGATTTTATTTATTTAATTGACAGAGAGAGAGAGAGAGATCACAAGTAGGCAGAGAAGCAGGCAGAGAGAGAGGGAGAAGCAGGCTCCCTGCTGAGCAGAGAGCCCGATGCGGGGCTCGATCCCAAGACCCTGAGATTATGACCCAAGCCAAAGGCAGAGGCTTTGACCCACTGAGCCACCCAGACACCCCATGAATTCAATTTTTTTAAGAGTTTTGGGATATTCAGATTATATATTTTGTATTGGGTGAGTTTTAGTAGTTTGTTGTTTTGGGAGAATTGATCCATTTCTTCTAAGTTGTCAAATGCATGAATATAAAGTTGTTCACATTATTTCCTTATTATATTTTTAGTGACTTCAGGATCTGTGCTGCTATCCCATATTTCATTTCTGGTATTGGAAATTTGTGTCTTACCTCTTTTTATTTTTAACAATCTTGCTAGAGGTTTGTTAATACTATTTATCTACTTTTTTCAAAGAACCAGATTTTTATTCATTTAATAATTTTCTTATTTCAGGGGCGCCTGAGTGGCTCAGTGGGTTAAAGCCTCTGCCTTCGGCTCAGGTCATGATCTCAGGGTCCTTGGATTGAGCCCCTCATCGGGCTCTCTGCTCGGCGGGGAGCCTGCTTCCCCCTCTCTCTTTGCCTACCTCTCTGCCTACATATGATCTTTCTCTGTGTCAAATAAATAAATAAAATCTTAAAAAATTTTTTTCCTATTTCAATTTCATTGACTTCAGCTCTTTATTAGTTCCTTTCTTCTCTTTGCTTTGGCTTTATTTTACTCTTCTTCCAGTTCCTTGATGTAGAAACTTCAATTATTGACTTGACACTTTTCTTAATTTCAAATGGAAGCATTTAGTGCTATAATTTTCTCTCTCAGCACTGCTTTAGTTGCATATTACATATTTCCATATGTTATGTTTTCCTTTTTATTCAGCTTTATGTATATTCTTTAAATTTCCTTTGAGATTTCCTTTTTGGTCCATAGATTATTTAGAAGTGGGTAGTATAACTCCCAAGTGTTTAGAGACTTTCTTTTTCTCTTTCTATTCTTGATTCCTAGTTTGATTCTATTGTGCTCAGAGAACAGACTCTGCATGATTTTAAACCTTTTACATTTGTGGAGTTTTTTTGTTTTTGTTTGCTTTTGTTTTTGTTTTAATGGCCGAGCATATACTCTCTCTTGGTAAATACTCTGCAAGTACTCAGAGAAACAAATGCATTCAGCTATGGTTGGGCGAAGTGTTTTATACAAAGAGATAGATTTTAAAATATTATGGGGAGGCCTAGGTGGTGCAGTCATTTAAGCATCTGATTCTTGGTTTTGTCTCAGGTCATGATCTCAGCGTGGTGGGATCAAGCCCTGTGTCAGGCTCCTTGCTCAGAATGGAGTCTGCTTAAAGATTCTCTCTCTTTCTGCCCCTCCCCCATCCCTCAAATAAATAAATAAATCTTAAAAAAAACACTATGAATACTCACCAACGTAGACCACATTATGGGCCTTAAAACAAATCGTAACACATTTAAAAGAAGAAAAATCATGGGGCACCTGGGTGGCTCAGTGGGTCAAAGCCTCTGCCTTCGGCTCAGGTCATGATCTCAGGGTCCTGGGATCCAGCCCCTCATCGGGCTCTCTGCTCAGTGGGGAGTCTGCTTCCCCCTCTCTCTCTGTCTGCCTCTCTGCCTACTTGTGATCTCTCTCTGTCAAATAAGTAAATAAAAATCTTTAAAAAATAAATAAATAAACCAAAAAAAAAAAAAAAAAGAAGAAGAAGAAGAAGAAAAATCACACAATGTCTGCTCCCAGACCAAGTGAAATTAAAGTAGAGATAAATTAACAAAAAGATTACTGGGAAGTCCCAAAATACCTGGAGATTAAACAACACACTTCTAAAGAACATGTGTCAAAGAAATCTCAAGAGAAATTTTAAATTATTTTTAACTAATGAAAATGAAAATATAACTTACAAAAATTTGTGGTATGCAACAAAAGCAGTGCTTGGAGGGAAATTTGCAGCATTGAATGCATATGTTAGAAAACAAGAAAGATCTAAAATCAATCATGTAAGCTTGTACTTTAGGAAACCAGAGAAAAAGAACAAATCCAAAGCAGAAGAAAATAAATAATAAAAATTAGAGTAGAAATCAATGAAATTGATAAAAAGGCATCAATACAGAAAACCAATGAAACCAAAACTGGTTATTGGAAAAGATGGTAAAATTGAAAAGACTCTAACTTGGCTAAGAAAAAAAGTACAGTGAACACAAACTGCTAATATCAGAAATGAAAGGGGACATGACTATAGATACCACAGGCAGTAAAAGGATGATAAAAGAATACTAGGAACAATTCTATGCCTACAAATTTGATAACCTAGATAAAATTGGCCAATTCCTTGAAAAACACAACCTACTAAAACTCACACAAGAAATAGACAATTTTGGCAGGCCTATATCTATTCTGTATCTACTAAATAAATTGAATCAATAATTAAGGGGCACCTGGGTGGCTCAGTCGTTAAGCGTCTGCCTTCGGCCCAGGTCAGATCCCAGGGGCCTGGAATCGAGCCCTGCATCGGGCTCTCTGCTGTGCAGGAAGCCTGCTTCTCCCGCTACCATTCCCTCTGCTTGTGTTCCCTCTCTCGCTGTGTTTCTCTCTGTCAAAAAAATAAAAACTTAAAAAAAAATCAATAATTAATAACTTCCCAAAACAGAAAGCACCAGACCCAGATGGGTTTGCTGGTGAATTCTACCAAACATTTAAGGAAGAAATTTTATCAATTTTCTACACTCTCTCTCAGAAGATAGAACAGAAGAAATATTTCCTAACTCATCCTATGATGTCAACATCACCCTAATACTAAAACCAAAGACATTACAAGGAAACTATAGACCAATATCTCTAATGAATACAGATGCAAAAATCCTCGACAAAATACTAGTAAATCAAATCCAACCATGCATAAAAAGAATTCCACACCATGGCCAAGTGGGATTTATCTCATGTATCCAAGCTGGCTCGACATTTGAAAAAGAATTAATGCAATCTATCACATTAACAGGTTTTTAAAAATCACATGGTCATATCAGTATATGCAGGAAAAGCATTTGCTAAAGTCTTACATCCATTTGTGATAAAAACTCTCAGCTAAGAATATAGGGGAACTTCCTCTACTTGATCAAGAACATCTAAAAAAAACCTATAGCTAACATCAACAAGCAACCACATTAAAATGGATTAAAGATCTTAACAGACATCTCACCAACGATAGATAATATATAGATGGCAAATAAGCATCTGGAAAGATGTTTCATATCCTATGTCATCAGGGGGATGCAAATTAAAATAATGAGATACTACTACACACCCATTAGAATGGCCAAAATACAGAACACCAACAACACCAAATGCTGGTGAGGATGTGGAACAACAGGAACTCTCATTCATTAATGGTGGGAATGCAAGATGGTACAGGTATTTTGGAAGGCAGTTTGGTGTTTATTTACAAAATTAAACACACTCTTACCATACTATCCAGCAATTATGCTCCTTGGTAGTTACCCAAAGAAGTTGAAAATTTAAATCCACACAAAAATCTGCACATGAATGTTTACAGCAGCCTTATGTATAACGGCCCAAACTTGGAAGCAACCAAGATGTCCTTCAATAGGTGAATGGATTAATAAACTGTGGTATATAGGGGTGCCTGGGTGGTTCTGCCGGTTGGGTAGCTGACTCTTGATTTCAGCTCAGGTCATGATCTCAGGGTCCTGGGATTGAACCCCGCACAGGGATCCCCACTCAGTGAGGAATCCATTTGAGGATTCTCTCTCTCCTTCTTTCTCGCTCCCTCTGCCCCTTCCCCCATGCGCTCTCTGGCTCTGTCTCTCTCTCTCTCTCCTTCCCTCTAAATGTAAATAAATATTTTTAAAAATCAATTCAAAAATCAATTTAAAAATATACAAACCATGGTATATACAAACCATGGAGTATTATTCAGTGCTAAAAGAAGAGCTATTAAGCCATGGAAATATATGGAGGGACATTAAATGCATATTACTAGGTGAAAAAAGCCAATCTGGGAAGTCTATATACTATATGATTTCAATTCTGATATTCTGGAAAAGGCAAAACTATAGAGACGGTATAAAGATCATTGCAACCAAGAGGGAGGAAAGAGGGAGGAAGGCGTGAATAGGTGGAGCAGAGAGAATTTTTAGGGCAGTGAATATGTTCTATATGATAATATAATGGCAGATACATGTCATTATACATTTGTCCAAACCTACAGACATTTTGCCTATCATGTTAGGAAACTGCCATTTAAATCTGTCATTTTAGCAGACAGTCTCTTTTCTTTGGTTTCATGTCTTACCCACAGGGATCAGCCTACTTTTGTGGGCTGGGGTTCAAATGCTAGTTTTCTTTTTTTGTTTTTTAAGATTTTATTCATTTATTTGAGAGAGAGAGAGAGAGACAGCGCAAGCAGGGAGCGCAGGCAGAGGAAGAAGGAGAAGCAGACTTCCCGCTGAACAGGAAACCCAATGTGGGGATCCATGCCAGGACCCTGGGGTCTTGACCTGAGCCAAAGGCAGATGCTTAACCAACTGAGCCACCCAGGTGGCCCTGTAATGCTAGTTTAATTTCCAGAGTCTCTGCAATTTTGTTCTGATCTCTTTGGTTTATCTGCTATCACTAGGGCTTCTGTTTGTCTGATTCTCTTGCCTCATGTTGCTGGGGGTCTCTCAGTGGGGGATCAATATGGTGGGACACTCCTACTGGTAGCCCTGGCTACTCCTGTGTCTCGGGGGTAGGGTGGGAGGAGAGTCTCAGACCCACACCAAGAGCCTTCCAGAACTGAGCATCTGCTGTGACTTCATTTCTCTTGTCTGTTCTACCCTCCCACCTCAGTATCTCTAGAGGAGTGTGAGGAGTCTCAGGCCCAGTGGGGGAAAAGAATGCTTCCTTTGTCTACTCTTGTTAGTGTGGCTTCTGATGACTCACCCAGTGGTGCTGGGTTCACTTGATGTCAGAGGGACTCTCATTAGATCTAGTGGAAGAATAAGCTTCCCTAGGCTGCCCTCTGTTGCTAGGTTGGGATCTGGAAACGCCAGAACTGGCTACCCTTCTTTGGGATGGAAAGAAATAAGACACCTTGCCACTGTGTTATTCCCGGGGCCCCATGCAGCACCTTCTGACTCTGCGCAGTTTCCCTCTCCCCAGTGTTCTCTCCATGCTTTCCCAGGTCCCATTATGCCTTTCCAAAAAACAGAATTGACCTACAGAAAACAGCCACTCTTTCCAATGGAAACTTTATTGTGGGAGGCTAAGGGGCTCTCTCCTGCCCTCAAAGACCCCAGCTCATTTTTCCCAGAAGTCAGACACGTCTTTGGCTATGCTTAAATGATGACTTCCGAATGTCTTTAAAGTGTCCAAAATAAAAAGGACATATTGGGGATTTGGTGGCCATTAAAGTTCCCAGACAACTTTCTCCTAAAAACAGATATTTTGAAGGTAGTATTTGGTCATCATTTTTGTCTTCTAGTTTAGGTCCCATTGTCTGCTATGGAATTGGCTAATGGTGGCAGCCTATGACAAAGTAAGCACCATGCCCTCGCCCCCAAAATACCCTTTAAATGCTGCTCTCTGAGAAAACGCTGGTAGGCAAAGTAAGCACAGCTCTCACACAAGGCAAGCCACAGAAGAGGCAGTGTTGTCTATCAGCAAATACCTGTTGAACACCTGTGTCGTGCCACACACGGTGCTAAACAGGGGGAAACGGTAATGA
Organism: Procyon lotor; assembly: GCA_028646535.1. Classification (NCBI taxonomy): domain Eukaryota; kingdom Metazoa; phylum Chordata; class Mammalia; order Carnivora; family Procyonidae; genus Procyon; species Procyon lotor. The sequence continues at coordinate 33,636,268 of CM053612.1, forward strand.
ACAAGACAGACACAATCTCTGCTCGCCCTGTCAACACAGCAGGAAGCCATTTACAGCATAGACCAGAATGAGAGCAAAGGAAAATCAAGGCTTTGGGAACTATAAATGTGATGAAAACATTTGCAACATTTTTAAAAATAGAAGACATACAAATACATACGTCATTTGAGATCTGTAGAAGTGCGACAATATCACCTTGGAAGAAGGATGGTGACCTCCAAATCTACTGTGAGATGGTGTTTTTTAAGACTAGTACACATTGTCCTATAAATAGGTAACAGTTGGCAAAGCAGTATCTCCAGACCATTTTATTGCCCAAATTCCTCATACCCACAGCACCACAATGCATCCTTAAATTCTGAAGAAAAGACGGTCGTCAGAAGTTGTCCCTTCCTGATAGAGCAACATGCTTCAGAACCCAAAGCTACATATTTCCAGATGAACTTTTAAAAAAATGTCACATTCCTCATTTTTCTCATGGTCTGTGTAGCACGGAACGTGTTTGTTCAATGTGAAGGATTTTCATTGCTCAAATTCCCCATTTATGCTTTTCTCCTTAAAGCAATAAATCATCAGCAAAATCAAAAAATAAAAATAAAAACGTTACCTGATTCCATTAGTGCACATTGCTTAAACCGTGGAGATCAGCCTCTAGCCCATCCAAGAGGATTTCCTGTGATGGTGTAAATATTCTATCCCTGCACTAACGGCCGATTCAGTAAGTCATTACTCACACGTGGTTGTTGAGAACATAGAATTTTGCTAGTGTGACTGAGGAACTGACTTTCTCATTTCATTTCGTTTGAATTAATTTAAATTGAGATAGTTACGTGCAGAGAGTGAACAGCACAAATGTAACCTTAAACTGAAAGTGATTCTAACTGAGGGTTGCTGAGGGGTGTGGGGGTAGGGATAGGGTGGCTGGGTTATGGACATTGGGGAGGGTATGTGCTATGGTGAGTGCTGTGAGTTGTGTAAGCCTGATGATTCACAGACATGTACCCCTGGGGCAAATAATACATTATACGTTAAAAAAACAAACAAACAAAAAACCTGAAAGTGATTCTGTGAGTGACAGGTTAAAAAAAAAAAAAAAGAAAGAAAATTTCCCACCCTCTGGATTAACTTACTTTAAATTGGGAAATTATTTTAAAATGGAAAAAGTCAGAAAAATCTCTGTGTTAACAAGACAGAGAATGAATAGCAACCTATAGATTAGTGCCTGATTTAAACAAAACTCAGAACTACACTCTTCCTCACTGTCCTGGCTAGATGAGAAAGCAAAACAAAACAGCACATATGTGGTTGAAATATGCGTGATTGTTTTTAAAAATTAGGGCTGATGATTAAAAGAAACTAATCCAAAGTGTACACAATTAAATTAATCAACGTTTTTAAAGGGGTTTTTTTTTCATGTTTTGGTAATGATTGTTCACTCGCGTACTTAATGCCTACAATATGGCAGGCACTGTGCTTATGAGGGTATTATTCTCTTAATACACCACAGCAAAAGTATTTCTCAAATAACCATATTTAACATGATGCATTTGAAGTGATTTAATTTCCAGCAACTTCACATGTAATTGCTTCATTTTTGACTTACAATATAACCAAAGGATCATCTTTTGGATTTGACCATGAGACTAAAATTCAAGTATGTTACTGCTTTGAAATGCATAACACATACCTCCAGAAAATGAAAATAACATTAAAATATCTTTTTAACAGGTAAGTAATATATATTGCAAGTATCCAAATGATACGTGTGAACTTTTGGCCGAAGACATTTTTGATGGAAACGATTTTCCTGAAATGGAATGTGACCTAAGACTTCCTAAGTAGTCATTAGAAAGATTTTTTGGATCATATCAACTCTTATCGCAGTATAATTGACATTATACAGAAAGATTCTGATTAAAATCTGCCTTGCTTAATTGTACAGAAAATTGATTTTAAATATGCATGTGAAAATTATTTCTGAATGCTTGGGGTTTGGAAAGGTCATTCATCCTTCTGTTTTCCAGCCTTACAGACACATAATTGACAAAAAAAACCAAGTGTGAGTGTAAGGTGTACAACACGTTGATTTGCTACACTTACATATTGCAAAATGACTACCACCATAGTGTTAACTAACACCTCCATCACGTCATATAATTACCATCTCTTTTTTGTGGTGAGAACATTTAAGGTTTACTCTCTTAGCAACTTTCAAGTATATACACGGTATTATTAACTAGAGTCATCATGCTGTACATGAGATCCTCAGAACTTGTTCATCTTCTAACTGGAAATTTATACCCTTTGTCTAACACCCCTCTCCCCCACCCAGCCGCTGCTCACCATCATTCTACTCTGTTTCTATGAGTTTGGCTTTTGTAGATTCCACTTCTAAGGGATATCCTGCTGTATTTGTCTTTCTCTGTCTCACTTATTTCACTTAGGGTAACTCCCTTAAGGTCCATCCATGTGGCTCCAAATGAAAGCATTTCAGAAGGCAGTTCATTCTTTCAACAAACATTTATTATGGGCCTACAACATGCCAGGCACCGTGCTTGACACCAAAACCCACGACGTTCTTTCTGACCAGAAGACAAGTCCAGGTATCACATCAAATTACGCATTGATAAAAACATTGTCATTTTTTTCACAGACGCATCTGGATCAACTGAAGGACACTACCAATGCCAAGTATAGATTACTGAAATATTCCTTCCTCCGACTTCCATACGTACGTAAGCATGCAAATAATAATATAGCATATTTCCATTCTACCTGCTAGACTGACACTACCATATTTTGCTATGGACCAGCTAGACTGTATAGATACAGAAACACAGTATACACTATATGCCAACAAAACCAGCTTTATAGTCATTGAAGAACAAAGGCTCTGAAGTATTTCTCAGTCACTCCAATTGGGCCTTGTTCTAAAAGTCACAATCAAATAAGATCTTGACATCGTCTAAGTAATTTTTAAAACAATAGAAGACTGTATACAAGGTAGAGACCCAATTCTGTCATTAAATATATATATATATATATATATATATATATATATATATATATATAATTGCGAAGGAAAAAATTATATGTAAGAAATTCACCCCAAATCTCTGAGTGCTAAGAGTGCTGGTGATTTTTATTTTATTCATATGTTTTCATATATTCGACTTGTCCACAATGCCCATACACTACATTTGCAATTAGTAAAAATTAGTTATAGTAAAAACCATTCTTGTAACTATTCCAAAACTTGCGTCTAGCGGAGGCCTGCGTAAGGCCTCACGTAAGGAAATGGGTATTGGCTACATGTGTGATTTTAAGGGCCTGGCGCAGAAGGCCCAGGGCCAAGCCAATTAGCTAACAACTGGAAGCTCTTTGAGAGGGAACAAAGACTTGCACTGTCTAAAGTTAAAGCTTAAAACGAATATTCCTTGGGGAGAAGGTGGAGAGGAAAATTTGTGACGTGTTCCCACCAGGATAGAAACTTAGAAAGGTGGCTTGTTCCAGTTCTAAGTCCTAGTTAGATCATGGGATAAATGCAATATTGCTTTCTGGTGACTCCACAGAACATGTATGTTTAAACATGTAGAAATGAACATTTAGAGAACCATTACTGAATACCACGTCATTTTGAAAATTCACACTTTTTAATTATGAAAATAGCATAATATTCTTTGTAGAAACTCCAGAAAATAGGGAAAAGCTGGGGAATAAAACAAAAATCATCTAGAATCCCATCACCCAGAGGCAATCACCATGAGCACTTTGGTATATAATCTTCTCGCAATTTACTCTAGTCAAATGTGTCTGTCTTCTTTTTCACTTAATATTTTATCTTGGACATTTTCTTCTGCCATTAAATATGCTCAGTGACCCTCCTTAGACGTCTACCTAATATTACCGATGGCTTAACAATATCAGAATGCCTATAAACAATATTATTGTACCTACCATAGAGTTCCCATCATAAAAACAGATTCAAATGGGTCTGGTATTTGAAAAAACGAGCCAAGGGATTTTTCTGCATTAGTGTTCTCTTCTGGGTCTTACCCACATCAGGACCTTGACTCTAAAAATGATTATGTTTTGCTCTAATCCCTAGAAACAGCCATATCATGCGCAACAATAAATCACTCACATATTTTTCAAAATATGGTCTTGGTCTTCAGTTTGGAAAACTACAACTGCTAAAAAAATGTTACAGAGTAAAGCATGGCAGGCCCTCCAAGCCAAGCTCTGCTTGTCGTAACAAAGCAAGTGGATCACAGCGAGTTCCCTTAAAAGAAATACTAAAATAAATGAGGAAAAAAAACTATCCTCAGTGCAAAACTTCAGCTTCTGAGCAAATTAATCCGTTCACCTTATAAACTTAAAAAAAGAGAGAGAGAGAAAGAAAACTACTGTGATTTTTCTGAGAAAATTTTAATTCAGAAGCTCCATAAAATTACATTTACAACACGGCCTATATTTGCTCAACTGGAGCTCTGAAAATGACTTTATTCAGCAAAGTAATCATAATTCCTTTGAAGTGCAAGAGGAGAACATTCATGGAAAAATTTGCGATTTCGGCTTAAAAGAAAACTCTGTCCCCAATCATCTTGGATGGTTTGGAGATCCTTTCCTTACCTGCAAGGCAGCTTAGGATCAGAAAGACCTTCCAAAATGCGAACACCATTGTGTCAAGGTTTATCCAGCGCAGTGGAGGGCCGGTCCTTGCTTGGGCTAGGCTGAGTCTCAAACTGCCTCCTTCAATCACACCGAGCTTTGCCAGGCTTATCTGCAGGCATCACGGAGCAAACAGCCTCCTCGGGGTTACTTATTGGGTACAGTCCTTTCTCAGAGCAGATTTGTGTTTCTTTGAAACACTTTTCATGGGGCGTGTTTCCTTGGTATATTTGCTACTGTGTTAATAATAAACCCACGCATTTGAATTCTTCAGGCTCTTTGTACACAGATTCTCTGAGTTTTAGTGTTTAAAATCAATCTTATTAAAAAGTTAAACTTGGCGTGGGGTGGGGGATATACGGTGGGAAGTGAGCCTATCCAAGTAAAAGCTGACAAGGCTAATTAATTTCAAATATTTCCATCGAAGACTTGCAGTATGGATTCACTAACCTCCTTTCGCAAATTAGGTCAGTAAATTGGTGCTCTAGGATTTTCTCAGGAGACAGGGTTCACAGGAAGGATACAGGGGTTAGGAAGCAAAAAGCATGCATTTCTGGGTGAACAAACACGTCCCACTTTCTCAAAGCCCTGGTGGTTCTCACCACTTTGGCAATAGAACAAATAGCATGCTTTGGTCTTCCTGGTTAGAAACCCCATAGCATTTCCCCAACTGAATGCTGCACCATTAGGTGAGTGAATAAACTTTGAGATTTCCTTTGGATGAGTCTGAATTTTTGCAGAATTAGGCTAATGAGTAGATGCAATGGGATTTCTTTGGGAAGGGGCTTCCCTAGGAGGGAATGGCAGATCGCCTTGGTGAGAAGCCTTCGCTAACAAGAGTTCCTGTCATGTTCAAGTTGAGAGGCATGAATGCCTCCTCTGGCTCTTTCTAGGCGATCTCTGAGCCCTGCTGTTTTCGCCTGTGCAATGGCTCTCACATCTATCCTTTCGCCAATCTGCAGCTTCCACCCCATGTTCTTAGGTCCGATGTTCCAACCCTGACCAAGCATCTTCAGTTAACACCACTACGGACTCCCTCCAACAGGACCGGAGCCCTTAATCTGGATTCCCAGGCTTCCAAGACCTGACCCTCCCCTCATCTGAACTTCACCTGCTGAAAAGTGCTGTCGCAACTTCCTGCCTCAGAGTGTTCGGTCACACGAAACATGGGCAAGCTGCAGTGATGTGTTTTATGAACTTTTTTGGTGGTGGGGGGGGGGGGAGTTTTCATTGATTTTAAGTAATCTCTACACCCGACAGCGGGACTCAAACTCATGGCCCTGAGATCGAGAGCCAATTATGCTCTTCTGACATAGCCAGCAAGCAGCCCCGCCCCCCCCTTTTATGAACTTTAAGTTACAGGAAATATTTGAGCCCTGCTCACCTTAGCCAGCCAACTTTCCACTACTTCCTGATTATTTCCCACAGCCTTTCCTGTCCACGCTCATGGCTGCTGCCAGACCTTGGTTCCAGGTGAATTCTAGCACTGCTTGGAATGTTTTCCTCTATTCCCTTGCTGTCCAAGCATATTCTTCTTAGGACAGATCAGTCATGCTGTCCTATATGAGAAGGTTTTTTTTGTTTTGTTTTGTTTTGTTTTTTAACATTTACCACCCCTCTCTGGGCTCCACTTTGGATAGATTTGCATTGTACTTAGAACTAATACCCTATGATAGATTTGCCAACCCTACAGTTGGTACTTGATTGCTCTCTAGTAGTTTCCTATTTATTAATGAGGTCTCCCCCAAATCCAATAGCTGTAAGCCCCTCCAGGGCAGAGACAAAGTCTTATAAGGCAGCCCACAAGTTAGGAAGGGCTATATACCAAAACGTCTTGGTAAGCCCTTTGATTGAATCCAAGAGCACACATTCCCACCAAAGTAGGATGCTTTAAATGGAAGTCTCATTCCCAGACTTACGAGACACATAGTCTACCACTGGTGTGAATTCTGGGTGCTGGGCCATACAGAGCAGAGAAAGAGAAGGAGCAGCAGGTGGCCGAAAAAGAACATTCCTTTCCCTTCCTAAGTCATGTGTTGAGCACAAAGCAACATTTCCACCCCCCCCCCAAATAACTGTATGCTTTTGACACCCACCTTCCTTTCTGGCCCCAACTCTCATGGCCCCCAGGACCTTTGAGTTCCTAGCTTGCCCTAAGGGAGGGTCTTACCCACCAGAATAACTCATTCTCCAAGACTACCTTTTCCTCCTCCATACAAGCAGAAAATCAGTTCCATGTTAGGAAAGGAAAAAAAAAATTGCCATGAACATTCCCTACCCGGTTTACACTAT
>CM053612.1:33643730-33696916 GCA_028646535.1 Procyon lotor
CATATAATTCGTCATTAAACCTAGGACACTTTTGAGAGGGACTAGCCTGCTATTAGCAATCCATGGGACAGACAGTGTAAATCATAACAGTCCCAGGTGAACTTGGATGTCTGGTCACCTGCTTATAGTGGAATGCTAAGCACAAAGCAGGGGCTAAGTAAACGCTTTCTAATTAACCCGCTACTATCCAAGCCAGCTGGTCCTGAAATGGGTGGGGTGGAGTATGACTTAAGGCTATTGCCAAAACCCGTCTACACCAGAATATCTCAGACAAACACAGAACTCTCTAGAACGTTTAAGTAAAATGCCTACATTATTGCTTATGTAGGACCCAATCGGGACAGAAAAAATTCTGTCAAAACAAACTCAAAAGGATCATCTAATTTTCTTGGGATTGAATTTTGATGTTATTGACAGAGGTGGGTCAGTACCTAGGGCATGAAGTATTGTTATATATCCCTCATATTTTTACATGGCTTTGTAATTTTTAAGCTGCTTTTCCATTTATCTTCACAACTGACTAAAGAGGGGAGGAATTATCTCCGTTCTCTGTATAAAAAAGATAGAGGCTCAGAAACATTGTGTCTTTCCCAAGGCTACGCCTTTCAGGAGTCTTTGGGAACGTTCAGAAATCTGCAGTCTCTGACTTATTTCTCAGTTTTGTTAACTTAAAAATTACAAAAATAACACATTTTGATTATAATGGGGTTTCAAAGAACAAAGAAGTATGCAGGGAATAAAAAGAAAGCCTTCATTCTCTCACCCACGGGTGTAATCCCACGCCATGAACACAAACGATGAGGTTTCACGCTTTTCTCAGAGCTTCTGCCAATTCTCTCTCTCTCTCTCTCACACACACACACATACACACACGGTGGTGGTTTTTTTGAATCATAAAGGTAATCATACTACCATATCATTCTATAGTTTGTTTTCTATATCGTTTTATAGTTTGTTTTCCCCTTGAAAAAGCATTTTTTAAAGATTTTATTTATTTATTTGACAGAGAGAGAGATCACAAGTAGGCAGAGAGGCAGGCAGAGAGATGGGGGGGGAAGCAGGCTCCCCACTGAGCAGAGAGCCTGATGCGGGGCTCGATCCCAGGACCCTGAGATCATGACCTGAGCCTAAGGCAGAGGCCTTAACCCATTGAGCCACCCAGGCGTCCCCGAAAAAGCATTTTTAATTGTCTCTTTGGGTCATCTATAAAGCTACCTTATCTGTTTGAAAGCCGCATGGTATTTCACTGTGCAGACGTACCACAACTCCTTTAACCATTCTCTTGTTGATGAGTCTTGCATTACCTTCAGTTTCTCACCATTACTAACAACGGTGAAATGGACATCCCTTTGCCTACATCTCTGCCCTCTTGCATGATTATTTCTGTAGATTAGGTACCTAGAAATGGAACTGCTGGATCAAAGGAGACAAACATTGTAAATTTGGGGAGATTCCGCAGTGTCGTCCACCGGAAATCCTTTACAAATGGACAACACCTTGATTCTTCTCCTCCCCTCAAGTACCATGTCAAATCGTCAGCGAATTCTTTTGGGTCCATGTTCAAACTAGAACCGGACTCCGATGACTTTCCCCACCTTCGAGGCTATCGCCCTGGTCTGAGCCGCCACCATCAATTGCCTGGCTCACTGCCATGGCCTTCTAACTGGTCTCCCTACTTCTGTCTTTTCCCCTGACAGTCTCTTCTCATCACAGCCGCCACAATGATCCTTGTACATATAGGTCAGATCACATCTCACTTTTGCCCAAGATGGCCCAATTGTTCTCAGTCTCTCTCACAGCAAAAGCCAAAGTCTTTAAGGTAGCTTGTGGGGCACCTGGGTGGCTCAGTCATCTGAGTGTTCAACTCTTGGTTTCTGCGCAGGTCATGATCTCAGGGTCCTGGGATCCAGCCCCCCGTCAGGCTCCACACTCAATGTAGAGTATGCTAGAGTCCCTCTTGAATAAACCAGGCACACTCCCACTTTTGGGGGCATTTACACTAGTGATCTCCTCTGTCTGTGACCCTTTAATCCAGGTATCAGCAGGACCAACTCACATCTTCTTCACGTCTTCGGTCAAATATCAGCTTTCAACAATGCCTTCCCTGATTACACAATTTAAAACTGTATATTCCTCTACTCCAGCCTTCCCAATCCCCCACTGCCTTTTCCTAATTACGTAGCACTCATTACCTTCTAACATACTATGCAGTTCACTTGTGGTGAGTTTTTCCACCCAGCTAGAATGTAAATTTCTCTCTCTCTCTCTCTTTTTTAAGATTTTATTTATTTATTTGAGAGAGAGAGAAAGCGAGAGCAGAAGCAGGGGGAGGGGCGGAGGGAGAGGGAGCAGACTCCCCACTGAGCAGGGAGCCTGACACAAGGCTCAATCCCAGGACCCTGGGATCGTGACCTGAGCAGAAAGCAGATGCTTAACAGACTGAGCCACCCGGGTGCCCCTAGAATGTAAGTTTCAAGAGGGCAGGAATTTCTGTCTATTTCATTTACTATTTATTCCAAGGGCATACAACAGCACCTTGCACATAGTAAGTACTCAATATTTGTTAAATGAATGGATTTGGGATTCTGAATTTAACTCACTCAGATTTGTTTTTTGTATATTGTGTGAGAGAGGTAGAAATGTTTTTTAAATGTCCTAGTGTCCTAAATAGGAGTAGATCATTACCCTTTGAGGGAATTTGGTCTTTGGAAATATCATTTAAGACTAATCTTAATAAATAAGTGATCAAGTTCATCAAAATGCTGTTTTGTGCCCAAGAAATGGGGCATTGGGGTACTTGGGTGGCTTAGGCAGTTAAGCATCTGCCTTTGGCTCAGGTCATGAGCCCAGCGCCCTGGAATCAAGTCCCGCGTTGGGCTCCCTGCTCAGTGGGGAGCCTGCTTCTCTCTCTCCCTCTACCTGATGCTCCCTCTGCTTGTGCTTTCTCTCTCTCTCTCTCTCTCTCTCAAATAAAAAAATAAAATATTTTTAAAAGAAACAGGATATAATCATAAAGTAATGAGCCTGCTGTCCTTGTGGGGCATGGGCACCAGCTCAGACAGAAGGCAGTCTTGGGTTTTCAAAAGACAGACTGAGGCCATTCTTATTTATGGCACCAGCATGAGATAGAGACAGAGAGACAGATTTGGGAGTAAAGTTTCTTGTATATATTTTTTGATCCCTGAAGTAGTCATCATGGGAAAATCAGAATTTATTGGACTTCCTTCTATATATTTTGCGGTTTTGTAGGGACTTTTAAAATTCTGAATTACATATAGAAGGGCATAATCTAGTCAGCGCTTAGAGTCTAAAGACTTTAATTCATTCCTGTTGGAATGGTTCCAAAGAAAGTGTTTCAAACATTCCTTGTGCAATCACAGCACTATTGAGTCTTCACTGCTTTTTCTGACTCCCTGCCAGGAAACTCCACTTCTGTGCCCCATTGGCACCTCAGAGGTGATGTCACACATGTATCTTCTGGTCACCAAACCTGTATCACTTCCCAACCACTGCTGCTGCACCCCCCCCCTTAAATCATCATCGGGGTACTCTTTGACTCTTACTTTACTTAATCTGCCATTCCAGGAGTACCAGATCCTACTGAGAACTTCTCTTCAGCCCATCTTCTCTTTTCCGACTCCTGAGGCTTTGACCAACAGCAGCTTTATCTTTGAGGAGGATGCCTGGCAGCCATTTCCCAAGAGGGAACTGGTAAAGCAATATTAAAATGGCTGCTCACTAGGGGCACCTGGGTGGTGCAGTTGGTTAAGCGTCCGATTCTTGGTTTTGGCTCAGATTGTGATCTCAGGGTTGTGATTTCAGGGTTGTGAGATCAAGACCCTTGTCAGGCTCCGTGCTTAGTGCAGAAATAAAAATGGCTGCTCACTAGATGTGTGCAATAAGGCATAGGGAGGGGGAACAGGAGCCAATAGGTACCACCCCATGAAGAGAACAGAAAACTGCCCAACTACATGTGAAATAGAATGCGGGTTATATGACAGGAATAGTTGAGGTCACCTGTGATAGGTGAGAATGAATCCTGTCATCCTCTAGTTCAATCCCTGTTAGCTCTCATTTAGATGGTTGTGGTAGCTTCCTAGCCCACCTCCTGGCCTCCAATCTTCCTCTCTCTCCAATCCACCCTAAAAAAAATCCACCCTAAACAATCCTGCCAGCTAAGTTTTCCTAAACTCCAATCTAATCAGGTCATTCTCATACTCAAAAATCTTCCATGACTCCCATCCCCTTTTTTCTTAGACATAAGAATTTTTATCCAGCATTCAGTAGGTGCCCAACCTATGTTTGCTGCCTATTTTCTGAGATTTGTAGCACCAAAGAATGTCAGGGCTGGCCAAAGTCTTACAAGTGGTCTCCAAATAAAACTGAATACTCTGTTCACTTTCCCATCGGTGTACCTCTACAAGGCTAGTCCCTCCTCCCAGATCTACCACCCCACCAAACTGAATTGTCAAGAATCTACTCATCCTGTGAGCCTTATCACAGCTGTTAACTCCTCCAGAGGCTGTCTCTTGATTCCCACATGATGTGATCTCACCTTAAGAGCATGAATCAATACCTTTTGCACAGCACCTAGGGGATAGCACAACTCTTCATACACTGGTCCTCTTCATACCTCTAAGAGTGCAAGCTCCTAAAGAGGATAAGGACCATGTTTAGGTGATTTTATGCACACACACACACACACACACACACACACACACACACACACACGAGCTTGTTATTGGCCAGACATCGTGCTAAGTGCTTTATATGCAATATCCTACTTAACCTTTCTTCACAGCCTTATGAGGTAAGTAGTCATATTATCCCAGTGTTATGGGTGAGGAAACAGAAGCACAGAGAAATGAAGCAATTTACACAAATCTCATTTATAGCAACACGTAGACTCAGGACTCATTTTCACCTCTCTCAACGGATCTCGACTATTCCTGCTGTATAACTCGCATCCTATTTCACATGCGGTTGGTACTTTTCTGTTCTCTTCACTGAGAGGTACCTATTGGCTCCTATTCCCCCTTCCCATCCTTTATTACACACAGACAGTGAGCAGTCATTTTAACCTTGCTTTACCAGTTCCTTGTTGGGAAATGGCCGCCAATCATCCTCCTCGAAGATAAGGCTGTTATTGGTCAAAGTGTCAGTTCCTGGTAACCCCCTTATTGCTAAAAATGAGGCTCAGAGAGAATTTTTTTGGAGACCACATAAGTGCCAGAGTCAGGACCTCAGCTCAAGTCAGCTGGCTGCAGAATATGTGCTCATGACTTATGGTACACTGTGACTTTAGGAACCCAGAGTCGTTATATTTGGTGAATTCACTTTTTCAAGTGTATGATATGTCAGAGGGACTATTTGAAAGGGTAGCGCTCACTTAGATGTGCACTATCTGGTTGTTGAAAAACAAACCTAGGATCACATCATTAGCATCAACAACAACACATTGCCTATTGCAGGTTGACACCTACTTGCCTTGCAAACAGTAAAAAGAAATGGCACATAATTTGACAATTCTCCAAACCAAGAAGCTGGGAGTCCCAGACCATGAACTCTCAAGGGACTCCTGTGATGGTGTTATGCAGTGAAAGAGTTTCCTTTCTCCCTTCCATCCCCGGGTGTAAGGACTGGAATTTCTCTCAATGGTTAACCTGGTGTGAACACACGGTCCTTAAATGTGCTCTCTGGATACCTTACTGGGTGTAATGGCCAGAAGTGGCCCTTAATAAGTCTGTGTTATTATATGTTGTATATATATAATATATACAGGGGTATATATTGTAGGTTGGGCCATGGAGGCTCTCTCCTCTTAAATTGGGAAATATTTGTTTTTTTGTCCTGGAGGGAAGAATCCAACAAAAGTCCTCCTCTGGCAAGTCATGTTTTAACAGTAAGTATGAGTCAGCTTGTGTTGAGTAGCCTAGGATTGCTTACCTAGCGATAGTAGGGAACCTGGAAAGGGTTAGTACCAGGAACTCTATGTTAACTGATAGTGTGACTCAACCTGCTGTGTACATTAAAGTGTTTGGGGAAGCCTACTCCTAGGCAACTTGCGTTGACGCACTATACAAACACATGTCATAGGCTCTGCTTTGAAAAATTCACATGTCCGTGTCGGCAAAAGCATGCGCACATCTGCCCACACATGTACCCACCTATTCAACCCAAAGAGGTCCTAGATCTTCTAATTCCTTCCAAGTGGAGAGGTCAAGCTTGACTTATACCAAAAAAAAAAAAAAAAAATTACACTCTAATTGTACAACTGTAGGGCCCTGTGGTTTTTTTTGTTTTGTTTTTGCTTTTTGTTTTGGAAATTATTTTTTAAAAATTTTATTATTTTTATTATTAACATATAATGTATTAATTGTTTCAGGGGTACAGGTCTGTGGTTCATCAATTCACAGCACTCACCATAGCACCATAGCACATACCCTCCCCAATGTCCATCACCCAGCCACCTTATCCCCCTACAGGCCTCCCCTCCAGCAACCCTCAGTTAATTCTGACATTAAGAGTCTCTTAAGGTTTGTCTCTCTCTCTGGTTTCATCTTGTTTCATTTTCCCATCCCTTCTCCTATAATCCCCTGTCTTGTTTCTCAAATTCTTCATATCAGCGAGATCATATGATAATTTTCTTTCTCTGATTGACTTATTTCACTTAGCATAATACCGTCTAGTTCTATCCACGTCATTGCAAATGGCAAGATTTCTGGTTTTTTGGTGGCTGCATAATATTCCATCGTAATATATATACCACATTTTCTTCATCCATTCATCTGTTGAGGTACATCTAGGTTTTTTGTTTGTTTGTTTGTTTGTTTGTTTGTTTGTTAGCCAATCATTTTCAACACTTCCTAACAATGCGTGAGTGACGTTAATCCTAAAAACAAGAGATCCTTTTGGAGTCCAGAGATTGAGCATTTTCACAGCTGCCTGAGCTGATTAATAGTACCTGTGACATTGTAATAAGAGTTGTCAAATGCTAAGGCTTACCAGATGAGAGTCAGGCCCTTGGCTAGGCATTTCACATGCATCATGTCTGATGATAATCTTATGAAAGAGGTTCAGAGAGGTCAAATGAATCATCATTGGTCACACAGTTTGTAAGTGGCAAAGCCAAGGCTTGGGTCCAAGGGAGAGTGCTCCAAAGCCCACGCCTTTGCCGATTATGTGATGTGACTTCTTGGCACTGAAAAAGGAAGGTAGAATACATAGTCAGCACAGCCTCTGCATGCCGGGCTTATGCTCTTGCTGGAAAGACAAGACAAATGCACACAAAACAGGGATGAATTCTAAGAAGTATGTGACTATCGAAGACGGCATTACGCAACACAGAAACTACATGAATCCAAGTACAGAAAGAGAAATGTGGGCCACTGCAAGGGATGGCTGTGATTCCCCCAAATCTTCATCGCAAAATAAGTTCATGAGATCCACCTCCACCTGGCAGGAGACGGATTCTGGGAGGATTTGAGTAGAATTTTTGAAGGTGAAGATCGAGAATGAACCATGAAACATGACAGGCATTGCATGTGAGAGAGCAAAACTGACAAGGCAAAGAGGCCATGTTGCTTTATGAGAGGGCTGAAAAGAAAACAGGGTTGGGGGTATCTAAAAAAGAGAGGTGTTAAGATGGGGGGAAAGGCCTGAGGAAGCTTACAAAGAAGACAGATGACAAAAGCAGAAGAAAATGGCAGAGGAGCCAAATTCCGTTGGATTTGGTTTAAAGCGGAGGCAGCAAATGAAGGGCTTGTTTTTGTGTCTTCTCGCCTGCTTGGTTTTTGTCCTGCATGGTGTTTTGTGTTTGCTGGGTTTTGTTTGCTCGTTTGCTGGTTTTAAGGAGGTAGCATAACAGAGCGACAAAGAGCATAGACTACAGAGTCAGGCAGCTTGGCTTTAAGCCCGGCTCTGCCACTTACCAGCTGAGGGACTGTGAGCAAGTTACTTAATTCCTTGGGGCCTCATTTTTCTCATCAATAAATGAGGTGGAGGAAGATCTACCCCATGAGGTTGTTATTGTTATAAGAATTTGGACAAGTTATTATTTGCAAAGTGCTTAGAACAATGCCTGCATATAGTTAAGTGGTATTAGACGTGCCTGCTGTATTAATACAAATATAATTTTTTTAAAAAAGATTTTTTAATTTATTTGAGAGAGAGAGAGAGAGAACAGGGGTAGGGGCAGAGGGAGAGAATCCCCAAGCAGACTCCCAGCTGATCACAGAGCCTGACCTAGCGCTTGATCCTGGACCTAGGAGATCACAACCTGAGCTGAAACCAAGAGTCAGAAGCCCAACTGATGGAGCCAACCAGGAGCCCCATACAAATGTAACCCCTTATCAACATTGAAACATATGAGAAATTTCTAAAATCATTGTGTTATGAGCGTTCTCTTAAAAACAACTGGTAGGAAGAGCCACCTAGGCAGACTTCAGCACGGCAACCGAGGACAGCTGACAAGTGGCTGCTGTCTTCAGATGGGGCTCTCCCAGTCCCCACCACCAACTGCTTATACCTGGCTCACTTCATGTGATCTTGTGACTCCCGGTTTAAAGTCAATGGACATCCGGGTTCCTAATATGCCCTTATATTTACAAAGGGAGCTCATAAAGGAAACCATCTGGGCCAGGAACCCAGGCCTGGCTGAGCTCATAGCATACTCTAACCCTTAGAGTCTAAGGGAAGTATCTGTTCTCCCTCAGCTGGGGTCCCTCCCTGGCCCCAGGTGTTGGGCCCCTGGGCTGCAGCAGCACCCCCCTCCTCATAGCCTCCTCTACTGCTTCAAGCCCTTCTGTCTAGTTCGACACTTCTTTTTTATTTAGGATTTGACAGAGAGCACACACACGCGGGTGTATAAGGGGGGGGAGGCACGGAGGGAGGGAGAAGCAGACTCCCTGCTGAGCAAAGAACCCAACAATGTGGGGCTCTATCCCAGCACCCTGAGGTGATGACCTGAGCTGAAGGCAGATGTTTAAACAACTGAGCCTGAGCTGAAGGCAGATGTTTAACCAACTGAGCCACCCAGGCGCCCCATAGTTTGGCACTTCTGATGGGAAGGAGGACTTAGGGCTCCCACAGTCCTTTGCAATAGCAACTCTGGGGAAAGCCCAGGGCTGAAATCAGCAAGGCAGGAATATGCAAGCTTCCTCTGAGTTACCCGGCCTTGACAAATTGTGTCATCCTCCTTATGCTCACTTCGGGGGTTAAAGTGTGCCTCAAGGTCTGAAAACACCACAGCTCAAGAATCGACCCAGCAATTTGACCTCGCCCCAAACTAAGCTACAAGGGCAACCAAGTTTTTCTTCAGAGCCATCATCCATTACAGGTTGTGAGCTTCCTGCGGTCTCCTGTTCTTCTGCTCGGGTTGCTGCTCGGAGCCACTCAGCAGGGAGCCTGGCCTGAGCCTTTCCCAATGGTTTTCTGACAGTCCCGGAGCCTTGTGTCTCTCCCTCAGAGGAGATGTCCTTTCTTTCTGCACGCCAAGAAGATGACTGAGTCCCGCTTGGGCAGGTTGGGTGTACGGGCTTGCAGGCTCCCAGGAGTCCCCTCTGGAGACGACCTCCCACCTTTACTTGTGAGGAATGACTAATGGCGGGAATGTCAGGGCATGCAGGAGAGGAGAAGCTGTGGGAGATGTTTGGGAAAAGAGACCTTGGGGCCACAGTCAAACCTCACCACTTACCACAGCTTTTGAATAGGCAGGACGGCTAAGCTCATTCCTGGGTGCAGCTATGAGAAGAGGTCTATAGAAGGCCCACTTCCGAGGCTAGAAATCAGGTGGCCCATCACGCAGAAAGAGTCAAGACCCAGATGTGGCATACAGCACTAGAATATCAAGTCTCAGTCCTCCCTTTCACAGCGCACCTGCCTGCCCTGGCTCTCACCAGCCATTGTGGAGGTCAAGCAGGAAGTAGAACACAGGTCTCCTGACTCTTCTGGTATGCTGGGTTTTGACTTCCTAGGAGAGGAAAAGGTGTTGAAGTGGGAAACTCAGGACTGGTTCTAAACAGTAGCATATCTGATGAATAACAGCTCTGGAGCCCTTTCCAACTGGGTGGAGGTGCGCAGCCTGGTCCCAACCTCGGCTAGCAGGAAATAACTTTGGCCAATCTCCTCAGGTTCGTGACCCTCCCAAGGCAAACAGTGCCTGGTCTCAGGTGGGTCCTACATCTGAGAGCCCTGTGGTAAAGGCTCTGGGTAGAGAGGGTACTACGAGAAGCACATATCTGTGGGGAAAGCTGTTTGGACCTATGCAGATCTCCCCGGCACTGTCACCACACATTCCAGCAAGACTGACATTACTTACCCCATTATTCACCAAGGTTTGTATTCAATAGGTAGTTGAGAGGGGTGATGATAACACGGTCTAGCCCTCCAGTGCCTCTTTGACCTCATCTCCCACCACTCTTCCCGTTGCTCACTCCTCTGTAGCCACTCTGGCCTCCCTGTTATACCTCAAATATGCTGATCATGCTCCCACCCCAAGGCCTTTGCACTTATTGTTCCTTCCTTCATGCTCTTTTCCATCTATCTGTATGGTTTGCTCCTGCCCTTCCCCCAAACTTTTGCTCAAACATCACCTTCCCAGAGATCCCTTCTCCAGCTACCCTATTGGAAAGTATATCCGCCAGCCTCTAAGCCCTTACTCTGCTTTTATTTTCTTCTTCTAGCATTTATTACTATCTTGCATTCTATGACATATTTTTGTTTAGTGTCTTCCCACACTAAAATGTGAGCTATGCGAAGGCAGAGACTTTGTCTGGCATGTTCATTCTTGTATCTCCATCACCTAGAAGAGTCCCTGCCATATAACAAGAGCTCAATAAATATTTGCTGGATAAACAGGTGAGTGGATAGAGAAGGGGACTTCTATATTTTTCTCGGTGCATGTTTACATATAGCAAATGACATTGCAGACATATATGCATTCCTCTTATTCATTTACCAAGCACATATTTACCACATGCCCTTATGTCTTGTGCATAATATACTCAGCCTTGTGGAAAGGACAGACAAGTGGACAAAGAATGACAATAGAGTGCGGCTAATGGTATCCAAGGTTTGGGGGAGTGCAAGGAAGGAGTGAGTAACGGCTTCTCAAAGGAGATGGCTCTCAAAGAATAGGAGATGTTAGCCAGGAGAAGAAAATTGAGGTGGGCATGTGGAGAAAGGCACTTCAACAACTTGTGCACCAACGCAGACGTTCATCTGGGCAACAGTCTTACTGTGTTGGGCGACAGAGTGGCCGGGAAGGAGAGGTATAGGGAAAAACAAGGCTAGAGATGAAGCAGAGGTGCTAGAGGGGAGGGCGTACTTGCTCTACTAAGTACAGAGTTAGGCCTCTAAGTCAGAGGGGGCAAACTTGTCAATCATGAAGAGAATCAGCCTACAGATGGGTCTAGTTGGACCTATAAATTCATTTTTTTTTTAATTTAATGGCCAGTATTTTAAAAAGAAAAATATTTCAGGACGCCTGAGTGGCTCAGTGGGTTAAAGCCTCTGCCTTCAGCTCAGATCATGATCTCAGGGTCCTGGGATCAAGCCCCACATTGGGCTCTCTGCTCGGCAGGGAGCCTGCTTCCTCCCCTCTCTGCCTGTCTCTCTTTCTACTTGTGATCTTTCTCTCTGTCAGATAAATAAATAAAATCTTAAAAAAAAAAAAGAAAAGAAAAATATTTCACATAAAAATCCAGAATCCTAGTTTTCTTGAAATATCAGAATACCACACCCAACTAGCCCACATGGCTATGACTCCCAGCATCTGAGCAGGAGTTGTCCTTGTTAAACAGGGCTTTTGTTCTCCAATTTGTCAGTCTCCATCCAGCCTAGTACAGCCCCCTAATACAGCCAGGAAATAGCAAGGGTTAGGGGTTGAGTCTTTGTCCTCAAAACCCACACTCTTACCCAGAAGATGATTAACACCTGGCACAAAGAAAGCCCTCCATAACACTCTATTTGAAGAATGAACAAACTCATATCATCACCTTCTACTGGAAGGTCTTCCCCTCTTTCTCTGCCAGAGGCAGATCTTGTCCCATCGCTCAAGGCCTAGCTGAGATACAGCCTTCTCCATGAAGTCATCCATGATTTCAGGCTCCCCACCCAATAGATGTGACGTTTCTCATGGCTATGGGGTGGAGGACAAGAAGGCAACAAAAAACTGGGGTGCAGGGGCGTACTGGGGGAGCACTGGGATGGTTAGAGCTAAGCTACAGGATGAGGGAAAAATTTGAAGTTTGAACTTGGGAATTTGTGTACCTGAGTGAAGAGTATATATAACTCGTGGAAGCTGAGAGAAGTGTAAACCAAATTAAAACAAACTCCAGTTTTTCCTTGCATATGTGCTAGGGTGAGAAAAAAAATAATAAGTTAAAAAAGTAAAAAAGAAGAAAATTATTTATTTATTTAAAAAATGTTGTCTCCTTTCTTTTTATTTCCTCTTCTTGTTTTCTTTCTTTTCTAGATCTCTGTCCCCTACTTCAACTGGCATTAGATGGTTAACGGACAACCCGCAGGCCGACAAAGATTGCTTTCGGAACCGTTCTGAGAGCTGGCAAAATGAGATTGCACCAACAATCCGGAGAGATTTGTCATAAACTAGAACAAATCCAACCATTTCAACTGCAAGTTGTATGGCACTTACGGATAAAGAAAACGGCATCCTGGGGCAAGACTACAGTCCTCTACGCTTCTCTTCTCCTCACCTGATGAAAACTCCAACCTATTTCAGCTCAGGGAGCTACTGATGTCACAATACTCCCAGATGGGCCACAACTGATTAAAGCCTGTAACCTCTATTTGAGGCACTTTAACTATTTTTATCTATAACATGATGCTATGTTAATATGCCATGATGCTATGACTCCAACTGGGTCTGGATAAGCCCCCAAACCTACTGAGATTTCAGACAAGAAAACAGCAAGTCAAGGAATCTCTTTCTCCCTTCTTGGAGTCCCCTATTGGGTCAAATGGTAAGTCCTGTTCCCACTCATGCACTCCAGTTCTTTGTTGTAGCATGAAAATCACGGGCTTTGATTCTTTGAAAGTGTTAACCTTTTGTTAGACTGAAGTCACTGCCTCTATTTCTTTTTGTCTTTGGGAATTCTCTGGCCCTCTATGTTCTCTGGGAGCAGAGAATGAGATCCTAAAGTAGAATGCCTTTCTCTCTTCTTCTGTGTTGGATCTTATATTACGGCTTAAGTGGAATGAATTTGAGGAAGGCAATTTTGAATTGCAGGGGTCCATTTGGGATTCTGGGAACACATCAAGACCCCTGCCTTTGAACAAAAAGGAAAGAAAATGGCTAACTAACAATGAGCAGCTTTCTTTAACTGGTAAGGTGATGCTGGGAAAAGAAAATATCAGAAAGATTCCAATCTATTGAGTCTTAAAACAACATCCGCCTTTTCCTTCCCTAAAGAACTCCTTCTTTCTTCATAGAGTTTCAGACATAACTCTATGTCTGCCCCTGATAACCCAACTCTCTCCTGGATTTTTACCTCTCCTGCTCTCCGTCCTTTCTTCTGCCCTCTTTCTCCTCCTCTTTCCCTTTTTTACCTCCCTCTAACTTTTAAATCCCTACCTTCGGAACCCTCCAACCATGCAAAAACCATAGAGCTAGAAGGCGGCATGGAGAAGGTGGTATCTGAGCTAGGTTTTGAGAAATGGGGCAGGATCTGCCTGAGCAGAGACAGAGGGAAAAGATCTTCTAGGCAATCCCTGAAGGTTTTCCCCTCTTCCACTGACTGAGGAACAATCCAAACCTGTCAACAAGGGTGTGATGAATCTGTCTCTGATTTTAGGGACCCATTACAAACCACATTTAGGGAATACTCAGAGTTGGGCATCAATGCTAACACCCTGACAGCAATCTGCCCGAAATATCAGATGTTATTCAGAAGCATAAAATAGACTGGAAGACCACACCCATTCATGAGTTACAACACTTTGAGTCCAGCACTGTTTAGTCCAGCATTTTGTGGGGAGCATAATGAGCAAAGAAAAAAACCCACACACCACAAATTTATGTCATTGTAACTTAAACAGCTTAAGGGAAATAAAAAGCCCTCCACAAATACAACACAGAGAGACATGGGTACTTGCAGATATCACAGAGAAAATGACAGGGGGCTTGCAACTGTCCTGCTTTGGCCAAGAAACATAACACAAATAGGTTGACAGATTTAGAAAATAAAAATAGAGGAAATTTTGAATTTCAGATGAATGACGAGTGATGTATTAGCACGAATATGTCTCATGAAATATCTGAGACACACACTAAAAAATGATTCATTGCATCTGACTTCTAAATTTAACGGGACATCCTGTATCTTATCTGGTCACCCTACAGAGGTTTCTCAGTCATAAATACAGTGATTCTGGAGAGAGACACTGGGAAGATGGTGGAATAGGAGGACCCTAAGCTCACTTCATCCCATGGGTACAATAAGAGGAGCATTCACACCAGTGTGAATAACCCAGAAATCAACCTGAAGACTGGCAGAACAAGCTCCACAACTAAATGTAGAGAAGAAGCCACATCAAAGAGGGTAGGAAAGCTTGAGACTCAGTGGAGAACTAAGCAGACACGCTGGACCGTCTATAGGAGGAAGGAAGCCATGGGCACTGACAGGGGAGAGAAAGAGATGATCACACCAGGGAGCCTACACTGGGAAGACAAGTCCCCATGATATTTGACTTTGAAAACCAGAGGGACCAAATTGCATGAGTTCTTACAACCAGTAGGACTTAAAACCTAGAATTTTAAAAATCAGTGGGCTCAGCTCTGGAAGAGCTGGGAGTATGAGAGGAAACTGAGTCCCCACCCTTAAAGAGACAGCACAACAAACAGCCCACGGAGATACCCCCAAAGAAGCAGCAGTTTGAAAACAACTGGGTCATACAGGAGGGAGAGTTATTAAATTCAGAGCGTATCCTAGATCATTGCGAGACTCCTCCAGGAGCAAAGGAGCTGGCAGGTTCCATTTACCTCCCCTGCAGCCAAAAATAAACACACAACCATCTGCAGGAACCAGTGTGATGTCAACATTTGCTACTTGACTTGCTAACACCACGTACCCAGCACCTCCATGCTTGGTGGATTCACCCTCTCCAGCCAGGCCTGTTGCAGTCCTGGTGCTGCAGTTGTCCTCTTCCAGAGAATTGGCACAAACCTTGCTAACACCCCGCCTCCCATCCCCACACCTCCATGCCTTGCGGATTCCCCCCAACTACAACCTGGTTGGCCTCAGTTCAGGTGGTGGTGGCAGGTGCCCTCAAGCAGAGGTCCAGCATTCAACCCAGTTAATGCAGTACCTACCCTCCCTCATACTTTGCAGAGCTGCCCTTTCCAATATGCTCCTGACCACAGCCCATCCAAAGTGGTCCCACAAGCTTGGCAGTGTGCAAGCAGCCCCAACAGGGGCCAACACCACTTCAAAGCGACTCCTGCCCTGGGAAGAGGGAAGGATACCACACACATCAATCAGAGTGTAGCCCTAGCAGTAGGGCTGGGAGCAGACAGCTGGTCTGGCTGTCAGCCCCATCCACCAATGAAAGCTTCTCAGGGAACAAAACAGGAAAAGCACCCTGTAGTTTGGTGCTACTGCATCTCTGGAAAATGCCCGGTCTGACTCAATTCAACCCCAAGGAGGCCCAACGTTGGCCCACCAATAGCACAGGAACCAAACACTGCTCACAACAGAAAAAGAGAGGCGCTGCAGACAACTGAACTGAAGGAAAAGACTGTTCAGCCACCATAGCAGGGCACATGCAACACACATAGGAGATACCCTTGAAGCTCCAGATTCCGGTGAACAGGGGACATTACACAGCAGGGCACTATGGGACCTCATCCTCAAAAGGCCACTACTTCTAAGAGCAAGAGATGTAGCACACAGAAACAGACACAGAGAGGTAGATGACGTGAGGAGACAGAGTAGTGTGTCCCAAATGAAAGAACAGGACAAAATCCCAGCAAGACACCTAGGCAAAATTGAGATAGGTAATATGCCTGATAGAGAATTTAAAGCAATGATCATAAAGATACTCACTGAGCTTGAGAAAAGGGTTGAGGACATCAGTGAGACTCTTAACAAAGAGTTTAAAAAAGACCCGATTGGGGATGAAGAATACAATACATGAAATTAAATATACACTAAATGGAATAAATAGCAAACTAAGGGGAGCAAAAAGAATGAATCCGTGATCTAGAGGACAAAGTAATGGAAATTAATCAAGCTGAGCAGGCGAGAGAAAAAAATTACGCAAAATGAGAATAGAATTAGGGAACTCACCAACACCATCAAGCATAATAAAATTCACATTATAGAGATCCCAGAAGGTGAAGAGAGACAAAAGGAGGCAGAAGATTTATTTGAAGAAATAACAGCTGTCAACCTTCCTAGTCTGGGAAAAGAAACAGCAATCCATGTCCAGGAGGCATAGAAATCCATGCCCCCCAACAAAATCAACCCAAGGAGGTCCACAAGACACAGTAAATAAAATGGCAGAAAGTAGTGATAGAGAATTTTAAAAGCAGCAAGATAAAAGAAAACAGTAATATACAAAGGCCATCAGTGAATTTTTTAGCAGAAATTTGCAGGCCAGAGAGAGTGGCATGATATATATTCAAAGTGCTGAAAGAGAAAAAAAAAATCTGCAACTAATACTTATCTAGCAGATAGAGTTTCCCAGGCAAACAAAAGTTAAATGAATTGATGACCACTAAAACAGCACTATAAGAAATGTTAAAGGAGACTCTGAGTATAAAGGAAAGACCGAAAGTAAAAGTAAGAAAAGGAAGAAGCACAAAAGCAGTAAAAATAAGTATATCTCTAAAATCTCTCAGTCAGGACACTCACAAAATAAAAGAATATAAAGGATGTACCTAAAACATGAAAAGAAGAAGGGTAAAGAATGGGTTAAAACTTAAGCGACCATCAGAAAGGGGAACCCTCCTACACTGTTGGTGGGAATGCAAGCTGTTACAGCCACCCTGGAAAACAGTATGCAGGTTCCTTAAAAAGTTGAAAATAGAGCTACCCTACTACCCAGCAATCGCACTATGGGGTATTTATCCTAAAGATACAAATGTAGTGATCTGAAGGGGCACATGCACCCTAATGTTTATAGCAGCAATATCCACAATAGCCAAACTATGGAAAGAACCTAGATGTCCATCAACAGATGAATGAATAAAGAAGATGTGATATATATATACACAATGGAATACTATGCAGTCATCAAGAGAAACGAAATCTTGTCATTTGCAATGACGTGGACGGAACTAGAAGGTATTATGCGAGGCAAAATAAGTCAATCAGAGAAAGACAATTATCATATGATCTCTCTGATATGAAGAATTTAAGTGGGGCGCCTGGGTGGCTCAGTCGTTGAGCGTCTGCCTTCGGCCCAGGTCAGATCCCAGCGGTCTGGGATCGAGCCCCGCACGGGCTCTCCACTCTGCGGGAAGCCTGCTTCTCCCGCTACCATTTCCTCTGCTTGTGTTCCCTCTCTCGCTGTGTTTCTCTCTGTCAAATAAATAAAATCTTAGAAAAAAAAATACAAAAAAAAAAAAAAAGAATTTAAGAGGCAGGGCAGGGGGACATGGAGGGTGGGAGGGGGAAATGAAACAAGATGCGATCAGGAAGGAAACAAACCATAAGAGACTCCTAAACTCACGAAACAAACCAAGGGTGGCTGGGGGGTGGGGGAGTAGGGAGAGGGTGGCTGGGTTATGGACATTGGGGAGGGTATGTGCTATGGTAAGTGCTGTGCAATGTGTAAGCCTGATGAATCACAGACCTGTACCCCTGGGACAAATAATACATTATATGTTAACAAAAAAAAGTGACCATCAACTTAATATAGACTATTATATGCAGAAGATATTATATATAAACTGAATGGTAACCACAAATCAAAAGCAAATAATATGCGAAAAATAAAAAAGAAAGGAATCCAAGTATATCACTAAAGAAAGTCTAGTTCTAAAAAAAGAGAGCAAAGGAAGAAAGGAACAGAGAAGAAATATAAAAACCATAAAACAAGTAAGAAAATGGCAATAAATACATACCTATCAATAATTACTTTGACTGTAAATGGACTAAATGCTCAAATCAAAAGACATAGGGTGGGGTGCCTGGATGGCTCAGTCGGTTAAGCATCCGATTCTTGATTTCGGCTTAGGTCATGATCTCAGGGCTGTGAGATCAAGATCCACATGGGGTTCCAAGCTGGGCATGGAGCCTGCTTAAGATTCCTTCTCTCCCCACTGGGTGTGGTACATGAACAATGAATCTTGGAACACTGAAAAAATAAAATTAAATTAATTTAAAAAAAGATTCTTTCTCTCCCTCTGCCTGTCCCCTTTTTCCCCCTCTCTAAAAAAATTAAAAATTAAAAAGACATAAGGTGATGGAATGGATTAAAAAAGACCCATCTATATGCTACCCACAAGAGATTTACTTCAGAGCTAAAGAATCATGCAGATTCAAAGTGAAAGGATGAAGAAGCATTTATCATGCAAATGATTGTGAAAAGAAAGCTGGGGTCGCAATACTTACATCAGAAAAAATGACTTTAAAACAAAGACTGTAACAAGTCACAAAGAAGGACACTATGTAACCAAGAAGGGAATAATCCAACAAGAAGACATAACAATTAAAAATATCTATGCACCCAACATGGGACCACTCAAATGCATGAACAGTTAATACCAAACATAAAGGAACTAATTGATAGTAATACAATAATGAAAGAAATTAAAGAGGAAATCAAAGTATACATGGATACAGATGAAAATGAAAACACAAAAAGGTCCCAAATCTTTGAGATGCAGGAAAAGCTCTTATAAGCAGGAAGTTTAGACCAATACATACCTACCTCAAGAAGCAAGAAAAATCTCAAATAAACAACCTAAACTTGCACTTAATGTTAAGAAAAAAAAAAAAACCCTTGCACTTAAAGCTAGGAAAAAAAAAACAAAGAGGGGCACCTGGGTGGCTCAGTTGGTTAAAGCCTCTGCCTTCAGCTCAGGTCATGATCTCAGGGTCCTGGGATCGAGCCCCACATCGGGCTCTCTGCTCATCAGGGAGCCTGCTTCTCCCTCTCTCTGCCTGCCTCTCTGCCTCCTTGTGATCTCTCTCCTCTCTGTCAAATAAATAAATAAAAAATAAAAAAATATCTTTAAAAAAAAAAAAGAAATTCCACCAGTAGAAGGAAGGAAATAATAAAAATTAGAGCAGAAATAAATGAAAAAGAAACTAAAAAAAAAATAGAATAGATCAATGAAACCAGGAGCTGGTTCTATGAAAAGATCAAAAAAGTTACTAAACCTTCAGCCAGATTCATCAAAACAGAGAGAGACGAAAGAGGGAGACAGAGGATTCAACAAACAAAAGCAGAAATGAAAAAGGAGAAATAACAACTGACACCACAAGAATACAAAGGATTACAAGAGAATATTATGAAAAATTATATGCCAACAAGTTGGAAAATCTAGAAGAAATGGATAAATTCTTAGAAACATATAACCTCCCAAACTGAATGAGGAAGAAATAGAAAATTTGAACAGACCTATTACCAGAAATGAGATTGAATCCATAATCAAAAAATTTCCAATAAACAAAGCCCAGGACCAGATGGTTTCACAAGTGATTTCTACCAAACATTTAAAGAAGAGGAAGGAAAACTTTCAAATCCGTTCTATGAGGACAGCATCACTCTGATACCAAAACCAGATAAAGATACTATAAAAAAGAACTAGAGACCAATATCCCTGATGAACATAGCTGCAAAAACTCTCAGCAAAATATTACTAAACTAAATCTAACAATACATTTTTTTAAAGATTTTATTTATTTATTTGACAAGGAGAGATCACAAGCAGGCAGAGAGGCAGGCAGAGAGAGAGGGGGAAGCAGGCTCCCCACCCAGCAGAGAGCCCAATATGCGGCTCGATCCCAGGACCCTGAGATCATAACCTGAGCCAAAGGCAGAGGCTTTAACCCACTAAGCCATCCAGGTGCCCCTAACAATACATTTTAAAAAATTATGCACAACAATTAAGTGGGATTTATTCTTGGGATGCAAGCGTGGTTCAATGTTTGCAAATCAATGTGCTATATTACATCAATAAGAGAAAGAATAAAAACCATATGATCATTTCAGTAGATGCAGAAAAAGCACTTGACAAAGTACAACATCAATTCATGATAAAAACTCTCAACAAAGTAGGTTTAGAGGGAACATACCTCAACATAGTAAAGGCCATATATGAAAAACCCACAGCTAACATCATACTCAATGGGAAAAAACACTGGGAACTTTTCCCCTAAAAATAGGAACAAGACAAGGATATCCAGTCTCACCATTTTTATTCAGCATAGTACTGGAAGGCCTAGCCATAGCAATTAAACAACCAAAAGGAATAAAAGACATTCAAATTGGTAAGGAAGATGTAAAACTTTCACTATTTGCAGGTGACATAATATTATATGTAGAAAATCCTAAAGACTTCACCAAAAAAATACTAGAACTGATAAATATATTCAGTAAGGTTGCAGCATACAAAAATCAATGTACATAAATCTGTTGCATTTCTAAACACTAATAATGAAGCAGCAGAAAGAAAAGGTAAGAAAATAATCCCACTTATAATTGCACCAAAAATAATAAAACACCTAGAAATAAACTTAACCAAAGAAGTGAAAGATCTATACTCCGAAAACTATAAAACACTGACTAAAAAAATTGATGACACAATTAGACATTCCATGTTCATAAATTAGAAGAACAAATATTATTAAAATGTCCATACAACCCAAAGCAATCAACAAATTTAATGCAATCCCCATTAAATACCAACAGTATTTTTCACAGAACTAGAACAAGTAATCTTAAAATTTGTATGGAACTACAAAAGAGCCTGAGTAGCCAAAACAATCCTGAAAAAGAAACACAAAGCTGGACATATCACAATTGTGGATTTAAAGTTATACTACAAAGCTCTAGTAATCAAAACACTAAGGTACCAGCACAAAAATAGACACATAGATTGATGTAACAGAATAGAGAACCCAGAAATAAGCCCACAGTTTTATGGTCAATTAATCTTCAACAAAGGAAGCAAGAATATGCAATGTGAAAAAAATAGTCTGTTCAACAAATGGTGTTGGGAAAACTGGATGCTACATGCAAGAGAAATGACACTGGACTTTATCTTACACCATACACAAAAATAAACTCAAAATGGATAAGGAATCTTGTCGTGGTGAGCACTGGGTGATATATGGTATTGTTGAATCACTATATTGTACACCTGAAACTAATATAACACTGTATGTTACCTATACTGGAATTAAAATTTTAAAAATGGATTAAGGACTTAAATGTGAGACCTGAAACCATAAAAATTCTGGAAGAGAGCATAAGCAGTATTTTCTCTAACATCAGCCGTAACAACATTTTTCTAAATATGTCTCCTAGGGCAAGAGAAACAAAAGCAAAAATAAGCTATTGGGAGTACATCAAAATAAAAAGCTTCTGCACAGCAAAAGAAACAGTCAATAAAACTAAGAGAGAGCCTAGTGAATAGGAGAAGATATTTGCAAATGACATATCTGATAAAGGGTTAGTATTCAGTCCTGGGACTGAGTCCTGTATCAGGCTCCTTGCTCAGTGGGTAGCCTGCTTCTCCCCTGCCTGTGCTTTCTCTCACTCTCTGACACATAATTTTTTTTAATCTTTAAAAAAGGAAAGAACTGATGCAACTCACCCCCCCCAAAAAATAATCCAATTTAAAAAATGGGCAGAAGACATGAATAGACATTTCTCAAAAGACACAAAGATGGCCAATTGACACATGAAAAGATGCTCAACGTCACCATCAGGGAAATGCAAATCAAAACCACAATGAGGTATCACCTCACACCTGTCAGAATGGTTAACATCAAAAACTCAAGAAACAACAAACGTTGGCAAGGATGTAGGAAAAAGGAACCCTTGTGCACAGTTGGTAGGAATGCAAACTGCAGCCAGTGTGGAAAACAGTATGGTGGTTCTTCAAAAAGTTAAAAATAGAATTATCATATGATCCAGCAATCACCCTGCTCAGTATTTGCCCAAAGAATATGTAAACACTAATTGGAAAGGATATATCCACTCTGCATTTATTGTAGCATTATTTAAATAGACAAATTATGGAAGCAGCTCAAGCATCCATTGATGGATGGATAAAGAAGTGGTATGTATGTATGTATGTATGTATGTATTGAACCACAAAAATAATGAAATCTTGCCATTTGCAACAATATGGATTGATTTAGAGTTCAATGCTAAGTGATGTAAGTTAGTCAGAAAAAGACAAATACCGTATGATTTTCCTCATATGTGGAATTTAAGAAGCAATACAAATGAATGAAGTGGGGGGGAGAGACAAACCAAAAAACAGACTCTTAACTATAGAGAACAAACTGATGGTCAGCAGAGGGGAGGTAGGTAGGGGCATGGGAGAAATAGGTAAAGGCGATTAACAGTACACTTATCTTGATGAGCACTGAGTAATATATGGAATTGTTGAATCAATATATTGAATCTAATAAAACAGTGTTATTTAACTATAGTGTAATTAAAATAAAATCAAAATTAAAATTTTTTAAAAAGAAATAAAGTGATTCCCCTCCCCAAAGAAAGGCATCCTCCACTTTTTCCAATTGCCTTTGGACCAGTAAAGAGAAATAACTTTACAGATCCATAAATGGATCTATAAATGGATAAATGGATCAGTTTTAGTAGACAACTGGAGCCATACTCAATACCTTTAATTGCTTTTAGTTTCATACTACCCTCTGCCAGGTTAATAAAAAAATCTCAGGTGGGCCTTACCCATTGAACACATTTTCTCCCTCTCTTCTAACCATTTGCTTATTTCTTAGGGATGCTTAACTTCTCAATATGCCTTTTTCTGTAGTCCTTCCACACTCCCCAACCTATTGAGAATGGATCTTTGGGCACAATGGGGAACTACTATTAGGTGTGTACCCAAAGGCCTTTTTCTTGATCTCTTAGAGTCTGATAACCCAGTATGCTATCTTATGGCAGCTTCCCTCAACTATTTGAGTACCACCTAAAGCCTACTCCTGAGTCCCCTTATAATTACTTCTGTTTCCTAATTTAATTTCTTCAATAGCCAATATCCTCTGGGCTCCCTCGTCTACAGTCATGGGAAAAATAAAGGACATAGACAGAACCTTTACAAGTCAATATTGGCCCCACAATGTCTCTGGAAGAATTGGCCAGTATCCCCTAGAACCTAAAGCACTAGAGGGAGTGTGACCATTATGGCAGATTTCATTGTTAAAGGCTTAATCATTCTTTGTACTAGTACCTGCAAAACTTCTAACCATCCAGTAAAAGACAGACTAATGGACATAGGTACCACTTTGAACAAGACATAGGGATATAAATCATATAGCATTGCCCACATTTCCCTCCATTCCCCAACCCAAACACTATCCTGGTTTCTATCCTTCAAACTCAACACACTGCAGAGCAGTAGAGGCCTGTTCAGTCTTCTTTAGTGTTCCCTTACATCCTGATTTCCAATACCTTTTCACCCTAACGTGGGAAAAGCAGCAATACACCTGAACTCTGATGCCGCAAGACCTCACTAAAGCCCCTTCATACTTATCTCAGGTTCTCAATCATAATCTCCAAGACTTACAATTTCTCTGTCCCTCTACCTTAATCTAACATGCAAGTGAGTTGTTCTTATATCCACCTGATCTAATCTCTTCTCAGGAGGGCTCTCTTTATCTCTTAGAAACGTGGGCTATAAAAGGACATACAATCTGTAAAAATAAATTACAATTTTGTTAGACTCAGATATACTGTCTAAGCCCTGATGTACCCTACTGGACTTTTCATGTCAATAGAATCAAACCATATGTGGGGTTTTATGTTTGGCTTTTTTCACCTATTATGCTTTAAGGATCATTCATATTGTACTATGCATCAGTACTTCATTACTTTTTCTTGCTAAAGAATATTCCATTGTATGCATATACCATGTTTTGTTTTGTTCAACCATTCATCAGTTGATGGACATTTAGGTTGTTTCCACTTTTTGACAAATATGAATAATGTTACTATAAACATTCATGCAGAAGTTTTTGTGTGGACATACATTTTTAATTCTCCTGGGTATATCCCTGGGACTGGAATTGCTAGATCATATAACTCTGTATTTAACCTTTTGAGAAACTACCAAACTATTCCACAGGAGACTATGCCATTTTACATTCCTATCAGCAATGTGTAGGATTTCTATGTCCACATCCTCACACTTATCTTCTTTGATTATAGCTATCCTTGTGGATGTGAAGTAGTATCTCAATGTGGTTTGTTTTTTTTTTTTTTAAAGATTTTATTTATTTGACAGCGAGAAACACAGCGAGAGAGGGAACACAAGCAGAGGGAATGGTAGGGGGAGAAGCAGGCTTCCCGCCGAGCAGGGAGCCCGATGCGGGGCTCGATCCCAGGACCCTGGGATCATGACCTGAGCCGAAGGCAGACGCTTAACGACTGAGCCACCCAGGCACCCCCTCAATGTGGTTTTGATTTTATTTTCCCTGATGACTAATGTTGTTAAGTGTCTTCATGCGTTTATTGACCACTTGTACATTTTGGTGTCATAACTTATTTCCTCTTCCAGAGAGGAGAGAACCTCATGATTTTTTTAAATTTAACCTAAGAACTTACCTGTCTTTCTTTCTACTTATTTGAGAGAGAAAGAGTACAAGTGGGGGGGGATGGAAGAGGGAGAGGGAGAAGCAGACTCCCCGATGTGTAGGGAACCTGACACAAGGCTTGATCCTAGGACCCAGGATCATGACCTGAGCCAAGGCACTTAACCAACTGAGCCACCCAGCGCCCCTACCTGTCTATCTCTTATTTCCTTGAAACATCTCTACAAAACCCAGACTAAGAATTCTTTGTAGACAAGTCATTTCTTGAGATTAACTAAGTATATTCTCGAATTAGGTATGCTGTGACTACTTTCCAACAGCTTGTTGAATAAATTTCCTTCCTGAAGTCAAGTTAGCATAAGTAGTAAGCTTACAGCCTACCAAATAGCAAGAAATCAAAAGACTAACATATACACACACAAAAAAAAGATATGCTTTTGGTGTGGTTTGTTATTTTGGCATGCTATAAAAACAACAGGGTTTTCTAACAGTTGCTGGTACTTTGAGCAAAATGCAGTTAAAGCATCAGACTGTGAAAAAAGAAAAAAAAGATAAGATAGTGAGAGAAATCTCAGTGTTCCTACTATCAAGTAGGCTACAGAGATACCAAGACTATCCGTTGGTCTCTCCAGTCTTTCTGAAATAAAGTTTGATGAGAAATTTGCAGGCTATGAACCATCACAGTAAACAAACTTGAAAACTACTCTGGGAAAGCATTGTTGAGGAAATTTTAATCAGATAGTAGCTGAAGTTGTCAGTGAATGTTTCATCTGCCAGATTCATAACTCTTGAAGAACTCCAAAGACATGGGCGGGAACCGTAGACTTGGGGATCCTTTAAACATTTACAACTGAACTTTGTATAACTCCTTTAGGGGGAGGGAGGGATTACAGGGATTTAAATATGTACTTACTATTGCCTGCCTTCACTCTAGATAGCTAGTAGTTTTCTTGGTCCTTGATTATTATAGATTAGAATGTTAATTGTGATTCCCAAGGCAATCACCAAGAAAATATCTCAAAATATATATTAAAAGAAATGACTAGGGAATAAAAATGTTACACTAGAAAGTAGCTAATGAACACAAAATAATTCAGTAATGAAGAAATTGAGAAACGAACAAAGAACATAAATGGCAAAATGGCAGAAGGAAGTTCTTCCTTATTGGTAATTATATTGAATGTAAGTGGACTGAACTCTCAAAAGGCAGAGAATAACAGCATGGAAAGAAAAAAAAAAAAAAACATGTTCCAGGTATGTGTTGTCTATAAGAGACTCATTTATAACCAAACACAAATAGGTTGAATATAAAAGATTGAAAAAGATATTCACGCAAATAATAACCAAAAGGGAGCTAGAGTGGCTATACTAATATCAAACAAGTCTTATTTAAGACAAAAATTATTGTAAAATTGTTGTAAGAGACAAAGAAGGATACATAATGATCAAAATATAAAACTTTGGAAAATTTTAAGAATTATAAACACAATTTCCCCTAACAATAGAGTTCTAAAATATATGAGGCAAAAATTGACAGAATTGAAATGAGAAATAGTTCTATAATAACAGTTGGAAACTTTAATACCCCACTATCAGTAATGGATAGAACAAATTAAGAGAAGATTATCAAGAAAATAGAAGAACTGAAGAGTACTGTAAACCCTGACCAATACTGTAAACTACACAAGCTATCTAATTTTTTGATGTGAATTTGTTAATAGTACTCTCTCATAATCCTTTTTTTTTTTTTTTAATTTCTGTAAGGTCGGTAGTATTGGCTTGAGTTTGATTCCTAATTTTAGTAATTTGAGTCCTTTTTTCCCCTTGGTCAGTCTAGATAAAGGTTTGTCAATTTTGCTGTTCTTTTCAAAGAATGAACTTTTTGTTTACTTGATTTTCTCTATGATTTCCCTTTCTCTAATTCATTTATGCCTTAATCTTTATTATTACTTTTCTTCTGCTTCCTTTGGGGTTAGTTTCCTCTTGTTTTTCTGTTTTCCTAAGGTGGAAAATTAGGTTATGGATTTTAGATATTTCTTCTTTTTTAACGTAGGTATTTTAATACTGCAAAATTCCTTTTGAGCACTGCTTTTCTTGCATCCCATGTGTTTTCATCTTTTTGTTTTCATTCATCTCAGAGTACTTTCAAATTTACTTTGTGATTCCTTTGAGTCATTAGCTACTGTGTTGTTTAGTTTCCACTTAATTGTGATTTCTCCATATTTCATTCTGTTATTATTAATTTCATTCCATTATGGCAATAGAACATATTTTGCACGATTTCAATCTTTTAAAATTTATTAAAACTTGTTGCCTAATATGCAGTCTATCCTGGAGAATTTTTTCTTAAGATTTTATTTATTTATTTTGAAAGAGAGAGAGAAGAGCAGGAGCGGGGGAGGGGTAAAGGGAAAGGGAGAAGCAAATTCCCCTCTGAGTAGAGAGCCTGATATGGGGCTAGATCCCAGGACCCTGAGATCATGACGTAAGCCAAAGGCAGACACTTAACCAACTGAGCCACTCAGTTACCCTTATCCTGGAGAATGTTTAATGTGCATTTGAAAAGATTATTTATCCCATTGTTGTTGGGTGGAGTGCTCTCTAGGTGTCTGTTAGATCATATAGTACTGTTCAGACCTTCTGTTTCCTTGATGATCTTCTCTCTAGTTCTAAAAGGCATCCCTTGTTAATGAATTGGAATTCTTAATACTCTCGGGATGGCAATACTCATGGATTAATCTACAGGTTCAGTGTAGTCCTTATCAAAATTCCAAATGACTTTTCTGGAGAAAGTGATAATCTGGGGCTAAAATTCATGCCGAAATGCAAGGAACCCAGAATAACAAAAACAATCTTGAAAAGGAAAAAGAAATCTGGGGACTAACACTTCCCAACTTCAAAACTTTTTACAAACCTAGAGGAATCAAAACAGAGAGCTTTGTCATAAGGAGAGACCTGTAGATCGATGGGCAAAGTTTACAGTCTAGAAATAAATTCATACATGTATGGGCACCTGATTTTTAACAAGGATGCAAAGACCATTCAATGGAAAAAGAACAGTTTTTCAACAAATGGTACTGGAATAGATGAATATTCACATTTAAAAAATGATAATTTGGACCCCTACCTCACATAATATGCAAAAATTAATTCAAAGTGAATCAAAGACATAAATGTAAGAAGTAACACTAAAAACTCTTAGAAGAGGGGCGCCTGGGTGGCTCAGTGGTTAAAGCCTCTGCCTTCGGCTCAGGTTATGATCTCAGAGTCCTGGGATCGAGCCCTGCATCGGGCTCTCTGCTCAGCAGGGAGCCTGCTTCCCCCTCTCTCTCTGCCTGCCTCTCTGCCTACTTGTGGTCTCTCTCTCTCTCTCTCTCTGTGTCAAATAAATAAATAAAATGTTTAAAATAAAAAAAAAAAAACCTCTTAGAAGAAAACATAGGCAATATACCTCCACACTTTGAATTAGGCAGTCATTTTGTAAATAAGATACCAAAAGGATGAGCAACATCATCAAAAAATAAACTGGACTCCAGTGAAATGAACGCACAACTATATGGTCAATTAATCTTTGACAAAGCAGGAAAGAATATCCAGTGGGAAAAAGACAGTCTGTTCAACAAATGGTGTTGGGAAAACTGGAGAGCAACATGCAAAAGAATGAAGCTGAACCACTTTCTTTTTAAAAACAACAACAAAAAAGACATTTATTTTTATTTATTTTAGAGACAGAAAGAGCAAGTGAGTGTGAGCAGGGGGAAGGGCAGAGGGAGAGAGAAGATTTCAAGCAGACTCTGCAATAAGTGTGGAGACTGACACAGGGCTTGATCTCACAACCCTGAGATCATGACCTGAGCCAAAATCAGAAGTCAGACATTCAACCAACTCAGCCACTCAGGCACCCCAAAACTGGACCACTTTCTTACACCATACACAAAATAAAATAAAAATGGATTAAAGACATAAATATGAGACCTGAAACCATAAAAATCCTAGAGGAGAACACAGGCAATAACCTCTTTGACATTGGCCATAGCAACTTCTTTCTAGATAAGTCTCCTGAGACAAGAGAAATAAAAATAAAAATAAACTATTGGGACTACAGCAAAATAAAAATCTTCTGCACAGAAAAGGAAACAATCAACAAAACCAAAAGGCACTCCACAGAATAGGAGAAGACATTTTCAAATGACATTTCTGATAATGGGTTGGTATCCAAGATATATTAAGAATTTATAAGGGACACCTAGGTGGCTCAGTCAGTTAAGTGGCTTCCTTCGACTCAGGACATGACGACTCAGGTCCTGGGACCGAGTCCTGCATCAGGCTCCTTGCTCAGCAGGGAGCCTGCTTCTCTCTCTGCCTCTGCCTGTCACTCTTCCTGCTTCTGTGCTCTCTCTCTCTCTCTCTCTTTCTCTGACAAATAAATAAAATCTTAAAAAATAGAACTTATAAAACTCAACACCCCAAAAATGAATAATCCAATTAAAAATGGGCAGAAGATATCAGTAGATATTTTTCCAAAGAAGATATACAGACGGCCAACAGACACATGAAGAGATGCTCAACATCACTCTTCATCAGGGAAATGCAAAGCAGAACAATAAGGAGACATCACTTCACACCTGTTAGAATGGCTAAATCAACGACAAAAGAAACAACAGGTGTTGGTGGGGATGTGGAGAAAGGGAAACATTCTCGCACTGTTTTGGGGAATGCAAGCTGGTACAGCCACTCTGGAAAACAGTATGCAGTTTTCTCAAAAATTTAAAAATAGGGGACTCTGGGTGGCTCATTTGGTTAGGCTTCAGCCTTCAGCTCAGGTCATGATCCTGGAGTCCTGGGATAAAGTCCCAGATTGAGCTCCCTGCTCAGCAGGGAGTCTGCTTCTCCCTCTGACCCTCTCCCCTCTCATGCTCTCTCTCTCTCTCACTCTCTCTCTCAAATAAATAAATAAAATCTTTAAAAAAAAAAAAGGGCAATTGCTTTAAAATAATTAAAAATAAAATTACCCTACCATCCAGCAATTGTACCACTAGCTATTTGCTCAAAGAATACATAAAGACTTAATTCCAAGGGATACATATGCCCCAATGTTTATAACAGCATTATCTACAATAGCCAAATTATGGAAACAACTCAAGTGTCCATCGACTGATGAATGGAGAAGGAAGAAGTGGTATATAGATATAATGGAACATCACTTAGCCATCAAAAACAATGAAATCTTGCCATCTGCAATGACATGGATGGAACTAGAGAGTATTATGCTAAGTGAAAGAAGTCAATGAGAGAAAGAAAAATACCATATGATTTCACTCATACGTCAAATTTAAGAAACAAGACAAATGAACACAGGGAAGAGAGAGAGAAAGAGAGAGAAATCAAGAAACAGACTCCTTACTACAGAGAACAAACTGATGGTTACCAGAGGAGAGGTAGGTGGGGGAATGGGGCAAAATAGGTGATGGGGATTAAGGAGTACAATTGTCATGATGAGCACCAGGTGTTGTATGGAAGTGTGGAATCACTATACTGTATGCCTGAAACTAATACTACACTGTATATTAACTAACTGGAATGCGCATTAAAAAAAAAAAAACTTTTCTATGTCAAAGGGCACCATCAAGGAAGTGAAAAGACAACTCACTGGATTAGAGAAAATATTTACAAATCATATAGTGAGTAATGGTCTAGTATACAAAATATATTGGAACACTTGCTACTCAACAATAAAAAGGTGAACAATCTGATTTAAAAATGAACAAAAAATTTGAAAAGGCATATCTCCCAAGAAGGCATACAAATGACCAGGAAACACATGCAAAGATCATTAGTTATTTGGGAAATGTGAATCAAGACCACAATGAGATACATCCATTAGAGTGGTTATAATCAAAGAAATGGAAAATACCAGTGTATTGTCAGTGAGAACGTGATGAAATTAGAACCTTCATACATTGCTGTTGGGAAGGTAAAATGGTACAACCACTGTGGAAAAAACTTTGGCAGTTCTTGAAAAAGTTAAACATAGTTTTACAGTATGACCCAGCAATTCAACGCCAATGTATACACTTAAGAGCATTGAAAAGCCTACGTTCAGGAGTACCTGGGTGGCGCAGTTGATTAAGTGTCTGACTCTTGGTTTCAGGTCAGGTCGTGATCATGAGATTGAGCCCAGAATCGGGCTCTGCGCTCAGCAGGGAGTCTGCTTGAGATTCTCTTTCCTTCTGCCCCTCCCAGTCATGCTATCTGTGTGTGTGTGTGTGTGTGTGTGTGTGTGTGTGTGTGTGTGTGTATTATATTATATATAAAAATATATATTAAAAATGGTTAAAGTAGATTTATCTCAAAAATTTTTAATTTAATCTTTAGAAAGAGAAAAACTGGGGCATTTGCAAGAGTCTTCACACCTTGAAGCCAATGTAGGTGCAACCAAATAAGTTTTTTTTTAAGAGCAGCCTTTATATACATAGGACTTCTAAAAAGGGAGAGAAAAATCCTCCCAGTATCGAACACTTCCTTTTGACTAAATGTGGCAGGTGATTTTACCTTTTCTCGCCTTCATTATCAGGATTTTGTAGAATGAAGACCATGCATTGTCTTCTGACTTCTCCACTTGTCTTCCATCAGGATTCCATACTAACTAACTCCTGGTCCATCAAGGCCTTTATCTGTTGTCGCCAGTGCCAGGTAGCACCTCATGCAACTGGGAAAAAGCAGTCACACAAGATGCCCAAAACTCTATGGGTCTGTGATCTAAAGTTGAGGTGGCTTAGTTAGCATCCATGCGGACCAGACTTCTTGGGCCCTCA
The DNA here is from genome assembly GCA_028646535.1 of Procyon lotor. Lineage (NCBI taxonomy): Eukaryota > Metazoa > Chordata > Mammalia > Carnivora > Procyonidae > Procyon > Procyon lotor. The sequence continues at coordinate 33,675,307 of CM053612.1, forward strand.
CAGCTCCTCACAGCCCTTTTCACATCTGAGCTACCACTATTCCTCTTGACCAAGCCTGTAGCCCAAGAGCACCATGTCCTTTGGTGGGCTGGGAGTCTGTTCAGCTACAGGCATGGCCAAGACCCACAGAAGCTGCTGCAGCCATCAGATCACAGGAGTGGGAATGGATGGGGTCACTACTGACTTGGGGCCAAGACCTGCAGCAGCATGGGTATCACTGAAATACCCATATCACTGGCCATCCCACACTACCTCCCATGCCTGGGCCTCCAGCTCACAGACCAGCCTAAATAGGATGTCCCTGGTGTTGGAGCTCCAATCTCACCTATTGTTGTTGTTGTTGTTACAACTACTTGATCTATTTGGATTTTAAAGTTAAACTTCCTAAACCTTCTTAATACTTACAACTACATTGGCCCAAGGTAGACTCATTGGCCCAAAGGAGCCCTTTCTGGTAAACATCAATTGTCACCCTTTGAATATATCACAGGCAGACCAGGGAGATTGGACATTACACCCTGATTTTTGACTCCAGTTTCCTGCAAGCAAACTATAATCTAGTAATGGAGAACACTAATACAATATACTCAGATGTATCACCAAGAGGTTCAGACTGCCTTTCTGGGCCGGATCCCCTGCTTTCATATGGAGATTTTCACCCTTAATTGCGTACCCTGGAGTTGAGACTCCTTATAAGGGTATAAATAGAATGACTTACTGAGACTTACTGCCCTGGGGGGCAAGTCTTAATATATGGTCACTCTTGTCACGGTGTAATGATTAAAAGTGCCACTTTTATAGCCCACCTTGGGACAACAAACTAGGGTTACCATAACTACAAACCTTTTCACGCTAATACTGATGGGATAGAGCAGAAAACCTCACAAGCGCATGCAGCCCCTGGTAACCACATGACCACAGGCACCCTACCAGAAAAAGGAGACAACATGGCTGCCACATACCACTGCACATGTGCACAGAGGCACGGGGGGACGGGGGTGTTGTGGCAGCAACCTGTGCAAATGGGCCCCGAGAGATGTTTCCTGATCAGAGATTAGGGATGAGACACTCAAAGTTTTGCACCTGAGTTTGCATACTTCAGGCGAAGTTGCTACAAACAAATTCCAAAGTCACCAAAACAGGCCTCTGATGTTGGCGCACAGTGATTGGACAGACCGGAAAGCAACATGGCTGCCCATTCAACAACTGCTTTTGCTCAGTGGAAGCTGCCTTTTTGGCCTGAGGAGAGCAGAAGGCTGCTGTAGGCAGTGAGGGAGGTAGGGTGGATGAGAACACAACAAACAGGGCTTTGGAACCCAGGTCCCTCTGGCTCCAAAGCCCATGTCCTTCTAACCCAAACTTTACTCTTAGAGCCTGGCACATAGTAGTTGCCAGTTACACATCATTTGAATAAATAAATTCATACCATGGCTTCTTTCTTTCCCTTCACCTCTGGTGAAATTCTGCACTATCCTTCAAGGCCTAGCCCCAGCAGCCTCTACCATGAAGCTTTCTCTGAGTTTACCCACTCTGAACCCCAACAGATGTGACCTTTCCTGCAGCTATGGAGTGGTGGGGGGATATGGGGAGTTTTGCAGATGGACCTTTGCACTTGAGTTTGACTGTGGCAGGTAAGGTTGATACAGGGGATTTTACTTGGTTAAATCTATGATGTAACAACCTATACTGAATCCTACTTTGGAGACGTGCCTGGGAATTTTTAACAAGTAGTTCTGGTAATTGTTCTAATCAGGCATATTATCAACTCTGTTCTCCTCTAACCCCAACCAACTTGCAAATAAGGAAACTGAGGTCCAGAAAATGAAACTAAATTACCCAAACGTCACATAGCCAGTTAATGACAGGAGTAGGGTAAAGCTTAATCAGTTATGTCTTCTTTTTTTTTTTTTTTAAGATTTTATTTATTTATTTGACAGAGAGGGATCACAAGTAGGCAGAGAGGCAGGAAAAGAGAGGGGGAAGCAGGCTGAGCAGAGATATGGGGCTCGATCATGACCTGAGCCCCTCAGTTATGTCTTCTAAAGTAGCTTTATGTAGGGGCTCCTGGGTGCCTCAGTTGGTTAAACCTCTGCCTTCAGCTCAGGTCATGATCTCAGGGTCTTGAGATTGAGCCCCATATCGGGGCAGAGAGTCTGCTTCTCCCTCTTCCGCTGCCTCTTCCCTTCCCCCCACTTTTGCTTTTCCTCCCTCTCTCTCAAATAAATAAATTCTTTAATAAAAAATATAAATAAATTAAATAGCCTTATATGAATTCCTCAAAAACACTGCTGTGTCTCAAACATACTAAGTCATTTGACAAGTATATGTATGGATGAATATATAAGACTAGCACTTGCCACCTGCCAGGATTCCAGGTACTAGAGTACTAGATGGGTAAATTTTGATAGAAAAAAGTGAAAAATTGGTCTGGAACATGAGACAGTACACAGCTATGTACATAAAGCAGAGGGCACGGGGAATAACATAGCATGTACTCAAAATCCTCGAGCCTTGGATGTGGGAAGAGAAATTATGTTCAGAAGGTATCCTGAATAATAATATATAGATAGTTATGTGGCTCTATGAATCTGGACCTTGAGAGATCGAATTCTGGTCTGGAAACATAGACCTGGAAGTCAGCAGCTTATAAGTTGCAGTTGAAACCATGGAACTAGTTGAGATCATGAAACTAGGGCCAGAGATGAGGACAGAAGACTGAAATGACAGATCTAAGGACTAGATACAAGAAGAAGACTTTACAAAGGAAGCAGAAGAAAACCAGCAAGAGGGATGTAAGGCAAGCAAGCAATGAGGAGGATGGGATCAACAGTCGCTCTGTCGCCGAAACCCCTTGTAATCTTAATCATGCTACCTCTTTCTCTAGTCCCTGCTCATCATCACTTGAATGTGCCCTACAAAATGTCAGAGCTGAGCCTTTAGAGATTTATGCCAGGGAATCTCAACCTTGACACTACTGACATTTGAGGCCAGAAAATTATTTGTTGGGAGAGCTGTCCTGTGTACTGTGGGGTGTTTGGCTGCATTCCCTGGCCTCTACCTACTTGATTTCAACGAGACACACACCCTCCACAAGGCCACCAGCCATGACCACTAAAAATGACTCCCAACAAAACAGTCCTTGGTTGATAACCACTGATCTACACAATCCTCTCATCTCTAAAATTCTGGCAGGAGACATTCAAGTGGTAAACCTCAGGCAGATGGTTAGTGGAGTCTGGAACTCAGGAGAAAGGTCTGGATGAGCATACAGATTTGACAGTTTATCAACATATGGTGGTAGCTGAAGCCATGAGCATGGATGAGATCACCCAAGGACAGAGTTTAGCATCAGAAGAGAACAAAACCCAGGACAGAACCCTAGAGAGCACTGACATTTAAAGGGGAACCTAAGAAGAAAATTCAGAGAAGTCAGAAGAATAATAATTCTACTAATGCTACTACTATCACTTACTACCACTTGCCACGTACCAGTGACTGCTAAGTGTTTCATCAGCATCGGTGCATTTAATCCTGAACAAAACTTCATGATGTAGGCATTATCATCCCCCAAGAAGAAAATTGAGCCCAATGGACATTAAGTACCAAGGTTATGCTGCTAGTTAGTGACAGAGCCAGGATTTAAACCCAGATTTGGCTGCCGTTTCAGTTCACACCCTTTCTGCCAGGAAACCTGGGAACAGTGTGATCCTGGGACCCAAGAGATGAAGGAGTGCAAGGAAGCACAAAGTAATCCATAATATAGTATCAACCAGGCCAACAACTTGAGTAGGTCAGATAAGCACAGAAAATATCCAGTAGATGAGCAGAAAAGACGTCATGGGTGACCTTGGTGAGGATGGTTTCCATAGGTGGTGGGAATTCAGGCCATATTGCAAACAATTGAGGGACTGGAGAGGGAAGAAATGGAAACAGTGAGTGGAGACTATTCAAAAAGTTTAGATTTGAAGGAAAAAAGAGAGATAAGGTGTAGCTACAGAGAGGGAATGATCTAGTGTCTAGGGAGGTGGGTTTTTTTTCCTTATTACAAAATTTACATGTTTAATGTAGAAGATTTAGAAAATACTGGTGAATCAAAGGTATCCCACAAACCAGAAATAACCATGGGTAACATTTTGGCATTTCTGTCTCTGGTCCATCACGCCTTATACAACACACACACGTGCACATTTTTATAAAAATGTTATCAAAACATTCATATTGTTCTGTAATTTGTTTTTCAATTAAAATACATTATAAACACTTTGCCATGATAACGAATGTGCTGTGCAAGCATCATTCCACTAGCTACTTGATAGTCCTACAGGCTGTGTTGAAACATTGTATCTTCCATTGTCAGCATCCTTCTCTCCTCTTTGCTTGTCTTCTCTTGTTTTCTTGTCTTCTCTTCCCCTTCCCCTCCATTCTTTTTCCATTTATTATCTTCCTTTCTCTTGCCTCCTACCCTCCCCCCAACACAGGCTTTTGTACAGTGGAAATGTAATTAATTCAGCCACAATAGACTTAATTTTGAATAAAATATCAGAGACATAAATTTTTGACAAGAGAATTTGTTTTTTTAAGATGAATGATACCTGATCTATTTAAACCCAGCCGTGTATGTGTGTATGGTGTGTGTGTGTGTGTGTGTGTGTGTGTGTGTTGTATGTTTGAGACAAAGAGAAGCTAGTAGAGAAGGAGAGATTGAAGATAGAGCTGGGGAGACAGGAAGGGAGGATTTTCAACAACTTCCTAAGAAGGAAGGATACAGAACATAGATGTTATGCTTAACCTTAGACAGATGCCTGTAAGTCTAGGAGGGTTGTATCAGTTCGGATGGAAGGAGGTTCATGTTATTTCTGGCCTTCGTATTTATGGTAAAGTGGAGGGAGTACTTATGGCTCTCTGTATTTATGGGAGACAGGAGGAAGGGGACTTAGGAAAACTGATGAAGACCTGAACTGGCTTCTTGGGTGAATGGGAGAGAATGCTGATGAAGGGCCCACAAAAGATCCATACCAGTGTGGAAAGCTCATCTGAGACTGAAGTCCATCTCCATGCATAGGAGGCAGACATTTTGGTTTGAACTAGGTTAGGGGTTCTGCTATTATAAAAGTACAATGGATGGACTAGTGGCAAGGGAGGTTGAAAATATTAGTAAGATAGTTGTCTAAAGTGGAAATGAAGAAGACAGTGCTGATAGTTTGCATGGGAAATAATGAAAGGGCCAAAGGACTAAAGAGTTAAGTGAGTTAGAAGAGTAATTTTAACAACAATTTTAACAAGTGTTGGAGAGGATGTGGAGAAAGGGGAACACTCTTACACAGTTAGAGGAACACTCTTACACTGTTGGTGGGAATGCAAGACTTTGGAACTGCAATCGCACTACTGGGTATTTACCCCAAAGATACAGATGCAGTGAAAAGAAGGGCCATATGTACCCCAATGTTCATAGCAGCAATGGCCACAATCGCCAAACGGTGGAAAGAGCCAAGATGCCCTTCAACAGACGAATGGATAAAGAAGATGTTGGGGCACCTGGGTGGCTCAATGGGTTAAAACCTCTGCCTTCGGCTCAGGTCATGATCTCAGGGTCCTGGGATCGAGCCCCGCATCGGGCTCTCTGCTCAGTGGGGAGCCTGCTTCCCCCCAGCCGCCTGCGTTTCTACCTACTTGTGATATTTTTGTTAATTTATTCGCAAATAAATAAATAATAAAATAAATGATAAGTAAATAAATAAAGAAAAATAAAGAAAATCTTTTAAAAAAAAAAGATGTGGTCCTATATACTATGGAATATCACACATCCATCAGAAAGGACGAATACCCTACTTTTGTACCAACATGGATGGGTCTGGAGGAGATTATGCTGAGTGAAATAAGTCAAGCAGAGAAAATCAATTATCATATGGTTTCATTTACTTGTAGAGCATAAGGAATAACATGGAGGACATTAGGAGAAGGAAAGGAAAAGTAAATTGGGGGAAATTGGAGGGGGAGATGAACCATGAGAGACTGTGGACTCTGAGCAACAAACTGAGAGTTTTGGACGGGAAAAGGGTGGGGGCTTTGGGGAGCCTGGTGGTGGGGGACATATTGCATGGAGCACTGGGTGTGGTGCATAAACAATGAATCTTGAAACCTGGAAAAATAATATTTAAAAAAATGAAAAAAAAAAGGTTATCCCTATTCTTCCTCCCCCAGCATCTATTCCACCACCATCTCCATAATGCCGTGTACTTCCTTTTCCCTGGTTCAGTACTCCACTCCTCCACCCCCAGAAATTGTCCTCTGCACCCACAAACTGCCTCACCATATCCAGTAATCCATCCTATATCCTCAGACTCTTCCCTGAATCTGTTACATAAGATCTCATCGCCACCACTGCAGTCTTCTAGAGTAGGATTAATCTTTTCTGTCCTCAAAGCAAGATGAAGGGTGAAATTGGTGTTCTGCTTGCTCCCCATTTCTGCTTTCAGACCATTACTTCCCTATGCTCCTGAAATAAACCCCCAAACTACAAAAGGCCAATTTAAGGCCACTTAATTATAGGCCTTTTTTCCCTCTTCACCACTCATCAAATTACTTTAAGACCACTTCTTTTTATGTAGCGATGACTTTGGTCCCTGATCCATAGCTTTTCTTCCCAATTTAAGCCCTAGCCATATCCTGAGTGATTTCAACGTCTCCAAAAATAACCCAACTGACATCTCAGTTTCTTGATCTTCTCATCTCAAAAGACCTTATCTTTCCCCTTAATCGCACACACTCATAGCTACGCCCCAGATCCTGCTATGACCTGAAATGGCTTCATTCCCAAAGTCCCGGGTTCAAGCATTCCCATCCTCAGCAACAAACTCCTATGCCCAGTTTTCTCAACGAGCACTATGATCACTCCACAGCTCCCAACATCCACGGATCCATCTATTTCCTCCCAATCTATCAGGGCCCTTTTTTCCTTCCTTTGTTACTTAGCTTAGATCCTATGGTTCATCATTTCAGTAACGTTCTTGCAAATACTAAGCTTCCTCGCCTTAAACTTGTTTTGTAAAACCCCTACCCTGCTAAATCCAATTCTGCTTTCTCTGTACATTCACCTGAGCACAGTTAGAGAAGTTTACACAACAGGTTATACTGATTTACAAGAAATTCAAGATCATCAATCCTAAATGCATCCACTTCACTGCCAGACAATCCTAGTGAATTTCTTTGATCAACTCATTCTCCAGAAAAGGTATTTTAATCCTTTTCCATCTCTTAAACCCCAGTTCTCCTTCATATATATGTGTATATGTGTACATACACACATATATATACACATACATATATATATATATATATATATATATATATATATATATATATATATATATATTTGTGGGTGCAGAGGAAAATTTCTGGGGGTGGAGGAGTGGAGTACTGAACCAGGGACAAGGAAATATATATATATATACACACACACACACATATATATATGATTTATTATATAGCTATATATATTTTAGCTATATTTTATTAGCTATATATTTATTTATATAGCTATATATTTATATATTATTTTTATATATAGCTATATAATTTCTATATTATTTATAGATAGCTATATATTTTGTAATATATTATTATATATTATATTATATATAATTATATATTATTATATTTAATTATATAAATATATTATATTTTATATAAATTAATATATATTAATATATAAATATATGTTTATATTTTATATAAATTTATATATAATATATTATGTATGATATAATTTATTATAAAATATATAACTATATATAAATAATACAGAAATTATATAGCTATATAATATATAGTTACATATGAAAATAATATATGAATATATAGCTAATAAAATATAGCTAATAAATATATATTATATATTATATATAATTAATATATTAATTATATATTTTATATATTTATATATAATTATATATGTACATTTCTATATATATATTTATATACATAATTATATATAAATATAAATATATATTATATATAAATATATAAAAATATAAATATATAAATATAAAGAAGTATAAAAATATATATTATAAATATATAGTATATATTTATATATAGTATGAATATATATAGTATATTATAATATATTATTATTATATTTATATTATATATTATATTATATTTACATATAAATGTTATATAATATATATTATGTATTATATTATATTTTATAATATATATTATATATTATTTATATACATAGCTATATATTATATAGCTATGTAATTTATATATTATTTATATATAGCTATATATTTATTAGCTATATATATTAGCTATAGCCTTAAATATATAGCTATATATATTTATTATATAGCTATTATATAGCTATAAGGCCTGTATATACCCATCCCTCCTCTCTTCACATCCACCCCTGCTCTCAGCAATTCTTCAAGCATCACAGAGAAAACTATCTGCTTCCATCCTCATCTTATTCTCTTCTGTTACACGAGAAAAAGTTGATACCACTCCTCTCCAGTGGCAATCCCTCTATGTATACTTCTGATCCCATTGTCTGCTATCTTTCCAGAGCCTTGTGTTATTAAGGATCCCTTCTCTTTCTTGTTTGTTCAGTTTCCCCCTCTACACTGGATCCTTCCCAACAGGTTTAAACATGTTCAATCATTTCCATTAAAAAAAAAGAAAACAAACAAAATATTGCTTAACTCCACACTTCACTCAAGCTACCACCATTCCTTTCACAGCCAAACTTCTTGAAAGAGTTGTCTCTTCTTACTGTCATTGTTTCCTTGCCTCCTATTTATGCCTCATCCCATTTCCATCTGGTTTCCAGCCGCTTTACTTATGGCAAAACAGCTCCTGAGCAAGTCACAGTAACCTCCATATTGTCAAAACTGACGGGCATTTTTCATTTCTTATCTTTCTAGACTTCTTGGCAGCATTTATTTGACCACATAATCACTCCCTCCTTCTTGAAATGTTCACTTTCCTTGGCTTTTTAAAAATTGAACTTATTATGATTGTAGATTCATCTGCAGTTGTAAAAAATAAGACTGAGATCTCACCCTTCACCCACAGTTTTCCAGCAGTAACATCCTGCAAAGCCATATTATAATATCCTAACCCGAACATTGACAATGATAGTCAAAATACAAAACAGTTCCATCACTGCGAGGATCGCTTATGGTGCTTTTTATAGTCACAGCCACTTCTAAGTGCTCTCAGATCCTTGTTCTCCCTCATCCCTGCCCTTAGCCACTATATGTTCTCCATTTCTAAATTGTGTCATTTTAAGAATGTTATATAAACAGAATCATAAAGTATGTAATCTTTTGAGATTTGCTTTTTTTCATTCACAATATTTATCTGAAGATTCATCCAGGTCATCACATGTATCAACCAATATTTCATTTTATTGCTGAGTAGTATTCCAGGGTATGGATGTACCATATTCTTAAAACCTATTTACCTATTCTCTAGTCATCTGTTGAAAAACACTTGAGTTGTTTCCAGTTTGGAATTATTAGGAGCAAAATCTCAATGAAGACTTATGTATAGGTTTTTGTGGGAACGTAAATGCCCATTTCTCTGGGATAAATGTCCAGGAGTACAATTACTGGGTCATACAGTAGTTGTACGTTTAGTTTTATAAGAAACCGACAGCCTGTTTTCCACAATGGTTATACCATTTTATATTTCCACCAGCAATGTATGAGTGATTGTTTCTCTGCATCATTCAGCAGTTAGTATTATTACCGTTTTGATTTTTCCCATTCTGGTAGGTGTGTGGTGGCATTTTATTGTGGTTTTATTTGCATTTTTATAATGCCTAATAATGTTTAACATTTTTTAATGTGCTTGTTTGACATCTGTACACCCTCTTCAGTCTGTTCATGTCTGTTTATGTCTTTTGCTCATTTTCTAATTAAATTGGTTTTTTTCTGTTGAGTTCTGAGAGTTCTTTATATATTTTAGATATGAGTCCTTTGTTAGATACATGGTTTGTAAACATTTTCTCCTGGTTTCTAGCTTGTCTTTTCATCCTTTTAACAGAATATTTTGTAGAGCAAAATATATATTAAGTTTTTAATTAATTTTTAAGTCTTATGTAGCCCTAGATCCAGAAGATTTTCTCCTATACATTTTCTAAAGTTTTATCATTTTACACTTTATATTTACATCTGCAATTCATCTTAATTTTTGTATAAAGTCTGAAGTTTAGGCTGAGGTTCTTATGTTCTTTTTTGTGTGTGCCTGTGAATATCGAATTGCTTATCAAATTTGCTGTTTGTTGAAAAGGCTATCTCATTCCTGTATTGAACAGCTTTATAAAAAAAAAAAACAGGGCGCCTGGGTGGCTCAGTCGTTAAGCGTCTGCCTTCAGCTCAGGTCATGATCCCAGGGTCCTGGGATTGAGTCCCACATTGAACTTTCTGCTCAGCAGGGAGCCTGCTTCTCCCGCTACCACTCCCTCTGCTTGTGTTCCCTCTCTCGCTGTGTTTCTCGCTGTCAAATAAATAAAATCTTTAAAAAAAAAAAAAGTTGAGCATATTTGTGTGGGTTTATTTCTAAGTTCTCTGTTCCGTTTTAATGACCTATGTGTCTTTCCCTCTTCCAATGCCACACTGTCTTCATTACTACAGCTGTATAGAAAACCTTAATAAACAATGCTTGTTATGTTTACCACTGTATCCTCAGCCCATTGAACAGTGCCTAGCAAATTGTAAATACACAACACATATTTAAATATTTTTGGGGTGGAGCTGTTGTGGGTGAGAATGACATTATGAGCTATGCTATCTAATGGAACTTCCTCCAATGATAAAAATTTTCTCTCCCTGAAGTATGGCTAGTGCAACTGAAGAGGTGAATTGAAATTTTTATTTAATCTTAGTTCATTAAAATGTGAATAGCCACCTGTGCATAGTGGTTACTGTTTGGGCTGCACAGGTCTAGAGGGTAGCCATGAAGGAGGGTAACTAAAATGGAGGCATTAATAAATCATTAGGTTTTAAGAAGTCAAGAGCCGCTAGGCCAAAGTTTTGGATGCATAAGCCAGGTGAACAGTGACACCCCCAGGACGATGACATGAACACTGGCAAGAAAGGTTATGTGTTAGGGAGCGCCTGGGTGGCTCAGTTGATTAAGTGTCTGCGTTGGGCTCGTCATGATTCCGGGGTCCTGGAATCAAGCCCCACATGGGCTCCCTGCTCAGGGGGGAGGCTGCATCTTCCTCTCCCTCTGTCCTCCATCCTGCTCATGCTGTCTCTCCCTCAAATAAATAAAATATTTTTTAAAAAAGAAAGAAAAGAAAAGCTATGTGTTAGAGGCTAAAAGGCCAGGATTACTTTAAGGGCATGACCAGTATCCAGGCAACAGAAACAAGGTACAGTAAGTGATTGACTTCACTGGCAGATGCCTTGACATTGTATTTCCAAGAAGGCAGAAGAACAGTGGCCTGGAAGCTTCCTCAGAAAAGCAGGAGGATGCAAGTCCCTCTTTCGGTCCCTAGAGATGAATGTCCTTGGCAAAATTCCAGAGTCAACTAGGACGAGGAGCAAGTAGCGTTTGGTGAGGCAGAGGAGGAACATGTAGGAGAGCTTGTTTCTCACCTAACAAAGGACCTGATGGACACAGTGGACATCTTTGTGAGGGAAGGGTGTCATGGGAAGAAGAGCTGGGGAGAAGTAGCACAAAATACTATGAGAATGGGAGAGACGACTGCAGCAAGCCTGCCCACCCCCAAAACTGTTGAGGTGGTGGCAGAGCTGGTCTCTTGGGAAAAGTCTCTGTTGCCCTGATTATGAACTCCATAACAGAGTATTTAGCTTTTGAACCCTTTTTTGAAGGAAAGTGACTTTCTGTAACCACGTGATATATATGAAACATTGCATAACGAATCGTTAAACACTACATCAAAAACTAATGATGTACTATATGGTGGCTGACTGAACTAGATTAAAAAAAAGAAGTTATCCTTCAAAAAAGAAAGTCAACATTTCGTGTAATAGATTTTTTTTATTGTGGCAAAATAAGCATAACGTAAAATGTGCCATTTTAACCATTCAAAAGTGTACAGTTCAGGGGCACTTGGTACAATCATAATGAATAATTTTCTTTCTTTATTTTGCCTGATAAATTAGATAGATGATCCATTTTATTTATTTCTTTTAATTTTTTTAGTTTAAATTCAATTAGCCAAGGTACAGTGCCTCATTAGCTTTTGATACAATGTTCAATAATTTATTAGTTGAGTATATCACAAAGTGCACGTGATATGATGAATACATAATTTTAAACAAGAAAAGGAGGGTGCATCTATGATGATGGCCAGTAATGGAAACCTGGTGGCTTCCACTGTTCTCACAGCTCCAAATGCAACGAAAGTATAGGCTCGGGCTGCTTCAGACTAGGTTCTGGCTGAGGAACATGTGATCTTGAAGCATCTGGTGGCTCTTGTTTGTAGGCTCCGAGTTGGGTGCCGATCTCTTTGGTTCACTTGAAAAGAAGGCATAAGTCAATATTCAGTCTAGTTCCCTCCTTCTGCCTCTGAAGAGGCCAGTAACACACTATTCTGAGCCATGACATTAATGAAGCCTAGTAGACTAGCCTTGTTTCCAAAACTATAAAATGCAGTAATAGTCCCAGAGTTGTCATGAGGAATATATATGTGACGAATGTATTTGCATACCGCCTGACACATAGTACACTCTCACTAATCAGTAGCTATTATCATTATTATGTATGGTCATGATCCAACTCTGCCTTCTGTTAAATCTATTAGAACAGAGGATATATCCCCTCTGTTCAACTGTAATCATGTTAAGTGCAAGGACTGTGCATACTCATTTTTTTATACCCTATAGGTCCAGTACGTAATAGGAAGTGCATATGCATTTGTTGAATAAAATAATTATTCTTTTATGTCTACTTCCTTCTTTCTCCAACCCTAGACTGAGTCTACATGAAGAAGTATGGTTGTTAACACAAGTTTTGGGGTCAGACAGGTTTGAATTTTGGCTTTGCCATTTATTACCTATGGGACCTTTGGCAAATTACTTGACAACCCAGCATCTCATATATAACATGAAGAAAATAAATATCTACTTCATAGAATTAAACAAGAAAATATAATACCTAGGAAACCCTAAATATTCCACCAGAAAACTATTCAACGTAGCAAATTCAGTGAGGTTGCGGGATACAAAATTAATATAGAGAAATCTGTTGTATTTCTATACTAATAACAAAGTAGTGGGAAAAGAAATTAAGAAAACAATTCAATCTACAGTTGCACCAAAAATATTAAAACACCCACGAATAAACTTAACAAGGAGGTTAAAGACATGTAGTCTGAAATCTATAAACATTGATGAAAGAAATTGGAGACAACACAAACAAATGGAAAAACACACCATGCTCGTGGATTAAAAGAATTAATATTGTTAAAATATCCGCACTACCCAAAGTAATCTACAGATTCAAGGCAATCCTTATTAAAATACCAATTGTATTTTTCACAGAACTAAAACAAATACTATCAAAATTTCTATGAAACCACAGAAGAGTCTAAATATCCAAAGCGATCTTGAGGAAGAAGAACAAAGCTGGAAGTATCACAATCCCAGATATCAAACTATACTATGAAGCTATAGTAATCAAAACAGTATGGTACTGGCACAAAAACAGACAAGAGGATCAATGGAACAAAATAGAGAGCCCAGAAGTAAATTCATGCCTAGATGGTCAACTAATCTATGACAAAGGAAGCAAGAATATACAATGGAAAAAAGACAGTCTCTTCAATAAATGGTCTTGGGAAACCGGCAGCTATATTCAAAAGAATGAAAGAGGACCGCTTTCTCACACCATACACAAAAATAAACAAAAAAAATAAAATAAAAATGGATTATGGACCTAAATGCTGAGATATGAAATCATAAAAGTCATAAAAGAGGTGCTAATGAGCAGCTGGGGGTTGGCAGAGAAGCCACCGTGATAAAAGGGGTTTCCCCTACACCCTCTATATCCCTGGCCTCTGAAGTAGGCTCAGCCCCAGCCAAGGGGAGCAGGTGCAAAGCTCAAATCCTGATTACGAGCTCGTCTCACAGATGAGGAGCCCGAGGATCAGAGAATTTAAGTGACTTGGCGGAGATCGTGCAGCTATTAAGTGGGGAAGCTGGAGGCAAACCTAGGTCTGACTGCTGAGCCTACTGTGGAGAAGGAGGCGACAATTCCAAGGTCATTATTCTGAGAATCCAGATTCACTGTGTATGGATAAAATGCAGAGGGGCACTGTGGTTATTCCCGTTTTTCTGATGAAGACAGCACAGCTTGGAGAAGGGACAAAGCTTGTGCCGGGCTGTGCCATTTGTGATGGAGGGGCCTGGATGTGAACCCGGGCAGGCCGACGGCAAGGCTCCCACGGTCGATCATTGGGCCACCTGGCTGCCGTGAGCCGTCCTTCATGGAAGCAGGACTTTGCCTCACGTGCTTCCCTGGCCTTATAGTCAAGACACCTGGGGCCCATCCCCAGCTCCCCCACAGGCTGGTGTGTGACTTGGGTCCTTTGCTGACCTTGCTGTAGCTCAGTCGTCCACCTCTCGTTAACTAACAGTGCCTACCAGAGCAGGACTTGGGAGTGAGTCTAGCTATCATGACCCTGAAGCACTTAGCTCCAGCTGGGAACACGGGAAGTGCCTGGGGCGGATGGAATTGCCCAAAGACGGCCATACCAATGTGGATGCCTTCCCACAGGCTCTTTTTCCTATGTGACGGTGACATTCCTTCACTGGCCACTGGGTTTAGAATCCCTCCTCTTGAAGCAGCATGTGTCTTGGCCAACAGCGTACAATGGAAATGACACTGAGGCTAGTCATGAAGTGTCCACCTGCCTCTCTCATTTATTCAGTCTATCTTGACACATGGGCCCGGCTGTCTGAGTCTTCCCACCCCGCGCACCAACCAGAGTGAGTGAGACCAATGGCCCCACCTCGGAGCCACTGCCTGGATGGAGGAGGGAAGAGACAAACTGTCCCCACCAAGCCCTGCCCCGACTGCAGATCTGTGAGCAAGATAAATGTTTTTCTTTTTAAAAAATAAAATAAAATAAAAGTCACAAACGAAAACTAGACAGTAATCTATTTGACTTCAGCCTTAGCAACATTTTTCTAGATATATCTCCTCAAGCAAAGGAAAAAGAAGCAAAAATAAAC
The DNA here is from genome assembly GCA_028646535.1 of Procyon lotor. Classification (NCBI taxonomy): domain Eukaryota; kingdom Metazoa; phylum Chordata; class Mammalia; order Carnivora; family Procyonidae; genus Procyon; species Procyon lotor. The sequence continues at coordinate 33,690,522 of CM053612.1, forward strand.
TATTAGGACTACACCAAAATAAAAAAAGACTTTGCATAGTGAAGGAAAGCATCAACAAAATAAAAAGGCAACCTACTGAATAGGAGAAGATATTTGCAAATGATATGTCTGGTAAGGAGTTAATATCCAAAATATACAAAGAACTTATACAACCGAACACACAAAAAACAATCTGATGAACAAATGGGCAGAAAACCCGAATAGACCTTTTTCCAAAGAAGACGTGCAGATGGCCAACGGATACATGAATATGTGCTCAACACCACCATTATCATCAGGGAAATGCAAATCAAAACGACAATGAGAGGGGCGTGTCAGTGGCTCAGTCTGTTAAGCATCTGACTTCAGCTCAGGTCATGATCTCAGGTTCCTGGCATCTGGCCTGTGTTTGGCTCCACACTCAGCAGGGAGCCTGCTCGTCCCTCTCCCTCTGTCCTTCCCCCCACTTGTACATGCTCTCTCTCTCAAATAAATAAAATCTTTAAAAAAAAAACTCACAATGCGGTACCACGTTACACCTGTCAGAATGGCTATAATTGAAAAGATAAGAAATAACAAGTGTTGATGAGGATGTGGAGAAAAAGGAACCCTTGTGCTCTACTGGGAGAATGTAAATTGGTACAGCCACTTTGGAAAATAGTATCAAGGTTCTTCAAAATCTTAGAAATAGAAATACCACACAATCAAATAAAGCTACTACTGGATATTTATCTAAAGAAAACAAAAACACTAATTTGAAAAGATACATGCAGTTTATTTATTTCAGCAATATTTACAATAGCCAAGATATGGAAGCTACCTAAATGTCTGTCCATAGATAAATGTATAAAGAAGATATAATAATACACACACACACAATTGAATATCTAAGCCATAAAAAAGAATGACATCCTGCCATTTGCAAACAACATAAGTGAAACTAGAGGGTATTATGCTAGGTGAAATAAGTCATACAGAGAAAGACACATACCATATGATTTCACTTATATGTGAAATCTAAAAAACAAACAAAAAAGCAGAAACAGACCCATATATACAGAGAACAAACTGATGTTTGCCAGAGGGCAGGGGAATGGGAAGGATAGAGAAAATGGGTCAAGGAGAGTGGGAGGTACAGGCTTCCAGGTATGAAATGAATAAGTCACTGGGATGAAAGATACAGCATGAGGAGTCTTGTCAATGGTATTGTACTGGTGTTGTATGATAGCAGGTGGTAGTTACATTTGTAAGCACAACATAAGATGGGGAGTTGTGGAGTCACTGTGCTGTACCCCTGAAACTAACATAACATTGTGTGTCAACTCTACTTCCATAATGAAGGGTAAAGAACAAAAAATACAGTAAAACACAATGCCTGTCACAACTAAGTGCTTGAACAGTAATAATTTCTACTACTACTATTATTACGATTATTAATTATTATCTATTTCTTTTGGAAAAGGAGCCATACCTCCCTGACCTCTTCTGATGATTACAGAATGGCTTGGTAAGGAGTGTGACATACTCACACAGGGAATAGGACTTTTTCTTTTTCTTTTTTTTTTTTTAAAGATTTTATTTATTTATTTGACAGAGAGATCACAAGTAGGCAGAGAGGCAAGCAGAGAGAGAGGGGGAAGCAGGCTCCCTGCCCAGCAGAGAGCCCGATGCGGGGCTTGATCCCAGGACCCTGAGATCATGACCTGAGCTGAAGGCAGAGGCCTTAACCCACTGAGCCACCCAGGCACCCCGTGAATGGGACTTTTTCAAGGAAGATTTCCTGGAGTTGGAAAAGCAAGAATGAGACAAGCGGGCAAAAGAAACTGAATCAACCATAAATAAAATTGGGAAGCATGTGACATTTGTTTGTGATGCTGCCCTTCCTTGCCTGGGTCACTACCTCCAATTTAGGCTCTTACTGATATGCCCACCAGGGCTGGCATGTTGTTTGCCAATGCTCCTGAACCTTCCCCTCGCCTTTTCTCATCACCAAAGCTTGCTTTCTCTGTATGTTCTAGACTCTTGGAAACCAATCAGAAACTAATTTACTAATCTGAGGTCAAACGTTAACAAGCTACTACTAATTTCTTGTTTCCTCATGAAAGAGACTGACTTTGGTGAAAATTGCAGGTCTGAGGAGGGGGAAGGACAGGGAAGAACTTTGGTCAGAGAAAACTTTCCCATGCTGCATAGGACAACTGCCTACTCAGCCCTTGGATGGAGTGAGCCTTGAACAGAAGAAAAGGAAAACCAAGTGGAATGGGCACATCCTGCCCAGTAAACTCCTTTGATGTCCTCAAAGAGCTAACAAGTACAACAAACACTTCAAAGTTGCAGCCATCCCCTTTAGCATTCACACCCATTGTCACAGTCTTTTTTGATACCCTCTTGAGGCTTCCCCAACCCCTGCCTCCCTCAGATCCAGAGTCTCTTATCACCTGCAGTTGCCACCAGCTGGTAGACCAAACTCTAGAGCTTCCACTGTCTTTGGGTCTCCATTCCAATTGTAGCCCTGCCTCTCTCCACTCATCATTGGGCATTTCTCGATCACCTACTGTACATAAGATTTGTCATTCCTCCTGGCTACTATTGAGATTATGCAATGTGTGGGCCTTTATGTGCTGTGCCACTAGTAATCTCACAGAAGGAGATCTATTTGGGCTACTTACCCATGAAAAGAGATAGTTTTCAATTGATTTACACACATGGTTCCTTTTTAAAAAAAAAAATGCACAAATAGGGGCACCTGGGTGGCTCAGTGGGTTAAAGCCTCTGCCTTCAGCTCAGGTCATGATCTCAGGGTCCTGGGATCGAGCCCCACATTGGGCTCTCTGCTCAGTAGGGAGCCTGCTTCCCCCCCCCCCACTCTGACTGCTGCTCTGCCTACTTGTGATCTCAATCTCTCTGCCAAATAAATAAATAAAATCTTTTTAAAAAATGCACAAACACTAGAATGATCAACCATCCTGACTTGCCCAGGACTGAGGAGTTCCTTGGGATGTTCAGGGATCAAAACTATAGACAATTGGGATGGCTGATTACCCTTAAACATTTATTGCCTGCCCACAGTTTACCTTGCATGACTTTAGGCACTGATGGTTTGCCTTCTGGGTCAGCCTTAAATGAATCCTAGGGCAAGTAATTCTTCAAGGCAGATATGTGCTGGTTAAATGTTTAACAACCTGATCTCTGGTAGGAGTGGGGGGGATCTTTATATGTAGCAGCTGCTGATTTCTGTGGTATAAACATTCCCACCTTAGCCAATTTCAAGTTACCAAGGTGATGTCATTGAACATGTAATAGAGAAAAGATGCAGAGTAGAATACCACCATTTAACATTTCTGCCACAAGCTTCCAAGGAGCAAGATGGTGACAGAGTAGGGGACCTAAATATCATCAGGTCCCAGGAGTTCAGCTAGATAGTTATCAAACCATTCCAAAAACCTAACTCAACAGGAAATAGAAGAAAAGAAGAGCTGTAATTCTAGGAACAGAAAATTGACCACTTTCCAGAAGGTAGGACATACAGAGAAGTGAATCCAAGGCAACATTCGGAAAGAGAGATTGGGGGGGGGGGGGGCAGCTCCCGGCAAGCAGTAGAGCAGCGGAGCACAAAATTGGAACTTTTAGAAGTCTGCTCTACTGAGGGACATTGCAGGGACTCCACAAGTAGCAGATCCAGGGAGACTCACCTCCAGGAGGAGTGGTACAGGAGCGTGCGGCAGTAATCTGCTGGGTTTGGAGACTCCAAACGGGGCGTGCACCAGAGATAGAAATGCCTGATCCAGCCCTGGTGAGCACGGAGTGTAGCTGGAGACCAGGGAGATGGGAAGGATTGACTGCTTTTCTCTGAGGGCGCACTGAGGGGTGAGGTCCTGAGCTCTCGGCTCCTACGGGGCAGGAGATTGAGAGGCCGCCATCTTCATTCTCCTCCTCCAAAGCTGTACGGAAAGCCTACAGGGAAGAAAAGTTCCTGACAGCAAACCGGAGCAGATCACTTAGCCTAGCCCCTGGCAAAGGCAGTGCAATTCCACCTGGAGGCAAAGACATTTGAGAATCAATGCAACAGTCCCCTCCCCCAGAAGATCAGCAAGGACATCCAGCCAAGACCAAGTTCACTGATCAATGAGAACTGTAAAACCTACAGCATATGGAATTCATGGCTTTTTTCCATGATTCTTTAGTCTTTCAAAGTTAAATTTTTTAAATTTTATTTTTTTCTCATTCTATTTTTTTTTAACTTTTCCTCTTTTCTATTTTAACATTTTTTAACTATTTTATCTTATCAATACCTTTTTAAAAATCTTTTTTAATTTTCATTGTTATAGACATATTCTATCCCTTCATTGTCTTTAACCTTATTTTTTGTATATAGGTTTTTCTTTCTTTAAAATTTTGGGATACAGTTTCTTCTAATCAATCAAAATATACCCTAAATCTAGTATATGGCTTTGTTCTAGTCTCTAGCCTGATCACATTCTTTCCTCTTTTTTTTCTTTTTTCAACCAACTTCTTATCAATTCCTTTTTTAGAATCTTTTTTAATTTTCATCTTTACAGTCATATTCTATCCCTTCATCATGTTTACCTTTATTTGTGCAAACACTTAAGTTTTTTCTTTAAAATTTTGGGAGGCAGTTTCTTCTAACAGACCAAAATACACCCAAAATCAAGTGTGTGGCTCTGTTCTATTCACCAGTCTAAATATATACATATATATATAACATATATATATTTAAATAATATTTAAATATAAAATATTTATATTTAAAATAAAAATATTGGGGTACCTGGGTGGCTCAGTGGGTTAAGGCCTCTGCCTTTGGCTCAAGTGATAATCTCAGGGTCCTGGAATTGAGCCCCACATTGGACTCTCTGCTCAGCAGAGAGCCTGCTTCCCCCTCTCCCTCTGCCTGCCCCTCTGCCTACTTATGATCTCTCTCTCTGTCAAATAAATAAATAAAATCTTTAAAAAATAAATAAAATAAAAATATTTAAAATAATATTTAAATATAGTTAAAAATATCTATTTAGGGGCACCTGGGTGGCTCAGTGGGTTAAAGCTTCTGCCTTCGGCTCAGGTCATGATCTCAGGGTCCTGGGATCAAGCCCTGCATCAGGCTCTCTGCTCAGTGGGGAGCCTGCCTCTCTGCCTACTTGTGATCTCTCTCTGTCAAATAAATAAATAAAATCTTAAAAAAATATATCTATTTAAACAACATATATAATATAATATAAATATATTATATAAAAATTATATTATATTATTAATATATAATTAATTATTATATAATAATTATATTGATATAATTAATTTTAATTATATGATTATTGTATATTATAATTATATTAATATATTATATATTATAATATATAAATGTTATAAATATATATATATAACACTAAAATATATATATTTTAGTATTTTGTTCTCTCATTCATCTATTCTTATCTGGATAAAATGACAAGGTGGAAAAACTCACCACAAAAAAAAGAACAAGAGGCAGTACCGGCAGCTAGGGACCTAATCAATATAGACATTAGTAATATGTCAGAGCTAGAGGTCAGAATGATGATTACCAAGGTGCTAGCTGGGCTTGAAAAAGCATGGAAGATACTAGATAATCCCTTTCTGGAGAAATAAAATCCCTTTCTGGAGATATAAAAGAACTAAAATCTAAACAAGTTGAAATCAAAAAAGCTGTTAATGAGGTACAATAAAAAATGGAGGCTCTTACTGCTAGGATAAATGAGGTAGACGAGAGAATTAGTGATATAGAAGACCAAATGACGGAGAATAAAGAAGCTGAGAAAAAGAGAGCAAACAACTACTGGACCATGAGGGGAGAATTCAAGAGATAAGTGATAACATAAGACAAAATAATATTAGAATAATTGGGATCCCAGAAGAAGAAGAAAGAGAGGGGCAGAGGGTATATTGGAGCAAATTATAGCAGAGAATTTCCCTAATTTGGCGAAGGGAGCAAGCATCAAAATGCAGGAGGCACAGAGAACCCCCTCTCAAAATCAATAAAAATAGATCAACACCCTGTCATCTAACAGTAAAACTTACAAATCTCAGAGACAAAGAGAAAATCCTGAAAGCAGCTCAGGACAAGAGGTCTGTAACATACAAAGGCCGAAATACTAGATTGGAACAGAACAGAGAACCCAGAAATGGACCCTCAACTCTGTGGTCAACTACTCTTTGACAAAGCAGGAAAGAATGTCCAATGGAAAAAAGACAGTCTCTTCAACAAATGGTGTTAGGAAAATTGGACAGCCACATACAGAAGAATGAAACTGGACCATTTCTTTACACCACATACAAAAATAGACTCAAAATGGATGAAAGATCTCAGTGTGAGACAGGAATCCATCAAAATCCTTGAGGAGAACACAGGCAGCAACCTCATC
>CM053612.1:33697016-33711551 GCA_028646535.1 Procyon lotor
GGGGGGGGTAGTGGGGTAGGGATAGGGTGGCTGGGTTGTGGACAATGGGGAGGGTATGTGCTGTTAAGTGCTGTGAAATGTGTAAGCCCGAAGATTCACAGACATGTACCCTGGGGCAAATAATACATTATATGTTAATAAAAAGAAAAAAAAAAAAAAAAAAAAAAAAAGGGCTAGTATCCAAAATCTAGAAAGAACTTATCAAATTCAACACCCAAAGAACAAATAATCCAATCAAGAAATGGGCAGAAGACATGAATAGACATTTCTCCAAAGAAGACATCCAAATGGCCAACAGACACATGAAAAAAAGCTCAACTTTACCTGGCATCAGGGAAATACAAATCAAAACCACAGTGAGACATCACCTCACACCAGTGAGAATGGCTAAAATTAACAAGCCAGGAAACCACATGTTGGCAAGGATGCTGAGAAAGGGGAACCCTCCTACACTGTCAGTGGGAATGCAAGCTGGTACAGTCACTCTGGAAAACAGTATGCAGCTTCCTCAAAAAGTTGAAAATAGAGCTACGCTATGACTCAGCAATTGCACTACTGGGTATTTACCCTAAAGATACAAATGTAGTGATCCCAAGAGGCACATGCACCCGAATGTTTATAGCAGCAATGTCCACAACAGCCAAACTATGGAAAGAACCTAGAACCTAGATGTCCATCAACAGATGAATGGATAAAGAAGTGGTACACACACACACACACACACAGAGGAATACTATGCAGCCATCAAACCCCCCAGAAATCTTGCCATTTGCAACCATGTGGATGAAACTAGAGGATATTGTACTAAGCAAAATAAGTCAATCAGAGAAAGATAATTATCATATTATCTCACTGATATGAGGAATTTGAGAGGCAGGGAGTAGGGTTGTCGGGGGTAGGGAGGGAAAAAATGAAACAAGATGGAACTGGGGAGGGAGACAAACTATTAAGAGACTCTTAATCTCAGGAAACAAACTGAGGGTTGCTGGAAGGCTGTGGGGGGAGGGATAGGATGCCTGGGTTATGGACAATGGGGAGGGTTTGTGCTATGGTGAGTGCTGTGAGTTGTGTAAGACTGAGGATTCACAGACTTGTACCCTTGAAGCAAATAATACATTATATGTTAATAAAAAAAATAACATCTCCATCACAAGATACAATAGATGTGAATAACCTCAAGAGCACAGATAGTAAAATGTTGAATAATTAGGAAATGGTGAGTTTAGAGTATTTATGATCATTATTTTAATACAAATTTATTTAATTGCAAGTTTATATCATTTAATTTCTAATAATGGCTTTAATATCTGACTTCCAAACTTCTTGGAAATATAACCACCAATATAACCACCAATATTCATGAGTCAGTATGAGCCAGTTCCAGCACATCATTGAAAGAATCCTGGGTAAGTCATTCCTTTTCACCATGCCCATGTCTCTTTCCCAGGGGTATGCTACAAACGATTGAAACCCACCACTTAATTTATTCCTTTAATTTGAGCTCTGCCTTTGATATACTAAGAAGAGCAAAACTAGGATTAAGGACACTTAAAATTCTAATCCCAGTCTTATGAATTGACTGTGTGATCTTGCCCTCTTTGGACCCCAGGTTTCTTAGCTGTAGAATAAGGGCGTTAGACAACTGATCTTCTTAAATAAATCTTTCAGACATGCTGTGTGTGTGTGTGTGTACGCACACGTGCATGCAGGCGTGCACATATGCGTGTGTTTACAGCTCTATTAAGGTATAATTCACATAAAATAAGCTAGACATATTTAAAAAGAACAATTTGACGAATTTTGACTGAGATCACCATGACAAAAAAGATAATGAGCGTATTCATCACCTCCAAATATTTTTGTGCCCCTTTATAATGCATCCCTTCCTGTACCCAACTCTGTTGCTAGGTAACCACTAATCTGCTATCATACTTTGAATTTTCTAGAACTTTATAAAAAATGGAACCATATAGTATATATGTATTTTGTTCTTTTATTATTTCCTTTCTTCTGCTTGTTTTGAATTGAAATTGTTCTTTAGTTTCTTATTTTGGAAGCTGAAGTCATTGATTTAAGATCTTTCTTTTCTAATATAGTTGTTTGGTGCTATAAATGTCCCTCTAAGTGCTGTTCTAGCTATATCCCACAAATTTGTATGTCTCATATTTTCATATCATTCAGTTTAAAATACTAATTTTCTTTGAGACTTAACTCTCGAGTCATGGATTATTTAGAAGTGTGTTATTTTCCAAATATTCAGAGAATTTTTCATATCTCTTTCTTTTACCAATTTTTAATTTAACATCATTGTGGTCAGAGAACATACTTTATATGACTTGAATCCTTTAACTTTATTGAAACTTGTTATACAGCAGAGATTGTCTATCTTGGTAAATGTTCAGTGTGCCTTTGTAAAGAATATGTTTTCTGTTGTTGTTGGGCTGAGTGTTGTGTAGGTGTCAATTAGGTCAAATTTATTACTTGTGTTGTTCAAATTGTCTACATATTTTTGCTTATTTTCTGTCTCCTTGGTTTGTCAATTAGTGAGAAAGATATCGAAGTCTCTAAAATTGTGGATTTGTCTATTTTTCCTTGCTCAGTCAGTTTTTGCTTCATGTATTTTGAATGTGTTATTTAGGTTCATATGTTTTTGGGTTTGTTATGTCCTCATGATGAATTAACCATGTTATTGTTATAAAATAGCCTTCTGTACTTCTGGTAATATTCTTTGCTGGCAATCTGCTTTATCTGAGGATAATACAGTCACTCCAGCTTTTTAAAAATCAGTGTTAACATGGTGTATCTTTTCCCTACCTTTTATGTTTAACCTATTTGTGTTTTTATATTTAAGGTGGGTTTCCTATAGGCAGCATATGGTTGGTTCTTCTTTTAATTTTGTATTCTACCAACCTCAACCTTTTAATTGTGCTGCTGTGAGACCATTAATTTTAATATGATTATTGATATGGTTCTGTTTAAAACTACCATCTTGCTATTTTTTTTTACCAACTCTGCCTGTTAGCTAATGTCTGAGAACTGCCATTTCATATATTTTGCCCATTTTTTGAGTTGTTAATGTGGGAAGATGAATCCATTCACTGTTACTTCATCATTGCTGCAAGTAGAAGTCCTTCATGTTTTGTTTTTCATAGATTTGTTATTTATACATGTGCCAAAAAATGTTCTTCCAGCTAATCACTAGTCTTTTCATTTTATTTATATATTTTTCCCATAAAGAGATTTTTTAAATTTTGATGTCAAATCTTTTATTCTTTTCCTTTAGGCTTCTGTCATGCTCATAAATGCCTGCCCTATATTTTCTTCTAAATTGTCACGTTTGAAAAGAAGAAAAATACTCCTCAGTATAAATCAGTTTTATTTCTAACATCAAGTTTATTAATTATAAAATTAATACATGCACATAGTAAAAACATCAAGTAGAACAGAGGGCTATAGATTAAAAAATGGAAATTTCTTTCCTTTTCTCTCACTGCTCCTGCTCATCAAATTCCTCTTGACAGAGATAACTCTAGTTAGCAATTTCTTGCATACATTCTTCCACACATATTCTGGACATATATGTACACATGTATATTTATCCTTTTGGATACAAACAAGACATACACAAACATACACGCACACAGAGTTCTGAAATCTTTCATTCAATATTATATCCTTAAGTTTTTAGTGTGACTGAGTTTTTTCAGATGTTTACTAGACTGACAGAGGGACCAGGGCAGTTAGAGAAGATGGAAGGGGATGTGCACAGGAAAAGGCATATTAGTCTCTGTAAAGCCAACACTTAGCACAACACCTGGCAAATAATAATTCTCAATAAATAAGTCTTAAATAACTAAAGGGAAAGAACTTTAACAAAGTCTTGACCATTCTTCTCAGGCCAGATGTGGGCTCCTGACTGAAAGTTATCATCTCCTGGGGTAGTCAGGAAAAACACATGATGATGGATGAGGACATGGAAGCTGGACCTCTCACTTCCAGTACTCCTCACTATGTGTCCCTTCTCCTGCTAGCTTTACTATCTCCGGCACACACATTTCATTCAAATGCACAGTCAACACCAACTACACAGCAGGAAAATCTGGGAGCTCAAAGACTACATAGCTGAGTTATATTACATTCATACACTCCTACAAAGAGCCGCCATTCCAGTACCTACTGTGCATGGGTTGGCACCATGTTGGGAACAACCGCCCTGCAAGGTTAATGTCAATTTATCCTCATTTTACAGATGAGAAAATAGAAACTGTGAGTCTGTGTGACTTATTTAGGGTCCCAGGGCTAGTCAAGTAGCTTCCAGAGACAACTCTACACCTTAATCAAGTCAGCCTGCCTTTCTGTACAGCCCACACCACATTCACTCCTATTTTGTGAACTTTGCACCATTTTCTTTGCCTGGTATTCCCTCCCTCCACTCGTTTCATCTGGTGTTCTGTGGAAGCTAGACAGAGAGAGACACATGGGGTTGTGTAGGAGCCATGCTAGGCTATGCAATACACTGCCAGGAGTGAGGAGGGAGTCAGCCATAGGAGGCCATAAACAAGAACACACACATGGCTAGGTATTAAAAGTTCAGAAAGGGAGCTGAGCCTGGGAACTGGAGAGCACCCTTAGGAGCCTAGGATGCAGATACTGCTGCAGCTCAGAGAACTCTACTGCCAACATTTCTCTCTCCCTAGGCACTTTGGGTGAGCTGCTCACAAACGTAGCCCTGTTGCCTGCATTCTTATAGCCACGAGCCAGTATATTTCCCCCGTCTCAATCCTGCTCATTCTCAAGGCCCACATCAAGATGTATCTCCAGGAAGCCTTTCCCTATCAATCCAACTCATCCCTCTCTCTCTCTTTTGTGAATTATAGTTTTACTTAAAATCAGCACCATGAGACAGAAGATGTGTTTGTGTACCCTTTTGCCCTTTAATCATCTCAAGTATCTTATTTCTTCAGGTTGACTCATTCACATCTTTTTTTCCTATTATCTCCCTGCCTGGCCTGGGTATTTTAAATCCTAGCTAGATTCCAGTCCCAGTTCCCTCACTAATGAGCTGCGTGACCTATAGCTAGTCACAACCTCTCTGAGCTTCATCTTCCTACCTTTGAGGATTTCTGTGGAAGCACAGTAAGCTTTATAACACAACATATGAATGTAAGGTATTACTGCTGAAGTCATTTGAACTAAAGTGCTTCTGCCTTTTACATCCTACTTAGTGGATGATTTCTATGTAACAAATAGCTATCTCTGCCACTAGCTTCACACTAGGGTCTGCAGCAAAGGTTAATAGGATTAGAACAAAAATATTGCACAATTGTTGAACATGGGTGCCAGATTTGGGGGGGGGTTCTATATGCAGCTGATTCAGGGGCTCTCCTTGGAAACTACCAGGTGATTCCAGGCTTGCTCATTTTTAAAGCTTCCATCTTTCTGAATGTTTCTTCATGTAAATGATCCGTGTCAATGCTATGAAAAATGAAAAGAATCTAGTGTCAAGTCAAGCCAACAGATGCCTTCACTAGTTTTTCTATCCTCGAGGATAAGATTCCCATTCTACTTGCTCCCAGCACCATTCAGTAACTTCACCTGCTCAGCCATCTACCTCCTCCCTCAGCCTTGGCTGCTCTCCTTGAGAAAATGCTTCACTTCCTCTTGGACTCTCACTCTCGTCGCGCTCTGCCTTTGTCCAAGGCCCTGCTGCATTAGTCCATTAGATCCCGCTCCTGTATATGTAACCTCTTCCTCTGTACCGGCTCCTTTCATTCAGCCTACAAATTTGCCTATCGTCAACAAAGCCAAGAAAGAACAAACAACTCCCTCCTTCCTGCAGTTACACAAGTCCTCCCAGCTACAGCCCCAAATTTCTTCTCCTTTTCACAAACTTACTTACTTATTTATAAGAGCGAGCGAGCGAGCGAGCATGAGCAGGGGGTAACAGACTCCCCATGGAGCAGAGAGCCGGATCCCAGGACCCTGAGGTCATGACTTGAGCCAAAGGCAGAAACTTAATCAACTGAGCCACTCAGGTGCCCCTTTTTCACAAACTTCTTGAAAGATGAGTCTCTGCTCTTTCTCCCCTTCCTCATCTGCAATCTTTTCAAGTCACGGCACTCTGGTTTCCAGCCTACCACACCACTGAAACAGCCCTTGACAGAGTCACCTATGGCTTCCTAAGGACTAAATCCAATGGATACAGGTTTCAGTAGTCATCCTTTTGGCCCTCTCTGCTGCATTTGACACCATTGAGCACTTCTTCCTTGAAACTCACTTTTCCCATAGCTTCCAGGACACCACTTCTCTTCTGGTTTACTGCATGGATTTTCCTTTCCATACCCACCTCTTAAAAGTTGGTATTGCCCAGGGCTAATTCCCTAGAGATGTTCCTCAGAGATTCTTCTCTTCTCACTCTCCCTAGAGGATCTCACCCATTGTCATGGCTTCAGCTATCATCTCTGGGACACACTCTTATATCCAACTGTCCACCTACTAGAAAACTTCCCACAGTGTCCAACAGGCACTTCAAACTCCACATGTGTCCGCAGTTAAAACCCACTGACTACAAAAGAAGGTACAAGCTCTTTCAAGTGTGTAGTGAGATAAAGATTTTAGTTTTTAGTGCATAGAAGCTAATCTTTATCTAGCAAAAGTGAAATGAGTAACCTTGCTAATTATGGAATTGTAGGGTAACTAGATATTTAATGTCATGGAAGTGTAACAAGACCTTGAGAATTTTTTTGAGTGATTTAGCAAAAGCTGCCTTACCTCTTGATGTGTAGAGCTCACTGTTGGGCAAGAGATGCGTCAATATGCTTAGGAAGCCCAGTAGTCTTCTGGATGTTAGGAGATCGATTACTCTCAACCCCTTCTTTCCAAATTTAGAATTAGGAACATGCATCAGGGTGTGTTAGGAGCCTTTATCCAAGGTCCAGTGCCTGGGAAAGGCACTGAGGCCCATAAAATAAAATTATTTTGAAGAAAGAAAAAAGCTCAAGTGGGGACCCTGACTCAACTCAGGGGCCTACCTATACCTTTGTGGGGCAAGGGCAGGTCTCATATATATATATATATATGTATACACACACACACACACACACACACACACACACACACACACACCTGTGGCTGATTCCAGCAGCTCCTCTAGAACCAACCACACTGACACATGCAATACTTTAGAGAACAATGGCTGCATGTTTGTGTGTGGATTAATAGATCTGTAACCGCAGAGCTCGAGTATGATGGCACTGCAGGGCTAGCAGGGATCCAGACCAGCCAGCACATCACTGTCTAGTAACCAAATTTCTGTGGGACTGGTTAAGGTCAGTTCTTAACACCAGCCCCCTGTGGCAGTGAGAAACAGAGCAGCAGTGGACTGACTCTCCAATGAACTTTGGAAGCAAAACTGGCTCTATCTTGGGGACCAGTTTTGGAAAGGTGAGGAAAGGACTCGAAATGGACTACTACTAGAGTATGTGAGAGAAAGAGAGCAATGACTGAGTTTGCACTCAGAATTCTGCTAACAGGTCAGATGGCATGTAAGCCTTTGCCTACCCCCTTAGTCTCACTTCTTGACACATTCTGCTTTGTAACTTTATGCTCCACTAAGAGCAAATTCCTTCCCACCCTTTCCCCCATCAAGTACCATAAACCATGCAGTATATTATCTGGCTACCTTGTTCAAGCTATCTCCTGAGAGTGGACTACCCTTCTTCATCCTTACCCCCATTTCTCCTGCCAGTAGTCCTAAGACTTAACTCAGGTGGTCCTCCCTCCAAGAAGCTTTCCCTGACCCTCTTGGACTAGGTGAGTTGTCTCCTGCCCCGACTCCCTTAAGAGTCACCCTATTATATTCAATTATATATTATATACACATGTAATATATATAAATATTGTATAGATATTACATATCTATATTATATTCTTCAGTTTATGTGCCTGTCTCTACCACTACGCCCCCTGGCCCCTGAAGAGCACAAATTATATCTTGTGTCTTATTCACTCTTGTTTCCTAGCACCCGGCATACTTGCCTAGCACATAGCAGATATTCAGCAAGTACTCGTGGAATGAATGAAGGTGAGCTCTGCCACTCTAAGGCTACAGTGTCTTTTATTCCTTGACTTTCTGAATGTCTAGACACATGGTCTTTATCGAACATGTCATTAACTGTCCCCTTTCCTTCCCTCTGGATGCTCTAAATTACTAACTGGTCTTCTATATAAATTTACTATATGCAAAGCCGAGCCAGGAACTTTATGGGTTGGGGGAGAACACAATGAGGAATAAGATTCAGCCCCACACTCAAGTAGCTCTTAGAAAATAACCTTCTTCCTCCAGTCTTTGCAATTTCCAGCTAAGACTCCCCCATTTTAGAGGACTCTCCTTGAATTACACCCCCTTTCAATCCCACCACAACATTAAATCATCCATAATTTCCTTTCACCTTGCTTGGGTAAATATATATTTCTATTAATTACAGCATTGTTTATCTTACATATACTCTAACAATCAAAATTGATTTGAGGTCAGTGAATGGTGTCCATTCTGTGAGTGTGTGTGCGTGTGTGTCCTTTATTTTGTATTCTGAGCTATTATTGCACACTGTTATCAACTTGTCGGCTGACAAATTGTAAGGGTTTGAAGGCTGCCCTGAAAACACAATGGAAGCACATTGGTTAAAAGGCAAAGAGCAAGAAATACAGGAAACAGTGTAATAATTTATAATAAAAAGCAAATAACAGCATGCCATCACAAAATAATTTCTCCTCACTGTCACTTAAGACCTTTGCTGAAGCATACACACTACAGAGTGCTACCACATTAAATTATTCAATATTTGAAAAAACATTAGAATTGATCATTAAGCTTTATCCCAACCTGTTAACAACATAGACTGCAATCACCACTTTTGAGAAAGACACCACGGAATGGAGGTCCCTAAATCTCTGAGGCTCATCATGTCGTGGATGATTCTCTTTCTGGGCAGTAATCACCACACTTTCAAGCCTTTGAAACTAACATACTTCACTCTGCGAGTAGAGAACCAGCTTCTGTTTCAGCCAGACTTGTAATCAGGCCTTTATGTTGTTTTCATTTACACTTCAATCCATCAAATTGGCTTTGAAATGTGGAATTTTTGCACTCGGCCTTTATTTTCTGCTATGTGTTCCAGTTCTGAATGCCAGAGAGGAATGGCCATTTGGTCACTGGTTAACTGCCAACACAGCATAGCTGTATCCTAATTAAGAGCGACTTTGTGTGTCATGCCAGCCTGCTGAGCTGGCAGATGGACATTGACCAGAAAGGGTCAAGACCTCCACTTCCTATAACTGCATCATTACAGCTTCATTTCCTTGAGTCTTGAAGATTCTCAAATGTAAATATTTAAGACCCCCTGGCAAGTATGAGAAGAGAAAAGGGAAAGAATCTAACATTTATGGAGTACCACCTATGTGCCAAAGGCTGTACTAGGTACATTTATAATTAATGTTTCACTTCATTCAATCCCTCTGTTAACACCAGATAGTCAGGTACTAGTATTAGCTCCATTTTACAAACATGGATACTAAAGTTCAGGGAGGTTAAGTAAACATGGTCATGTAGCTTGTGGATGCTAAACCCAGTATTTAAGCCAGACCTAATAGAATCCAGATCTGGTACTCTTCTTCCTATGCCATGCTGCTTCTCGTAGCAGTGAGATCCAGGGCTGCCTGTTTTCTGCCTCAAGCCCTGTCCCTGTGTCCAAGGAGGAGGCCTGCTGGTCACTTCACTTACTTTGATATTTTGCCTAGGCACGGCTTGCCCTCAGTTTTTCTTCTTTCCTCGCTGCAATGGGCTATGATCAAACCCAACATGTCTATCTTGACTCCTTCCCTCCCACCTCCCCCCCATCATAGTAACTTACTAGAATGTCTGTAGTTTACATATTGGCTGAATCAGTGCATCACATAGCATTTGCACTCCAAAATCCTTAAGGTCATTTCCACTTAGGTCCAGCAATGTTAGGTTCTCATTTCTCTTGAGGACAGAGGCAAGGGCTCCACAGCACACATCTGTGAGATGACACTCTCCTAACCTACAGGGAATTGGGGATTCAAGAAAGACATCAGTGTTACCCCAAGTTCCACCATGAACCTCCATTTCATATAGAGCCAGGAACAAGAGCCCAGTGAGCAAAGAGTCGCTGTGCACTTACCACAAGGTCTGCAGTTTGCAGGAGGAGTGTTTTAGCCCTTCACACAGGATCTGCATACCCTCATCCCCTAAGTCATTATCACTGAGGTCAAGGTCTCTTAGGTACTCATTGATGTAGAGTGCATTGCACAAATCCTGACAACACTCTCCAGTCAGGTGGCAGGTCCACAGTCTGCCAGGAAGTAAAGTAGAGAAGGCTGGCATCAGTTCATCTGCACTGAGTTACTTTAGGAATTATGTTTGCCCACTACAAAAACACATTAGAAACTCAGAGTATCGTGTAAAAGAAAAAAAAAATCCCTTGGGCCAGGGCCAAGCAGAGATTGTGGAGAGTGGAACGTTTATTTTCCCTAAATTATTTGGTTCTTCATTTATTGCTTCCTTGGAGATTCAATCACCAGGCCAAAAAATACTCATTTAATTTTAAGAGTTGCTGAAACATCAGGAAACTCTGCCTGTGGCTATAGTCCATGATACTTACGCCAGATCCTTTAACTGACAGTCAGGCTGTTTTAATCCTTCGCACAGCAATTTCAGTCCCAAATCTTCAATTTTGTTATTAATTAGAAGCAGCCTTGTCAGGCTCCGGGTGGAGCTCAGGACTTGGGCGAGGGACTCACAGCTAGCTGCAGAAAGGGAACATTCGGAAAGCCTGGAGGAATGGGGATACCAAGGTGGCTGTTAACCATGGAGTCCTACTGAACCTCAAGTGCCAAGGCCTGTGAGAACAAGGATAATCAGACACTTACACAAGATTCTCAAGAATACCCTTTGCATGCTGCAGACTTTCACAGAGATGCTGTATTCCTGTGTCCCCCAGGGCATTGGCAAACACAAACAGCTCTTTTAAAGTCTGACTCACTTGCAAGAAAGAAGAGAGCTCCATACAGCTAGCATCTGTTAGGTAACATGTGCTCAAGCTACCAAGAGAAAAAGGAGAGAAATCAGCCACTGCTGTCTCTAAGCTTTCTGAGAATGTTTTCCTAGCCTTTCTTCAAGTTCCAGCTCCTGGTACACCTCCTTCACAAAGCCACCTCCTGAGGTCTGCAGCCTATAGTGACTTCCTACCTTTCCCCGGACTCAGCTGGCATTTTTTTTTTTCTCCAAATATGTTTATTTTCTTTTTTCACTGTTACAAGATTAATTGTTCATGCACCACACCCAGTGCTCCATGCAATACGTGCCCTCAGCTGGCATTTTTAAATGATTCCACAGTGTTGAGCACTTCATTACACATTGAACTATGTTGTTCTCCAATTGGTTCATATCTGTGTGTCCTTAAAGGCAGCCTTGTCACTTATCCTTCTGATAACTCTACCCGCATCTAGTCCAGTGTTGGGTGCATTGTAAATATTCTGAATATTTAAGTAGTATCATTCCTGTAAACACACAAGATGGCTGTATACTGGAAAGAGCAGGAGATTTGGAGACAGATTTTGGAGTCACATCCTGACTATACCACTTTTGAGTGGTGTGACCTTGGACAAGTCACGTTTCCCTGTGACCTTCAGTTTCATCATCTGTACAATGGGGATTTAAAAATCCATTTTATATGGTTATTGGAAGGAATGAACTAGGAGTTCATAAGAACTTGAAGAAATAACTTCTCCAAGCCCAAGCATAGATCCTGGCACATAACAGGCATTTGACAAGTTCAAAGGTCATAAGATGATGCCAGACATTTCTAAGAAACTTACTCTAGCTTCTCCACTTTACAGTTGGAATGTCTGAGACCTTCACAAAGATACTTCACCCCTGTGTCTCCCAGGGGATTTCCACTCAAGTCCAGCTCAGTGAGGTTTGGATTTCAAATGAGAACAGAGGCAAGATACTTGCAAACAATCTCTGAGCTCTCAGGGAGAAAGCTAGCACACAACCTGGAAAGAAAGAAAGATGAATAGAGACAGAATTGGTTGCTTTTTTGTCCTACTCACCCCCTACCCACAGTACCTCATGAACAGAGAAAATAAGGGCCCCCATACAAGACTGCCAACTTTGAAAATGCCTCAGCCTCCATGGTAGAGAATCGTACTTTGCTTGCACAACACTGTGTTCCCCAGCAGCAACTCAGCAAATGTTGACTGCCCCTCCAAAAGTGTTGGGAGGAAATATCAAGATGACCTAATCTCATTTTAACTCCCTGCATGAATTTAGAATTCTATCTCATAGCTTCTTTCAAATCCCATGGGGGAAATGGTATATCTTAAATAAGCTTTATAGTGAAAAGATCTAAAAGTCCATTATTTATTAATTTTCCATCCTTAGAGACCCAGTCCAGCATCATCACCCATGTAATATTCCTTCTTCAGGATGAACAGTGGTTTTTTTAACTGACCTTCCCGTCTTCTCAATTTTTATTTCTCCATATTAAGTAGTACAATTTCTGGAAACCCATCAACTTTTTTATCCATCACTTTCAAGAATTTCTATGATATATGCTATAATCTTTGAGTCCTCAATTTTCACTTGAGTTACTAGGCTCCAACCTTAGCCCTGAAGAAGGCTCATAACACATATGTCTATATCTCCCCAATGTAGAAATTTTAAAAAGAGGCATTTTGGTGGAAAAAAAGAGTTTCAAAGTAGATTTTAGAAAACTTTAATGTTAAATGATTTTTTAAAAGATTTTATTTATTTATTTGACAGAGAGGGAGAGAGATTACAAGTCGGCAGAGAGAGATGGGGAAGCAGGCTCCCCGCTGAGCAGAGAGCCTGATGCGGGGCTCGATCCCAGGACCAAGATCATGACCTGAGCCAAAGGCAGAGGTTAACCCACTGAGTCACCCAGGAGCACCAGAAAACTTTAATGTTAAAGAGCTTTTTATTTAAAAAAACCCACATATAATCGCTTCTCGGCCTTTTGGCTAAGAGATCAAGTGTAAAAACCCACATATAGGGGTGCCCTAGGTGGGCTCAGTCAGTTAAGCATCCGACTCTTGATCTCAGCTCAGGTCTTCATCTCAGGGTCATGAGTTAAAATCCCACACTGGGCTCCACACTGGGTGTGAAGTCTACTTTAAAAAAAAATAAGGGCGCCTGGGTGGCTCAGTGGGTTAAGACCTCTACCTTTGGCTCGGGTCATGGTCTCGGGGTCCTGAGATCAAGCCCTGCATCAGGCTCTCTGCTCAGCAGGGAGCCTGCTTCCCCCTCTCCTTCTGCCTGCCTCTCTGCCTACTTGTGATCTCTCTCTCTGTCAAATAAATAAATAAAATCTTTAAAAAATAAAAAAATAAAAGAATAAAATAAACCCACATACATATTGATATGTTAGTGATAGTTAATGTCACATTAGCTAGGTCCACATTTGACAAGTTCAAAGGTCACAAGATGATGCCAGACATTTCTAAGAAACTTACTCTAGCTTCTCCACTTTACAGTTGGAATGTCTGACTTAAAGCATTCTAGATGTATCTGGGAAGGTACTTTTTAGATGAGATTAACATTTAAATCAGTAGATTCTGAGTAAATTAATTTACCCTCCATAATTTGGGTTGGCTTTGCCTAATCAGTTGAAAGGTTTTATAGAAATAGACTGACCTCACTGGGGAAGAAGAGAGAATTCTCCCAGCAGAATGCCTTCGAACTTGAACTGCAACATGAGCTTTTCCCTGTGTCTCCAGCCTGTTGGCCTATCTTTTTTTTTTTTTTTTAAAGATTTTTATTTATTTATTTATTTGACACACAGAGAGAGATCACAAGTAGGCAGAGGCAGGCAGAGAGAGAGGGGGAAGCAGGCTCCCTGCTGAGTAGAGAGCCTGATGCCGGGGGCTCCATCTCAGGACCCTGAGATCATGACCTGAGCCAAATGCAGAGGCTTTAACTCACTGAGCCACCCAGGCGCCCCCTGTTGGCCTATCTTGCAAATATTGAACTTGACAGCCATCCTGATCTGTATGAGCCAATTCCTTAAAATAAATCTCTATACAGTTGGCCCCTGAACAACACAGGTTTGAACTGCACGGGTTCACTTAAACACTAATTTTTTTAAAAAATATAGTCCAGTACTATAAATGTATTTTCCCTTCCTCATGATTTTCTTAGTAACATTTTCTTTTCTCCAGCTTACTTTCTTATAAGAATATATATAAAATACATACCACATATAGAGTACGTGTCAGTGAATTGTTCATGTTATCAGTAAAGTTTCCAGTCAATAGCAGGCTATTACTAGTTAAGCTTTTGGAAGGTCAAAAGTTATACTTGGATTTCCGACTGTGGGGGATGGGGTTAGTGCCCCAAACCCTGTGAGGTTGGCACCCAACCCTTGTGAGGTTCAAGGGTCAACTGTATATTTAGATACATCTTATTTGCTCTGTTTCTCTGGAGAACCCTAA
>CM053612.1:33712051-33740997 GCA_028646535.1 Procyon lotor
TCTGCTCCTAGAATTGCTGTTCTTATTCTCTTCTCTCTGCTGTTGCGTTTGCCGGCTTTTAGAGTGATTTCCTCCTCTTTAGCTGGACTTCTGATTCCCAGGGCTCTCTGTGCCTCCTACACTTCCGCCATCTTCCCGCTACTCTCCTACTTATTACTTTCTAACACACTTGGTAATTTTCTAATATATGCAGCTTATTATTCATTTTTATTCTTTCCCAACTAAATTGAATTATTGGCCCCAATTCTCAGCCTTTGCCATGAACTTTGCAAGTCCACACAACAGAAGTGAGACTTTTCCCCCACCTCTTGTCCTTGAGCTCAGCCTTGAGACTTGCTTTGGCTAATGAAATATACACAGATGTGACTCAAGCAGGGGCTTGGAATATGCTTGCAGAGTTGGACACATCTCCTCTTGATTCTACCACTGGCATGAGTGAGCCACGAGAGACACAAGTGCCAGCTAATCCAGTGGTCTGAAGAGAAATGCATGAAGCAGAGCCACACCAGTTTACTCACCATCCTGAAGCAATTAAAGTAGTCACTCCAGCCTAAATCAGTTGCCCAAAAAAGCTCTGCTTAATCACATGAATCCTGGCTAGGCTCCAGAAATGTGGGAATAAGTGCTTAATAAGTTCTTAATTTTTCATGCCACTAAGATTTTATAATTGTTGCTATGTATCATTGTGACAACAGCTAACTGATACATCTTGCTAGGAAATAAATGCCTATAAAGTGTTTGGCATACAGGAGACATTAAATGTCTATTGAATAAGTTGGATGAATGAATAAAAGCTTTTTTAAAAAAAATCCAAAGCCTAGTCTACATTAAATCAGAATCTTTGATGATGAGGTTTGGCATCAATTTTTTTTTAAAGCTCCCCAAGTGATTCTAACACTCAGCCAGGGAAGAGAGCCACTGTTCTAAGATTCCATTATTTTTGGCAGAGGAGAGTGTATTGGTGATGCACACAGGCTTTGGAATCAAACAGAAGTGTCAAAGCCCTGACTCTAGTTACTATGAGTAAGTAGTACTTACTTACTATGGGACAACCATTGAATTAACATCTCTACCCCTCAGACTCCTCAGCTATTAAATAGGAATAACAACAGTACTTTCCTTACAAGGTTATTATGAACATTAAGTGAGATAATGCATATAAAGTCTTCAATACACTACATGGTACACAGCAGAGGCTCAATAGTCCTAAACCATAGCTAATATTGGCATTGCTATATCATTTGATACGGAGTAGAAATGTCTTTGAACTCACATAGACCTTACTTAAATTCCATTTCCACTGCTTTCTAGCAATATGTTGAGTAAATTGCTTAAACTCTGAGACTATAGTAGCCCACCTGTAAAATATTGTAATAATAACAACTTCATTAATGTGTTGTGAGGATTAAATAAAATGATATACATAAAACATTTAGCAGGGACCAAATGCAATATAAATAAATATGAAAGGGAAAATAAGCTGGCATTTATTATAACTGACAGAAAGAAGTTACATTCCATTAAAATCTCCACATAACAACTTCATTCTTACGAGATGGAATGTTCCCAGCACAGCATTATAGCCCCATACCCTGGACTCTTTTCCCAATTACTAGGAATATCATGTCCTCCAAAACAAAGAAACAATCCTCCAGTTACAAATTGCTCCAGGAAGTGTTCTGGCCCTCAGGTAATGATGCTGGAGGGATGCATGGCCACTTACTCTCTTCCTGGGAAATTTCAACCATGCACATTATTTGAATCATACTCACAACCTCTAATTATTTATCCCAGTCTAGCCCTCTACTCTGCAATATACATTTATACATCTGAAGGCTTATTCAACATCTCCACTTGGATGTTGACATCCATCTTTTTCTTATCTCCTTTGGTAGTTTTTATTTGGTTTGTCCAGCATTCTTCCACTGATCTGTGTTCTGATAAGAAACCCTATCACTCTTAGTGGAATAATCAGATTCTCTGTCCCGAATTTAAAAGCCACGGTGAGCCTGGTGGTGGGTATTAAGGAGGGCATATATTGCATGGAGCACTGGGTGTGGTGCATAAACAATGAATCTTGAAACATTGAAAAAATAAAATAAAATTTTAAAAAATAAGAAATAAAAGCCTGAGTAGAGACTTATAAGGACTGAGGTTCTGCTACCCAAATGCTCTGAGCTTCCTTAGTTCTGGACCTCCTTGAGGCCTTGTTTTTCAGCACATCCTTTGGTTTTGATCAACTCCAGTAGTCTTCCAAAAATCCATATTTTTACCTAAGTTATTCAGAACCAAGTTCTATTGCCTGCAGCTAAAAAACCCTGACATAGAAATTATACCAGAGAGTGAGTTACAGTCAACAGATGTCGAATCTCACCTCCAGGCCTAAAATGAGTCTTTGTGCTTTTTTTAAAATTGAGATTTAATTCACATATCATAAAATTCACCCTTTTAAAGTATACAATTCAATGATTTGTAGTATCTTCACAAAGTTTTGCAACCATCAGTATCTAATCCCTGAATATTTTATCACCCCAAAAAGATACTGTGCCCATTAAGCCAACACTCCCCATTCTCCTCAACCCACATTCCCTAGCAACCACAATTCTACTTTCTGTCTCTAAAGATTTGCCCATTCTGGACGTTTCATATAAACAGAATAATACAATAATGGTCTCTTGTGTCTGGCTTCTTTCACTTAGCAAAATGTTTTCAAGGTTCATCTATGTTATAGCATGTATTAGTACTTCATTTCTATTTATAACTGAATAATAATCTACTTCACATTCACTAGTATGGCTATAACTTTAAAAATGGAAAATGGTAAGGATGTGGAGAAACTGGAACTCTCATATACTGCTCATAGGAATATAAAATAGTGCAGCCACTGTGGAGAATTTTGGCAGGACCTCAGTAAGTTAAACATACAACTACCATATGACCTGGCAATTCCACTCCCAGGTTATATATCCAAAAGAATTGAAAACAGGTATTTAAACAAAAATTTGCACAAGGATACTCACAGCAGCACTATACACAACAGCAGAAAGGTGGAAACAACCCTAATGTCCATCGACTAATGAACCAATAAACAATGTGGTATATACTTACAATGAAATATTATTCAGCTATAGTAAGGAGCAAAGTATTGATATACGATACAACATGGATGAACCTTGAAAACATTATGCTAAGTGAAAGAAGCCAGACAAAAAAGACCAACATACACTTATACTATGACCAGAAATCCATTCCTAGATATTTACTGCTCCCTGCTGCGAGACAGCAATGCGGAATTGCTTAATGAGTATAATACGAGTTTCAGTTTGGGAAGATGAAAAAGTTGTGGAGATGGATAGGGATGATCACTGCATAACAATGTGAATGTAGTTAATTTGAACTGTACACTTAAAAATCACTAAAGTGATACATTTTGTTATGCATATTTTACCACAATAAAAAAAATGGGCCAAATATTTGACTAGATCGTTCCCAAAGGAAGATATACAATAGCACATGAAAAGATGCTCAACATCATTAGTCATTAAGGAAATGCAAATAAAAACCACAGTGAGGTACTACTTCACACCCACCAGAATGGTTAACATTAATAAGACAGACACTGTCAAATGTTTATAAGGATGTTGGTGGGAGAGGAAAATCGTACAAAGATATGGCAGTTTCACATAAAACAAAACATACACCTATACTATGACCCAGAAATTCCATTCCTAGAATGGATCCCCGCTGCCATATATATATATATATATATATATATGAATACTATACAAGAATGTTTATAGCAGTTTTATTCACAATAACCTAAACTAGAAACAGCCCAGGTATCTATCAACACAAGACTGTATAAGCAAACTGTGGTCTATCCATACGATGGAGTGTTACTCAGCAATAAAAAGGAATGAGGTATTGATACAAGCAACAGGATGAACCATGCAGAGAGAGCTTTATGCAAGAGAAAGTGTTATGTAATCTCATTTATATGAATTACTAAAATGTGCACAACTCACCTATCACAATAAATCTGAACAGTGACAACTGATGGGGATTAACTGCAAAAGGGGAACTCCCTGATAGGATAGAAACCTCTTAATAGAGGTTTTGGTTTTGTCAGTTATCAAAACTCAACCAATGGAACACACGGTTCTTATATTTAACTATAAGTAAATTTATTTTTAAAAATCATAAAGAAATATTGAACTCTGATTCATGAAATGGATACTAAATGGCATAGGGGTGAACTGAAGTGCAACTTACTCTGAATGCATCAATAAATAAAATGGACTGACAAGTGGACAAATATGTAACAAAGCAAACACAGCAAAATGTTGAAAATGTTAGAATCTAAGTGTTAGGTATATGGATAGACACTGAAAATTTGTTTGTTTGGGAAGTATCATAATAAAATTTGAGGGGAAAAATCCTGTGGGATATAGTAACAGAGAAGTTTATAGCCTTAACTGCATTTATTAGAAATCTATAAAAATGGAAAGAGTTTTCGATTTAAAAAGATCAAAAGGAAATAAAAATAATTAAGATAAAATCAATCATTATTCCACAAGGAGATGTCACCTCCCATCTGTCAGAATGGCTGTTATCACAAAGACAAGAAATAACAGGTGTTGGTGAAAATGTGGAGAAAAGGGAACCCCTATGCACAGTTTGTGGGAATGGAAACTGTTATACCTACTATGGAGAACAGTATTGAGGCTCCTTAAAAAATTAAAAATAGAACTACCAAATGATCCAGCAATTCCACTTCTATGTACTCATCTAAAGAAAACAAAAACATTAGCTTGGAAAGATATATGCACCGAAATGTTCACTGCAATTATTTGCAATAGCCAAGATAAGGAAACAACCTTAGTGCCCACTGATGGATGAATGGATAAAGAAAATGTGAGATAAATAGACAGATAATAGAATATTATTCGGCCATAAAAAAGAATGAAATCTTGCTGTTGGAGGAAGCTGTCAAGAGGATGTGTCTTCCAGCTGACCCATGACCTGGATCTAGGCCACTACAGGCTCCTCACTCCCTCCCCCATCCTTAGAATATGCAGTCCACTTGCCTTCTCATAAGCTATTCCAAGGACATAGCCTTGAGAGAGTAAAGTGTTGCTGAGATCATCTAGATGGTATACATGACTAAATCCCTTGAGGTCTCTATATAAACTTAAGATTCTGGTGGGCAGGTGTGAAGATCTACTCCTCTTGCGGCTGCTCAAGACAAGCCTCATAAGTTCCATTGCTTATTAAACTTGCCACCCACAAATCTGATGTAGTCTGCCTCTTCCTTGTGTCTCTCCCTGCCCTTCATGTATGGGGCCAGTTTCATATTACAGTAAGGAAAGTTTCCAAGGTGGCAAACAAACACCTGCCATTTTCAGCAACATGGATGGCACTTGAGGGCATTATGCTATGTGAAATAAGTCAGACAGGGAAAGATAAACTATATGATCTCACTTTTACGTGGAATCTTAAAAAAAAAAAAAAAATTAGCCCAGAGATACAGAAACAGATTGGTGGTTGCTTTAAGGGGTAGGTGAAATGGTGAAGGGAGTCAAAGGTACAATCTTCCAGTTACAAAATAAATAAGTCATGGGGATGTAATGTACAGTATGGTGACTAAAGTTAATAACACTGAATTGCATATTTGAAAGTTGTTAAGAGAGTAGATCTTAAAAGTTCTCATCATCAGGCATTTGGGTGGCTCAGGCACTTAAGCATCTGCCTCTGGCTCAGGTCATGATTCCAGAGTCTTGGGATCAAGTTCCGCAGCGGGCTCCCTGCTGAGCGAGGAGCCTGCTTCTCCCTCTCCTGCCTGATCATGTTCTCTCTCACTATCTCTGTGTCTGTCTCTCAAATAAATAAATAAAATCTTAAAAAAAAAATAAAAGTTCTCATCATAAGAAAAAAAATTCTGTATGGTGATAGATACTAACTAGACTTACTGTGGTGATCATTTCACAATATATACAAATACCAAATCATTACGTTGTATACCTGAAACTAATGTTTGTTAATTACACCTCAATAAAAAAATCAATAATTACTGAAATAGAAAGCAAACAATAAGAAAACAATAGAGTGGATCAATAAGAGGAAATGCTAGTTCTTTGAAAAGACTAATAAAGAGGTGCCTGGATGGCTCAGTCGATTAAGTCCTGACTTCGGCTCAGGTCATGATTCCAGGGTCCTGGGACGGAGCCCTGTGTCTGGCTCTGAGCTCAGCGGTGAGTTTGCCTGTCCCTCTCCCTCTCGCTTTGCCCCTCCCCTGCTCATGCACGCACATGCGCACATGCGCTAGTGCGCTTTTTCTCATGCACGCACATGCGTTAGTGTGCTTTTTCTCACGTAAATAAGTAAAATCTTAATGAAAAAAAAAAAAAGACTATGGGGTGCATGGGTGGCTCAGTCAGTTAAGTGGGCTCAGGTCATGATCTCAGGGTCCTGGAATTGAGCCCCACATCGGGCTCTCTGCTCAGCGGGGAGCCTGCTTCCCCCTCTCTCTCTGCCTGCCTCTCTGCCTACTTGTGATCTCTGTCAAATTAATAAATAAAATCTTTAAAAAAAAATTTTTTTAGCAAGTATGATTTCAAAAAGAAGGCACAAATTAACATAAAAATAAAACAGAACCAAACTACAAAAACAGACATTAAAAATTATCAAAAAAGTACTATGTATAACTTTTATACCAAAAACTTAAAAAATCTAGGTGAAATGGATAATTCCCAAGAAAATATATAACTAAAGTTGGCCTAAGAAATAAAAAACTTAAGCCAATTAATCATAGAAGAATATGAAATAATAATAATCTATTTCAAAAGTCGCCAGCCCAAAAAAGCTTTGTCAGAGAGTTTGACCAACTGTCGAGGAACAGATTACTCAAAACTTTATATAAAATTTTCAATATCAAAGGAAGAGGAAGTACTTCTAATAGCAAATAGAAAAGGAAGTACATAGTATCAATCATGAGATAGTCTCACCAAATAATAATAAAGAACCTGAATCTAATCAAGTGTTTAGCTCTAACTTCCAGTAAACAGGAAATACATGCAATACAAAAATAAGTAAAACAGCACCTCAAGGAAGTAATCAGCCAAATCCATATTGTGAGAGAGTCTACAGGACAAATGGAAGTGTCTTCAACAAACCAATGGCATGAAAATAAAAAAGAGGAGGTATTGCTCTGTCTTAGCTTTTTAAAAACGTGAAAGAAACTTAAGAGATATAACCTAATACAACAAGTTAACCTTGGTTGGCTCCTGATTAGAACAAACCCCAATGGTAAAAACATATTTTAGGCAATCAGAAAAATCTTCTATGTGCCGGGTATTAGTATGATAATGGCATTATGATTATATGAGAATATGTCCTTTGTGCTATAATTTTTGGGATACATACTGAACTATTTAGGAGAGAAGTCAGATGACATTCATGATTAGCCTAATACATCCCAGCAGAAAAGAGAGGAGGAGGATAGCTGAACCAAGTACAGTAAATGTTGATGGCTATTGAAGTTGAATTATGGGTACGTGGGGTTTATTTAACTCTCTACTGTTATTTATGTTTGAAGATTTTCATAACTGGAAGTTTTTAAAATACTATCAATGCAATTCAATGTAATAACAATTTAAAGGAGAAAACCTATATGTCCAACTTACAGGTAAAAAAGCAAATGACAAAATTTCATACCCATTCATGCTTTTAAAAAGTAAGCCCCCAAAATGTTAAGCGTTAAAGAAAACTTATTTAATAAAGAGCAACTACCAGAAACCCACTGTAAGCATTATACTTTATAAAATTTTAGAAGCATTCCTAATTTTTAATTTAAATTTTATTAGTTAACATATAGTGCAATATTGGTTTCTAGAGTAGAATTCAGTGATTCATCACTTACATACAACACCTAGTGCTCATCACAAGTGCTCTCTTTAATACCCTTCACCCATCTAGCCCATCCCCTCCCCCTTTCTCCATCAACCCTCAGTTTGTTCTCTGTCATTAAAAGTCACTTATGGCTTGTTTCCCTCTCTCCTTTTTTAATTTTCCCCTTCCCATATGTTCATCTGTGTTCTTTCTTAAATTTCACATTTGACTGAAATCATATGGTATTTGTCTTTCTCTAACTGATTTATTTCACTTAGAAGCATTCCTATTAAAGGGAGAGATAAGAAAGGATGTATGATATCATTGCTACTATTAAATCTCATACAGGGTCCTAGCCAATGCATTCAGGCAAAAAAAAAAAATGCACATTGTATACAGGTTGAAGACAGAGAAAAAACTATCAATTTTTGGGGCGCCTGGGTGGCTCAGTGGTTTAAGCCTCCGCCTTTAGCTCAGGTCATGATCTCGGGGTCCTGGAATCGAGCCCCGCATCGGGCTCTCTGCTCAGCGGAGAGCCTGCTTCCCCCTCTCTCTCTGCCTGCCTCTCTGCCTGATTGTGATCTCTCTCCTCTCTGTCAAATAAATAAATAAAATCTTTAAAAAAAAAAAACTATCAATTTTTGCACATAATCTGTTTATCTACCTAGAAAATCCAATAGAAGCAGTGAACAAACTATTAGAAACAAAACAGAATTCGGTAAAGTTGTTGGACACATTTGATTTCATACAGAACCCAATAGTTTTCTTATACACCCATAATAGTTATAAAATGAAAAAAAAATCCTGTTAATAGTAGCAACAAAAACTATAAAGTATCGAGAAATGACCCAAACAAGGTATGTTCAAGACATATGTGGGGAAAATTATAAAACATTACTAAAGAACTTAAAAATCTGAATAAATGGAGAGCCATGTTTATTCATGAAAAGACTCAATGTAAAGATGCAAATTCTTCCCAGTTAAATCTGTAAACTCAATGCAATGTCAACAAAATTCCCAATAAGATTCTATACGGGTATGATGACCTCATTCTAATATCTTTATAAAAAAGTAAATAGGCAAGAATAACAAAAAAAAAAAAAAAAACTGAAGGAAAAAAGAAGGCTCTTTCCATGCCAGATATTAAACATGTTATAAAACTACAGAAATTAAAAATGTGGTGTGACTGTAGGTATAAATAAATGGATCAGTAGAACTGAATAGAAAATCCTGAAATAAACCTAAGTATGCATAAAAATCTAGCACTGACTAAAGATTGCATTTAGAAGTCAATAGAGAAAGGAAAGAGAGAGGCATATATAAGGATTTATATTGCACCACATTTTATATTAGCAAAAAAGTTGGAAATGACCATATCAGTGGAGAAATTGCTACACAAATTATAGCCTATATAGTCTGTAGAATACTATGCAACAGTGAAAAAAGAACAAGTTAGATCTATAATGTACTAACATGAAAATTTCTCAGACATGAGTGAAAGCAAGTAGCAAAGCAATACATATAAGCACGATACAATGTATAGTTTTTAATAACACTAAATAATACCATATATTCCGTGTATATGAGAAAGAGAGCAAGAGAGTGAGAGAGACAGAGAGAGGGAGGGAAGAAGGTAGGGAAAGAGAATGTTTACAAATGAACAGAAAAAGGTCTAAGAGAAAATAATCCAGTGAATAGGGAGGAGGGAGAGCAGGGAGGAAATCCATGACAGAAGCTTTTAGTCTTCCCTTTAAAATTCTAATCCTTTGAAATAAAAATGTACATATTCGTGTGTCATATGGGAATTCAGTTAAATAAGAAATTTAAAGGCAGCAAAACAATATGAATGATTCCAGTTATGTAAAAAAAATTCTATATGTGTATAAGTACTTCTTTTTTAATATAAATGCATGGAAAGGATACTATAAGGATACTCACCAAACTGTTGATGGTTTTGTTTTGTTTTGCTTTGTTTTTTGGTGGGATGGAAAATAGGGAACAGGAAAGGCAAGTTTCAAAATTTATTCTCTCTATACCTGTATATTGTTCTGAACTTTTACCATGAAAATGTACTTATATATTACTGAATAATTAAAAAATAAAGACATGGGAAAAGTCAAAGGCACACTGTTAAGTGGAAAAAGCCAGTTGCTATATTTTATGTATAGAATATAATTATATTGTATACAAATCCAAAAATGTATACATGTATATGTGTGTATATACATACATATATTCTACTGTACACACACACAAGTACAAACTAGACTTTCACAATTTACATACTTCTGTTTGATTATTTTTATAATGAGCATATAGTTATGCATTACTTAAGAAATATTGTAATAATTTTCCAACATATACATGCAGCAAATTACTATGTTCTACACCTTAAACAATGTTATATCTCAATCATATCTCAATAACACTGGGGGGAAAAGAATTAACATACAAATAGAGAAATCTGACTATGTCACTCACTTAATCAAAACCCTTTAATTGTATTCCCATTGCTCCTAGAATAAAACCTAAAATAACTGAGGCCTGCCATTCAGCCTCAGCTCTCCCCCTTGCTTAATATGCCCTAGTCATAGGAAATGCCTATCAGTTCTTCAAGTCCCTTATACATGTTCTACAGATTCTTCAGGTCTCCTCCACACATGCTACTTCTTTCCTCTACTTGAGACATTTCCTCCACGCATCCCTTATCTACCTCTATCTACCCCAATTGATCCTTCAGTTCTCATCACTTCCTCAGGGAAGCCTTCCCTGAAATTTCGTACAAGGTCAGATCCTCCTGCTATAAGCCCTTATAGGAAGCCCCCCCCCCTTTTTTTTCCTTCATAGCTCTTCTCACAGTCTGCAGTCTTCTATTTATAGGGTGAGATTATTAATGCCAATTATCACTCCCCCTAGCCTGGAAGCTCCATGAGATCAGGACTTTTGTCTGTCTTGTTATATCCTGACATCTAGCAAGAGTTCAGTAAATATTTGCAAAATAAATGACTGCTCCATGTTCATCAGGGTGGACCTTGGCGGCTTTGGCACTAGCTCCATTCTCCTCTCCATTCCAACCCCTGCATCATATAAGCAACCTCAATGACTATGGATGACTCACCCAACACTCAAGTCTCACTGTCCCTTGATCTCTACTTCTACAATCCCCGATCACACGTCACTTCCCCTGCCGTTTCTAGCCATTAGTGTTCCAAACCACCTGCTAAACATGAGACTGTTCCTCTTCAGAATTCCTGAACTCCACTTTCTCAATCTCTGGCTACAAGCTCCCACCTTTACTAATTCTGGGTGCTCAAAATACCCACTCCTCATTCTCATCAAGATCTCCCATCCTTTGACTTCTCCCATTCTCCAGCTCATTTCCACCTCATCCCTTTACTCCGTAGCCAGTCTAGATTCCATAGTACACCACTGCAACCACTCTCTCATTAGCAGCCTCATTGCTCTTACCATTTTTAATCTGCCATTTTGCTGAGCAGTTACTATGGGCCACTCTGCATGCATTATCTCTGTAACTTCTCACAATCCCTAAATGAGGTAGAGACCACCAATGTCTCCTTTACAGATAAGGGAAAGAATTTTTAAGGGAAAGGATTCTTAAAGAAGTGAATTGATTTGTCCAAGATCACACAACCAGAAGGTGGTGGAGCAGGGTAGAGCTGGGATGTGAACAAGATCTGCCAGACATCAAGGTCAGTGCTCTGAACCAGTAGGTTATTTTTTCACTCAGAGGGAAAGGTACTCTGACTGCAACAGAGAGAATGAACCATAGGAGGGAGGAGGGCACGTGTGAAGGCTTCAACACCAACGGAGCCATCCAGGTGAGAGCTGATAGTGGGCTAATCATTATTTACCTGAACGTTGCAAATTAAAGACCCACTTACTTCAGGCGCGTGACTTTAGGGAATAGGATTGGTGGGCTTTGTATGAAGAAGCCACAGCTAAGTGTGCCTAGAAGAGACCAAAACGAAACTGTCAGTTCAACACACTCTTCCAGAATAAAATGTTTACATCAACTTCTCTGGAAATCTATATATTTCTACTTTTGCTGCCATTTATTAAATACTTCTGTGTGCTGGGAATTTATTGTAGTCCTGATTACACTTCCAACAACCCTGTGAGCTACTCCCTCGTTTTATAAATGAGGAAAGTGACACCCGGGAAGATGAGGACAATTGCTTCGGGTCCCAAGGTTAGTTAATGGCAAAGATGGGGTGAGAACCCAAGCCCGCCGGTCTCCTTGTAGTCTCTTCCTCCCCCCGCCCCGTCCCCCAAAGCGCCAACTTTATATATAGAGTCCTCCTTCCAACACTCCACACAGGCTGGCGAGACCCTGGGGTGGGAATCAAACAAGGGCGCCCTCCCAGTCGCTGCGCTGCAACCTCGGCAAGGCGCTCACCAGCAGATCTGGGGCTGATGAGCTCGTCCTCCACCTCCCGCGCCCCGGCTTTAGGGGGGATGGCCACGAGATCCTGGCTGCAGTCATTCACGGGACGGGAAAGGGGGGGGGTGATCCCGCCGGGTCACCCCTCTCCGAGGGCACCAAGAGCCAGAGGCACAGCAAACCCAGCCTCGAAGCCACCCCGAGCCCGAGGCGGGCCCGCAGAGAGAGCTGGCAACAGTTCGGCCACCTGTTCCGTTCCTCCTCTCACACAACCCAAAGACACGATGACAGATCCTAAAGTGACCTACGTGGGGTTTCTCCCCGCTTGGAGCCGTGATCCGGGGGCCACGGAGGGCCATCCGCGGGCCCGGGAGCCCTCTCTGTTTGCATGCAAACCGTGTGCTTTTATAATTTTTTTTTTTCAGGTGACGGTCAACAGTTTTCCCAGATTTTCCAAGGAGTCATGTCTTCCCTCCCTCGCCACCTCAGAAAATAAAAGTTAAGAGTCATGACTTTGGGCTCCGTCAGCGCGAGCGGCTCGGAGAGCTTTACCTCAGTCCCGCGCACGCCGAGTCAGTCCCGCCCCCGCAGTCAGTCAGCGGGCCTTTCCGCTCTCCCCTCCTCCTGACGCACGCCTACACGCAAGCAGCCCCCGCGCACGTACCCACGCAAGCGCCCCGCGCACGCGCTGCCAGTCTCCAAGCGCACCTCCACCACGGCGCAGTACGTCGCCGCACGCGCGCGTGGCCCTCACGCCCCGCCACAGCCACTCGTTCCCGCACAGGCACCTCTGCGCCCCCCTCCACACGTGCGCATCTCCCGCTTCCAGCTCGGGCCCCTGAGGGGCTGGCGGGGCCGGATCTCCCCTGCTGTCCAACCTCTCGGGCTGCGAGTTCCGGCCCCAGCACGCTCAGCTCACCCCGCCTGAGCCCACAGCAGCCCCGCGGGCCAGTCTCGACCGGGCCGCCACTTCCCTCCTCACATCCCGGGAGACATCGGGTGGGGTGTGGCACCTCCCACGCCCGGCCACCAGGGCCTTCAGGCGACAGGGAAGCCAGCCGCGGGAATTCGCTGGATTTCCCGTCCTTCCGAACCGGGTGGAGGCTGGGGGGGGGAGGGGACGTTTCTCATCCGCTGGCAAGAGCGCTCACCTGGTTCTCAAAGCTAGTTGGCCCTTCCTCAATTTCCTGCCAGGGGGAAGGGCTGTGGTGAGAGAGCCAAGGTCTTTGGGGCGGGGAAAGGGAAATGACTCAGAGAAGAGGCGGCTCAGAGGAGGGGCCGGCCTGGAAGCGGGGAGGCACTGGGGGGTGGGAGGGAAGGGGAAGAAAAAAGAGAATGGGAAAGTCTTGGCGGGGGTGGTTTTGAGGGTGTCTGGCACGGTCCTGAGAATCCTTCCTAGTCAAACCCAAATCCTGGCGCCACTGGCCGGGATCATTTCTGAGGTGCTGGGCCTTAAACTTGTTTACCCCCACGCCAGAGGCTGCTAGGGCTGGGAACTTTACTAGCTGCTCACCAGGCACCACGGAATCTACTGGTCTGGACAAGGGCACAGAGATTATCTCTTCATGTTCTGTGGAACCAGTAATAGTCTTTAGCCTCTAGGGTTGCTGGAAGGATTAAATTAGTTACTACATTTCAAGTGCTTGCAATAGTGTCAGAGACACTATAAGCAATCAGTGATAGTTCCTACTATTACAAAGGTTCATTCACGGGTGGTCTGTCTCCCCTCTAGATTATTATGAGTCTCACGAAGGCAGACACTATGTGTTTCAGTCATCACTGACCTCCAGCACCTGACACAAAGATCCTATCTAAACTATTTGTTGAATGAATGAATAAGCAAGTAATTGCATAAGTGCCAAGACCCGCTCTCTTCCCTGTAAAGAGTATATTTGTGGAAGTTTGGGGAAGAAAAGCTGTGACTGGGGAAGGTGGCACATAGGACCCCTGTTGGTTCCCATACCAAGTGCCCTGTCCTGCCCTTGGAAAGTGGAATGTCTTTGGCAATTTCCTACAGGGACAAATGGAAAACCGTCAGACTGCTAACCTGAAATTTGAAACTGAGACTTGACTAGAGCAGGATCTGCGTTTTGTACAGTTAGTGAATAAATCAAGGGAGGAGGGCTGAAGTGGAAAGCTCAAAAATAATGGTGTCAAATGTAAGTGGGGGAGACTGGCATGGGAGCTCTGAGTGAAAAGAAGTGTGTAAAGAGGAGTACAGTCACCTCGAAAGGGAGTCTGATTAAGGTCCCAAAGTAACAGCAATGTTATCCACCTTTCTGTTCTAGTCATAGCGTTCCTGATGATCTGCCCTGATGTCCCAACATTCTTGGGGTAGGTATGCAGATTAGGCTTCTACCACTACATTCAGGAAATCTGCATTTATGGAAATGCCTACTGTTAGAGCTAAAAGGGACTTTAGAAATTACTCACACATTTCAATTTCTAGTTGAAAACTAAGCCAGAGATAGCAAAGGACTTGGGCTTTGGGATTCTCTGGCCTTGGTACTGAATTTTGTAGGGTCTGAATTTGCTTTGTGTCCCAGTTAATTCCTTTAATCCCTCCCTCCACTCCATCTCCACCCCAAAGACATTGAGCAGAGTGAAAGGACATGAATGGAAGGTCAGCAGAAGGGAGGGAGAGGGGGAGTTCCTCAACAGACCCTGACTTTGTTTGCTTCCTTTGGCTTACCCCCAGGGAAGGTACCTGAGCGGTCAGGAAGCTGCAGTAGGAGAACAGCTCCCCTACGGCCTCACAGGATCTACATAGGTCCTGCGGGCAAAGGCTTGAACCATAACTAATCTGAGTCTTGGCAGAACGCCTGTGATCCTCCCAGGGCACTAGAGGATAGAAGGCCTCCAAGGAGCTGCTTCAAGACCACCTTATCTCCCCTCTCCCCTGGAGGGCTGTCAAGAGTTTTTCATCCCCTCCCACCTCCTGGGATCTGATGAGATAAGAGACTTCCTGACTCATCCCTCTCAGAATAGAGCTACATACTATAAAGCCACTTAGCTACAGTCTAAAATTGGCTTCTTAGCAAAGGGATGTCCCAAAACTACCATTGCAGTCCTCTGGGTCCTTTTTCAGTGTCATCCTTTTTGGTGTTTGTGACAAGGACCACTAGGAGCGGGAACCTTTGACTACTTTTTTTTTGGTTGTGTAAATAATAAGCCGTTTGAATTAAAAAAAAAAAAAACGATCCATTGTACCTTTACCTGATGAATCAGTCAGGCCTTGGACTTGTGTGCTTGACAGCTGCTTGCTGTGAATTTCACATTTCAGGCATATCACAACATCCTCCTTTATCATTAAGGAAGTTAAGCGGGGCAAAAAGATGTGTAGATCATAATGGCTTTTTCCTGCCACTGGACATGAAAGAGAAAACCAGCCCCAATTCCATTTTCTGGGACTATAATCTGGCTGGAGGAGTAGCAGGTCCTCTGCATCCTGTGGACAAGGCTACTCCGACAGGAAGTAGAGTAAGCATCTATATTCCACTATTTGAAAGACACCTCTTGGCCCCAAATATGTCCTGTACAAGCCTGCCAGAGCATTGCTGGCTGACCCTTTCAAACTTGTTAAGTCTATAGCTTGGCCCTCCCTCAATTTGTCAAACCTCCAGATTGGACAACTAAAGCACTGTCTCTAGGACGTTCTTCTTAACATTTTCTTGTTTTCTGAGAAGGAAGGAAGGGGTTGAGTGAGAAGCTGGAAGAGGTGTGAATTTTCCCCATCCTCCTCCTCCTCCTTCCTCCATTAGCACATTATCAATGGCTAACTTATTAATTCTTCTAATTATTCCCTTTGAAGAAGACCAGCCTTAAAGAATTGTTGCCTGTGGGGCGCCTGAGTGGCTCAGTCGTTAGGCGTCTGCCTTCGGCTCAGGTCATGATCCCAGGGTCCTGGGATGGAGCCCCGCATTGGGCTCTCTGCTCGGCAGGAAGCCTGCTTCTCCCGCTAACATTCCCTCTGCCTGTGTTCCCTCTCTCGCTGTGTTTCTCTCTGTCAAATAAATAAAAAATCTTAAAAAATAAAAAAAAATTTAAAAAAAAGAATTGTTGCCTGTTACAAAGAGGCGACTGGGACTACTGGACCAGAGATATGTGCCTGAGGGGGATTATACAAGTGGTGCTGTGAAGTTCACCTAAGACACACTTCATAGTGTCCAAGGTGGCCTGCTGGTCATTCTGCTTATCGGGTTCTATTTCTACTCAGTCAGCATTTACTATGTATGTCCTATGTCCAAGTCTGGTAAAAGCTTCTACTCTCACCCGTGTCTTCAGTAAAGGCTTCCTTTTTTTTTTTTTTTTTTTGAAAGGGCTTCCTTTTTTCAGCTACCTGAGTAAACTTGAGTTTAGAGGTTAAAAACTATCTATGATGAATTATTAAATTGGATACCCCATGAGATTATGAATGTTAGGAATACTTTTTTAATCTTAGTATGTCCTCCAGAGAAATGAAACAAATACTAGGAACACAATGAATGCCTCTTGAATGATCCATCCAGGCCAGTCACAACTGTAATTTGCATATTGTGCCCAACAGTTACAGGAAGACCGACCACTTTGATCCTCCACCCCTGGAAATTCACAGTGGAAGAGAGTCATTCTCATCAGCTATCATGCTGTATACATTTCCATTGTCCATGTAACAACCTACTTGATGGCCTTTGTTACTCCTCATCTTTAAAAAAGACCACCTCACTCCCACCTACAGGCTCAGCTTCATTGGGACTCCAGGAGCAACCCTATTCCCAGGTAGGGGGACATGAAGAACCCCATATCTTCTCTGGCCTGGCCTATTAGATAGAGCCAGACTTTCCAAGTGTCATATCCCAAAACACGCAGAATCTTAGCTGCGGGTAATAGCCCCATATTTGGCCTTTGCCTAGGTTGCTCTCCAGTTAGACCACTAAGCCCCTGATATTCCAAATTCTTGTCTCTTGTATTTTAATCTTCTTGTGTTGGGGCCATCGTTTCTATAGGCGCTTGGCCTGACAACCTGTTTCAAGTCACTTCTGGTCCTACTCTGACCTTAACCAATAGGTTCCAGCAGTGGAATTTTCTTTGTTCTTCCTTAATTCCCACCTGCTGCCTCCATCCCTGAAATGTAATGTGCATGTCTTCTTGGGCCTTGTACTTTCATTTCTTTAGTCTTCCTGACTATTGCCTGCTCCTGAAACCAGTCCTCATGATTGGATCCCGGTTTCTAGACTCTGTGGATCTTCTCTGCCCATATCTCTACCTTTCATATGATAACTGATTTCCCCCAAGTCATTTAGACAATTCCAGTAACCCCCGGTCATCTTCCTTTTCAGCTACCCCCAATTTAAACTCCAGTGAGAGACAATCGAGAACTCATGAATACATATATATTTATTTAATTCATAATATAGCATTTTGGATGGCTGGGATATTTTAGAAGGATGAGGCTGTGTAATCCACAGATGCTCAGATTTCTGTCACTAGGAGAGACACTATTGGTCCAGAGCTCCCAGTACAAACAAGCCTGGGATAAAATATTTGATAAAAAATAGTCCGACAATAGTCTAATAAATATTCTAGCCAACGACAACAACACAGTATATGTCTGAAGCTGGCAGACCAGACTGTAAAAGGCAGTTTTACCTGCCCTGATGGCAGTCAACCTGGCCAACCTGTAATACACAGCCAAATACAGCCAATGACTCCAAGGCTGTAATTGGCTTCAGGAATTGAAATAAGCATGATTATTTCATGATTGAAATAAGCGTGATTCTTATACGTCAGCCTCACATTCTCCATTCTGTCGAGGAAGGGGTATCAAATATTTGAGCTTATCAAAAAGTCCATCCATGGATTGCTCCATCCAGGTAGTCATAGATAAATATGTAAACCATGGAAGCTTAGAAAATTCACCTAGTGTATTGAAGCTGAAAAGAACACATAAGAGATTTTGCTGAAATCTGAATTTCACTGCATCCAAAGTTACACAATGGAATTACATGATAAAAACACATACAGATGCAGCAATTCTTACTTACAAGTAGTCACACCTCTGACATGGCATTAAAATTTCTTTCATATTCTCAAAACAGGTTTAACTTTATTTTGATTAGTTTTGTGCTTTCTTCAATGACAATACAAAAAAGTGGAAACAAGCGTAAATTGCAGACAGAGAGAATAATTTGCTAGCAGAAAGGATTGTAGGAGAATAGACCGAGTAGGGCAACAACAATGAAAACTGAGGGCGTCACCTTCCTTGAAGATGTTAAATACAGGTCTTGTTCCCTTTGTCCAACTGGGTTTATTTAGCTAGAGGCAGTCAATGACTTCTCTTAAGGTCCCTGGCATTGCCATTATGAAAGCCTTGAAGTCTCCGGGGACTCACCACACCCCCACTGGAGTACTTTACCACCATGTTGTTTCTTGGAAAGCACTTTTCATTATTTGGCTCAGAAACATCACTGCTTACCCCAAACCCAGTTTAATTTCCTACATTATTCAGTAGGTTAAGCTCTGAGCATTTTTGGCTACAGCCCAAACTTAAATCCACCTTTGAAGAACGAAGTTTGAAAAGATTGGAAAGTTCTTGAA
Organism: Procyon lotor; assembly: GCA_028646535.1. NCBI lineage: Eukaryota > Metazoa > Chordata > Mammalia > Carnivora > Procyonidae > Procyon > Procyon lotor. The sequence continues at coordinate 33,730,917 of CM053612.1, forward strand.
AAGAATGGTGCTACATGCTCTAGACAATTCCCCAAGTTAACTTCCAATGAGCTTCTGAGGCAGACAATAGTCATTTATATGTATGAGTCCTGGGACATTTGCAAAATAATATTAACAGCCCAAATGGAGAAGTAACCAAGCTTTTCTGCCCAGGAAATAACAAACACCGGTATGGATATCAGAGTACAACAGGGAAACTTTGCTTTTTCATTCGTTCATTCATACATTCATTCACTAAACATTAGTCAGGTAACTACTCTGTTCCACGCACCATGCCAAGTATTAAAAAATACAACAACAAAAGACACAGTCCCTGCCCTCAAGGTATTCACAGTCTTGTAGGGAAGATGATTAGTATACATTAAACTTTTGTGTGCATCAGAATTACCTGGGAACTTGTTCAAAATGTAAAATTCCACTTATGTGCCCAGATAGTCCAATTAAGTAAGTAGATCAGGAGTGGGGTCTGGGATCATTGTTTTAACAAACACCAAAGGTGACTCTAACAAGCAGTCTGAGGACCACACTCTGAAAAACACTGCTATACAAGGTGATTATTGCTGAGAAGGGGGTGGGGGAATGCTCAGGTTGCCATGAGAGCTCAGAAGAGAACATACCCCAGTCTGGGGGCTGGTCAGGAGTTAATTTAATTGAGAGGGGCAGGGGGTGGGAAAAAGTCTAAGTAAGGTCTAATGTAAGGTGAGGAAGTTGAAGCTTTGTCCCAGGCCACTAAAACGTAAAGGGCAGGAAAACATGAATAGCTGGGGAGACCCAAGGATAAGGTAAAGAGCATTGGACCAGGGTGGAGGGGGCATGTTCTGCATTTATAGCATTTTCACACTATTCCCTCAATGTAAGAACAATTCCTGTCCCCTCTGGGCATCAGAAATGTTAGTAATGTTTCTATTCCAGGCCCAGAGAACAACTTGTATGAAGAGCTGACCTTGTCTCGAGTAACAAGTGGAAGGAGGAAAGTGGCAAAGGCTGAAGCAGGGAAAGCAAACAGGGACCTGAAAAGCCAAACCCTTAAGTAAATGGAACCTTCTACCGAACGCTATGGGAGCCAGTGAGAGGTTTTCTGAAGGGGGCTGGGGAAATCATTTATTTTGTTTAAAAACTGGGGGCCGAGCCCTCGAGGAGAGACCAGAGTAACTGAGAAATGAAAGGCATCTGTTTTAGAGCACCGCTACACTGTACTGGGGCCGGGGCCGGGGCCCGGAGGAGGAGGTGAGTATTTCCTGTGCACTTCACTACATGCCAGGTGCTGTGCTAGGCAGTTTACATGTGCTATCTTTTGAAATCTTTGCAACAGCCTTGTGAGGTAGGTATTATTTTACGGAAGAGGAAACAGAGGCTCAGAGAACTGAAGTGCTTGCCGTAGGTCACAGCGCTAGGAAATGGCAGAAGAACTAGGATTATTTTAGTCCAAAGGCTACGAGCTGTCCGTGGTAGCAAGCTAGCGCCCCTGGCACTACCCGATCGGACGGAGGTTACTCCTTTCCTAATTAGCAGAAATGACACACGGTTTATTTCAACCCAAAAAGCCGACGTTGCTGCTAGATACCGTTAAGTTTGAGCCTGCCATCCGTATGCGCATCAGTCCTGCTTTCCCCCATTAGGTGAATAAACAATACAAAGCTGTTATTTAGGGGATTTGTATAGATACTTTGTCTCTCCTACAGAATAGTAAGGCATTTGACAGCAAGGGACTGTGTTTTTATCAATACGTCAGCAGCAGAGTGGTACCCAGCATCTAGTAGTTTGTTGAATGAATCAGTGAATGAACGAATGAATGAATGTCCACCGAGGCGGTCGGAAGGAAGAGGGGAGACGTTTTGGCATTGTTTCAAGGCTCCAGTCTGGTGGCTTGTGACAGCTACCGCTCTGTACAAAAGTAGTATTTTCGCAACTCCCAAGAAACAGACTCCTTGAAGCAGACTTCTCTCCTCGGAAGGAGAAAGCTCTGATTCCGACATCCCCAGTCCCTGCGGTAGGACTGACAAAAGCACAGACCATAAAACTTGATGCCCTTCAACAACAGTCAGGAAGACTGGGACGAAAGTTCTATTTGCACTTGCCACTGAGGGGTCCGCTAAGCAGATGACTAGTGTAAACGAGATCTCCAGAGGAACCACGCTTTGACCTGTTTAGGAAAACAGACTATTCTCGGGCACTCGAAAGCACTTCAGAAGTGTTTTATCCGAAAATACAAGTACATGTATATGCAAGTGGTTGTTGCATCTAGAACACTCCATTCTTACTGATTAAGTAAATAAAGTTCCTAAAGAACATCCATTATGCAACTTTTTTTTTTTAGCCTAATTCTAGTAACTGTATGTACTAGAGAGTAATGAAACGGTATCTCCTTGAGACATTCCATGACGGAATTTTTAACAATTCACATGAACCTCCTCCATTAGGCAGCCTCAGTGAAAATGTGCTTCTACTTGGATCAATTCTTCTATCCGGCAATAGCATCTCTTGTGCAATCTTGTCCCCCAATCTCTCCTAATCCGATTTAGAGCTCTTCCCAGCATCTATGTCATTATTGCACATGTACCTGTGTGTGTGACAGGAGGGAGAATGGGAGGGATGAATGGAGGGGGGCAGGAAATGTTGCCTGATTTTGATGATGTTCCCTTTAGAGGACAAAAATGGATGCTATAACTTATTTTCCCTTCCAGTATATTTCTCACTCAAATGAGCAAATAAAAAAATTTATTATGTATATATAATTATAAAATGAATATATAACATATATTATTTATTCATTTTATATATATATTATATATACACATACATGTTCTTCGTATAATAAATCCTCGATTGTAGGCTTTTTATCAAAAACTACATATAATATGTGATCCCTTGACACTTCAAAATTCTACTTGGCCAAACTGGCCAGTGCTAGAAAGGCTGACACCCCCCCCACACACACATACCTTTCCGGCTGACTAGCCCCTTGTTCAGAGCATCTTTCTACATTATTTACTTATGATTATCCTAATTCCTTCCAATATCATTCATACTCCTAAATCACTGGGAATTTTTAATTCTCCAATGATAAGAGAGGTATTCTCTAAATTTCTCCTCCGATGGCTTGAACTCAGACTACTCAGATAATTCATTCTGAGAGACTCAATACATTAATTCGAATACAAGCGTTAATGCACAAAAATTAAATCTATAGTATCTAGTTATTTTGGATGCTTCAGATGAACTTTATTTTGTATCTTGTATATTGGACGCTAACTGAGGTTTAGGAGGGAAAGAACTGATGGACTGGAGAGCCAGTGAATTATAGGCTCTCTGGAAACTTAATGGCAAGCTTTCATCCCAGAAACATAAGGGGATTCTTGAGGCCTGCAGTTGCATTCCTGCCGCTCAGGGTAATCAATAAAATCTGGGGCAGGCAAGCCAGACAGGATCATTAGGGATTTGTTCCAGATTGTGAATGTTGGACAAACGGGAAGAATGAAGGTCACGTCAAAAGTATGAAGATGGAGAGAGTTAGCTGGGTCATAGAAAGACAGCATGTTGTTGTCATAATCCAGAAGGACACCCAGACGTTTCAACTGTGGGGGCACATCCACCAGCATTTCCTTGTTGTTATGTCTTACTACGAAGTTGCTATTGCATCGAGAGAAGACCCACGAGGAGGCATTCTTGCCAATCCATTCATTCTTGGGCGCTGATTTGTAGGCGATACCGATTGCATACCTGTGGGAGACCGTGAAAAGGAGGGAGAGATAAACATTTAATTAATGATCTCAGTGGTGCTAGGCACCATATGAGATATATAAGAAATCGAATGCATGCTTCTTCCTTTACTAAATAGTTTACATTGAGACCCATGATGTTGATAGCACAAGAACTTTACGAAGTCAGCAATTAGAGTGCTGGAGTAATTTCCAACCCCTAACCCAGTGTATTTCCCAAGATTTTATATTTTTGTTTTTTTAAAAGCTGGCCAATTTTTCTAGGAGTGGTTTTCCTCACACACCTTTTAGCCTTGACTTACCGGTACTCAGTGTGTGCTAAGGAACTGAATCTCCCAGGAAAAAAAGAGGAGAAAATCTAAAAGTGCGATCTACTCACCAGGTGGAGGAACCCATGACCACCTCCCAGTAGTGGCAGCCACTGTCAATGAATATATTTCCTGCTGCCCCATAGCACCCTGTGCCGCTAAACCTCTCTGGGGTATGACTCTTCTTCAGAGAGCTTTCATCCTTCTCCATCTGCAACCCATCATTAGAGATCTTCAACTTCTTGTGAGTCATTTTGGGATCCAGTTTAAAGGGTTGGCCTGAAAAAAAAAAAGTAGAAAAAACAAAATGCATGAGAAAGTATTTAAGAATGCCATCTCTGTCCTCCAGGACTATTGCTGCTAGGGGATTCTTGACAGGATGATCATTCTTGGGCCAGTGCACGTTGGCTGCTATCTGGATTATATTAAGGAAGTAGGGCCTGAAGGCACCATTTTCAATAAAAGTAGAAGAAGCTGCCCCCTTGATAGGTTATCGAATTAAAAGGGGGCTCTCGGGCTCTCGTGTTCTCAAACATTTTGTACTCTGCTTTATTTCGTGGGTGGCTTGGGATTTTAGTAGGTCTTAGGGGAAGGAGCATTTGAGGTGAGACAAAGTAAAGGAAACTGGTGAGATAATTGCTGGTTGGTGGCAGAACAAAAAAAAAAAAAAGAAGAACTCAGTGAAGACCATCTTTCTACCCTCTTACTATGGGGATGTAAATAACATATGATTAGGTAAGTTCATTAGAGTGACTGATGCATCAGGAATGATCAGAGAAAACATGTGTTGTGTACGAAAATTCACAACCGAGACTCCTTCTAAGGAGTCTTCTCCTTCTAAGGAGACTCCTTCTAAGCCATTGGGTACGGCAAGAGCTGTTTTATACAAAATGGATCTGTGACAGACACTGTTGGCGAATGCAACTCCCCTTCCCTACCTTTTTCTCTTTTACCCACTTTCACCATAGAGGCCAGAAAAGCTAAATATTCCAGCTGTGAGCCTCTGTTGCTGCTAGGGGTGGCTAATAAGAGGAAAGTAGATGGAAACAAGTCAGACGAGGTTGGGGACACTTTTGGAAATGTGCCAGGCTTTCCCAATAGAAGAGACAGCCATCCTGTGCACCAACCCTCTCCCCCTCTTCCTATCTTAAAAGGAAATATGACATCTGGAGGTCGCAAGGGCCATATTGTGGCCATATGACAATAAGTCGCTATGCAAAGGGAGAAGGAGCTTGGGTCTTTTACAACGTCACAGAACTATATGTTGCACTAGCCCCGAACTGCCTACCTTCAAACTTCTTGCTATGTGAGAGAGAGACAAAAAAATACTATTTTCTTTAGCTACTCACAAATACTATTTAAGCTGAGTTAGTTGGATTTCCAGTCCCCTTTAGGTCAGAAGCATTCCTAAAAGGTATGGCTTCTCTGCAGAAGGATTCTACCAGATTATCCCAAATAGTACTCTCTCTCTCTCTTTTTTTAAGATTTTATTTATTTATTTGACAGAGAGGAGAGAGATCACAAGTAGGCAGAGTGGCAGCAGGGGTGGGGGGAATGGGGAAGCAGGCTCCCCGCTGTCCCTGCTGAGCAGAGAGCCTGATGTGGGGCTTGATCCCAGGACCCTGAGAGCATGACCTGAGCCAAAGGCAGAGGCTTTAACCCACTGAGCCACCCAGGTGCCCCCCCAAATAGTACTCTCTTACAAAACTGTTCCCCTAGCATGGGATGGGGTGCAGAGAAAAACCCCTTACTAACACGCTTCCCAAACACCAGCGACTACTACATATACTTTGTATTTATCTCTGTGTTCATGTGCTTCCCAAGGGCACCAACAAACCCCGTGCCAAAAGCATAAACTATTAAAGCTCCTCTACTCGGTGCCTCTGCTCTCTTGCACCGCCATGGGTCCCCGCTCAGGCTAAAGGTCCTTCCCGGCATGGAGGGGAAAATGGAGCTGTCCTTTGGGAGTCACCACAACGTACTATTTGTTTTTAGTCGGGTGGGTTCACTGTTCCGGCTGCCTGCTTGGTTTATGGCTTTAACAATGAAGATGTAGCGGGTCCCGCTCTGAAGCCCGTGCACTGTGTAGTGGTTCTGTTTAATGTTGGGCACAATCATCCAGCTATCCACTGAATTGTACAGGCCTGTCATGGGGGGAAAGAAAGGACATTAACCAGCAGGTAATAGAAATAGGATGAGAAGCACACTGAAAATGCATCAAAAGCCCGCCCCCCCAACCCACTACCACCAAAAAAAATAAAAATAAAAATAAATTTCATTTTGTTTTCTTTTGAGTCCCAGGACACGGGGTGAGATATCCTCGGTCTCTTTTCTCCCACGGAGTTAGGCTCACACCAGGCTCCTTGTGGCCACTCTACAGAAGCCACAGAATCATCACTATTTTAGGGAGTCTCTGGATCTTGCCACCCAAGTCCCAATCCTCTGACAGTTGAGCCAGGCCTGGTATGGAAGGAGTGGCGCTGGGCAGAGCACAGGAACATGGAATCTCAGAGCCAGCAGGACACCTACACATCCTATTTCCCTCATTTTACAAATGGGAAACTAAGACTGAGAGAAGAGAAGTGACTTGCCCAAGGCCACAGACAGATGGTGATGGTGCTGAGTATAACCCCCATCTCTCACCCTAGTCCGCTGTTCTCTCCACTACGTGACAATTCATGAGGTGGATAGCAATGTGGCTTTGTCCCTGCAAGGCAGCGAAGCCGTCAGGGCTAATGGCTCATTTCTCCCACCTCCTCCTCGCCCTCCCCAAACTAATGGGGCTCCAAGGTAGCATAGGGAAGCCAAGGAGATGGCATGCGAACCAAAGTAAACATTACCATCTCCTCACTTGACACTACCCATTTTTGTCCCTTCCCGGTTCTAATACCCATTTGAAGTAGGGTGGTCCAGGAACACATTGTGGCCTGGAACCTTCTTCCCTCCCAAGCTCAGAGATCTAGGTTTCTGCTTTTGAAACTCTTTGGACCATAAACACTGACTTAAGCAGAGAAAAATGTGCATAATTGAAAACACGTATTTGGCTAACTGTGAGTAAAAGAGGGGTTGACGTTCTGGTTTGTGAATTTTCGAGGCCTCTCTCTTCTGTTATCCGCTTTTCAATCAGTTTACTGCTTTTTAACCACCATTCTACCAAAGCGTGCAAAGGAATGGGCAAGGAAAATGAGCAGTGAATGCAGTCCTTTCTATGCAGCACTTGTAAAGGATTTAGTGAGGCTGAAAATTAAAAATAATCATGAGTGTTTTCGAAAAAAAATAATAATCATGAGTGTTTTGAAAGAGGTCTGATCATGAGGGCTTTATAATGAATTTGATGGGAAGCTGAAAAAGTCTCAAATAAAACCAGAAAAAGAAGCATAATGGAGGGCAAACAGAGATCTTCTAGAAAGAATAACTAGCAAAGATGCTCAGTCATGCTCATGAAAAGAGAAGGAGGATAAGGTCCAGAAATAATGTTGGAGGGCTTGGTTATCGACGTACCAGTTCACAGCATGAATCATAAACCGCACTTTGAATTTTAATTCAAAGAAGGAAATAAGTGGTCTTCCAGATACGCTTCTAACAATACAAAACAAAAAACTGAACTTCACAATGAAGTACTATGTGGCTATGAAAAAGAATGCGGAAGGTCTCTATTAACCGATATGGAGTGATTTCCAGGGTATACTGTTAGTTGAAAAAAGCAAATTGCAGAAGAGCATGGATAGTATGCTATTTTTTTTTTTTTTTTGCAAGAAATAAAGGCAAGTAAGAGCACATACATATATTTGAAGTTAACAGGCAAAGGGATAGGGGTAGGGGCATGGGATTAAAAAGATATGGGAGAGAAGGACACGTCTCTGAATACACCTTTTTTGTCTCATTTTACCTTTCAGAAACACACTGTTGTCTTATGAATTCAGAAAAGCACAATTAAATCAATACGAATGGGAAGAGTGGGGACGAAAACCAAAGACAAGCTGAAACAAATGAACCCGACCGCACTTCAGATGAAAAACAACCACACCAAAGGGAAGGGGGCAGGAGGAGGACTGAAAACAAATCTTGAGCTATTGTTTGTTTCTGTCATAGCATGGGCAAAGCGCTTCTGAAACTGTTAGATACAATATGGGATTAAGCAAATGAGCACATGTGTTGATGTCATTGGGAGCCAGGGTTCTATGGAAGTGGGAAAGTACGAGTATGGAATGGGGGAAGGCAAGAAAGACCCTGCGGGGATGGGCTGGAATTGGAGGTATTGGTATGAACTCATGACTTCTACAGATGTGTATGTACATGCATGCATCCATATGCACACATGTTAGGTATGCATGTCTGTATATTATGCGTGTGCATACGTATACACAAATGGGTATACGTGTGTGCTTCTATTACCCAGATCTTGTTCTCTAATAACATCCTCCCATTAAAAGGAACCAGGTTTCCATAGAAAAATGGCTGATTTCAAGGCTAGGGCAGGATAAGGTCAATATGAGCCTAGAATCTTTTGTTCTGCTAGAAGTAAAGAAGTGCTCAAGAAAATGACGGGAGAATGTAAGGACCCAGGAGTCAGCTTAAATGGCCCTTACTGGCTAAATCTGGACAATCTGAGCATCAAAATAAGCAAGGGCAGTGAAGAATTATAAACCACTGAAGAAAGAGAACTGAGAAATAGATAAATAAATACTGAGAAGTAGATAAATAAACAGAGGGTGGGGCTTTTGCTCACAGTAGAATGCAGAGTGCCAACCAGTAAATGGGGGAGGGAATGCTCATTTGGAAAATCATCATTTTGCAGTCATCAGGGTAAAGAGTGGACCACGCAAGAATTTTTGACTGATGCTAAAACAGGAGTGGGGGTGGGATGGGTTTGATGAGGAAGCAGGACATTTTCATTGACTCAGAGTATCACCACATGGATTGCATATTAGTTGCAAAAAGAAAAATAGTAACTATGTGGTGAAGAAATCAGGCAACACCTTTGACCAGCTGAACAAAATTAGTATCCCCAGCGAAGGGCAAGGGGACATCACAAGCCTCCATATGTGATGTCCTAAGGAGGACACAACATCTCCGATGCAGTATTCCAGCCATGAATGCATAATCTGAATATAAATCGTGAGGAAACATCAGAGGAACCCAAAATAAGGGACGGTATAATAAAAAAATAAAAGGGCATTTTAAAAAAGAGGTCAATGTCGTTTAGGACAAAGAAAGACTGAGGAAGTGTTCCAGATTAAAGGGGACTAGGGATAATGACAATTGAATGCAATACCGGATCCTCCACTCTAACAGGCAACATCGGGTCCTTTTTATGTTAGAAAGGGGGTTACTGGGTCAACTGTCAAAACTGGAATATGAATGGTGGGATCAGAAAAAGTACTATATCAAATCTCTTCAAGTTGATAACGACACTGTGGTTATATAAGAGTTTCCTTATTCTTAGAAAACCTACATTGAAGAATTTAGTGGTCAGAGATCATGATGTATGCAATTTACTCTCAAATTGTTCAGAAATAGAGAGAGATGGGGAATGCTAGCAAATGATAAAGGAAATGGGACAAAATATTAACAGCAGATGAATCTGGGTAGAGTATATAGGCATTCTTTGTGCTACTCTTATAGCTTTTCTGTAATTTTGAAACCATTTCTAAATTTTGAAAAGGTAAATATAATATTCTCTGGGTATCACTGAGACTTGGTGAGATGGGGTTGACGAGTGAATTCTGGTAATGGAAGTATACACCTGGCTCAAATGGGAAAGACCACAATATGGAAATCCATGAACTCGAGTGTAAATGTGTGGTGGAGAACATTTGCGTGGAAATGAAAAGGAGAAGAAATAGAAGTTTTATCTTTGTGGCATTATGTTACAGTTTGCCTGGTCAGACAGAGGGTATAGCCAGTGCTTGCATGATGCAAAACACAAAATTGAAATAGATGAAAGATAGACAGTAATGGGGAAGACAATCAGCCAAACATCTGTTTGAATTCAGCTAACAGCATCATCAGAAACATTAACTGGCTTGTGACCATTCCAAATCTTAGATGACA
>CM053612.1:33741497-33756565 GCA_028646535.1 Procyon lotor
TAAGAGACTCCTAGACTCAAGAAATGAACTAAGGGTGGCCAGGGGGGGTGGTGGGGTAGGGATAGGGTGGCTGGGTTGTGGACAATGGGGAGGGTATGTGCTATTAAGTGCTGTGAAATGTGTAAGCCCGAAGATTCACAGACATGTACCCTGGGGCAAATAATACATTATATGTTAATAAAAATTAATTAAAAAAAAATTAAAAAAAAAAAAAGAAAGTAATAAGTAATAGGCAAAAAAAAAAAATTCTAGAGGGTGGTATGAAGGTGATTTTAATGTGTAGCTAGGACTGAGAACCACTGATCTTGTAGTATTCAACCTGGAAAGAAACCTGGGCTAACATTCCCTCAGCCATTGGGAAAATAACAAAACAGACCCAGAAAGTAGAAGAATCTACTTGAGGTCCATAGGACCATAGCTATAGAAATGGACCTAAGGCCTGTCTCCTAACACTGTAGACTGTTTCTCTTATACCACAGTATTCCAATCTATGGTCTTAGAATTCTTTACTAATGGTACCAAAAATATGTTATGGAAAGACACAGCCATTCTTTTCTTTTTCTTTTTTTAAAGATTTTATTTATTTGACAGAGAGAAAAACAGCTGGAGAGGGAACACAAGCAGAGGGAATGGTAGCGGGAGAAGCAGGCTCCTTGCTGAGCAAAGAGCCCGATGCAGGGCTCGATCCCAGGATCCTGGGATCATGACCTGAGCCGAAGGCAGACGCTTAACGACTGGGCCACCCAGGCGCCCCAGCCATTCTTTTCTATCTTGACCCTAGACATTAGAAGTGTACTGTCTAAATCCTGTGCTTCCTTTAGTAACCCAATTTAGAATCCAATTTCACCTTTCCCATATTTGTACTGTCCAAAAGTTTACATTCTACCCTCTTAGTTTTTCTCTTCTTCAAGTTAAAGAATGTTGGTTTTGATCTATCTTCATGTGATCCCATATCCCACCCTAGCAATCTACTTGATTATTGGGCCTTTCTTCCCCAACTCTGTAATGCCTTGAGTAGTTTTTCTTGATTTCCTTTTTACTTGGAACGTCCACTAGGCCTTTCAGTCATCATTTCTGATTTGGATTACAGTCTTCTTGATTTGCCAGGGTGAACAGTCAAAAGAAAAGAAAAGATATGGAACCTGCATGTACTTGGAGTTTATTGTCTAAACAGAAAGGTAAGTAACTGAATGAGGTAAGAGAGGGTATGATCTAGATAATCCTGTTCATTCTTTTTCTCCTACTTCTCCTCATGGACTTTGGGAATTTATTTTGAATCTAACATTGTAGTGCATGTGTATAGGTGTGTATATATTGAGATATTACAGGGATACAGTATTTACCCATTAGTAATCTCTTGAAAATGTCTCCACAATTTTTGTGTTTTCCAAAGTGAGGAAAAAGAAGAGAGAAGAGGCAGCTGTGATTTCTACTGTTTTCCATGATTCCCAAAGCATTTCTAATCCTAAAAGACTCAAGTCTCTCCCTTCACTGCAACCACAGATTTTCGCAGGAGACAGCACAAAAGGGTAAAGAGTGAAGATTGCTGGAGTCCTTCCCCTTGTGGCTGATTCCTGAGCTCCAAGGAATATTTAGTTATGGGGAATAGAAACTGGTTATCTTCAACAGACCACTCCCTTGCCTGCCCATTTCTGTGACATTCTAATATCTGGCTCTCCAGACTCTGCTTCTTCCTATCCACCTAGTCACACCTTCTCCCAAATATAAGTCTCACTCTTGCTTTTAAAGGTGTGCAAGTACTAAAAACCTATAGAAATGTGGAGGCTGTGTGTGTGTGTGTGCGCGCATGTGTGCATGTGTGCACATGTGTGTATGCATGCACATGTGCCTGCATTTGTGTATCTCTATATACCTATATATGTAAGTTTTTGGGTTGAGTGTGTGTGTATATGTATTCAAATTGTAGGTCGTTGTTTATATCTGTCACACTAACATCAGCAGTGCCTTATTTCTCTTTAACAAGTTAAGCTCATTAGAAGCTCCAACAGAAGCAATAAGCTAATGCTCAGTGGAAAGCAAAATACCAGAAACAGTCACTTCAGATAATGTATGCCCCTTTAAGTTAATGCCTAAAGTTTTCCTTACAGAGCATATAAATGTAAATGTTTATACCCTAAATATATATGTATGTGAAGGTCTCACATTAGTTATAAGATAATTTTGTGGGTGAGTTGGAATAGATGTGAGGTGACTTTCTTCCTTGTATTTCTGTCTGGGGAACAGCATGAATGGTTCTAACAGTGTGGCTAAATATTTGTATATTTTGTGTTTTGATATGAAGATGCATTTGTGCTACTCTTAATCCTAATTCTTTCCTCCCACAGCTGCTTCAAATTCTCAGGCTCCATATTCATGGAAGGATCTCACAGGTAGATGTTTTCTCTCTTCTACTCTTTGTTTTATGAAAAGTGCCTCCTATAAGCCTGGCTTCTCATCTGCATTCAATTCCCATCTCTTCCCCCATATTCACTGGATAGCAACCATTGATTTCTTTTTTGGTAATATCTATGAAGCTCCAAGCTGTCATAACAAATAGGAATTTTATATCATATAGAGTAGTATTTGAATACTAGCAGGACCACTGATGGTGGTCGGGCACCATATGTACAGAACTTTATGGCTAGAACAGACCTGTCTGCTTCTGGAGTGATCTAAATTGAGGCCAACAAGTTACAGCTAGTGGGCCAAATCAAGCCAGGGGCCCATTTTTGTAAATAAACTTTTACTAGAACTAGCTATGCCCACTCATTTACATATCGTCTATGGCTACCTTCAAGCTAAGATGGCAGAGTTGAATAACTGCAACAGAGACCCAAAAGCCTAAACTATTTACAGAATTTTACAGAGGAAGTTTGCCAATCTGGATCAGCATTCCTCAAGCAGTTCTACAGAGTACTGTTTTCCAGGAGATAATAACTTTGCTCTTAGGAAAGGGTTCTATAGTCATTTAAGACCAGAAAATGCTGGATTAAACTAAGTTAAACAGCCTTTTTTTTTTTAAAGATTTTATTTATTTATTTGAGAGAGAGAGAGATCACAGGTAGGCAGAGAGGCAGGCGGGGTGGGGGGGGAAGCAGGCTCCCTGCTGAGCAGAGAGCCCGATGGGGGGCGGGGCTCGAGGACCCTGAGATCATGACCTGAGCTGAAGGCAGAGGCTTTAACCTACTGTTAGCCACCCAGGCGCCCCTAAACAGCCTTTTTTTTTTCTTTTTTACTGTAGGCCATTTCAGATCCTTTCACATGCTAACATGCATTGGGAAACTCTAAAAGGAGACAAAGGGTGCATTCCCCTTAATTTATTTGACCCCTGGATATCTTTTCCACAGCTCTCTTACTGATATCTGCAAAATAGTGTTCCAAGGAACAGTTATTTGAGAAATGCTAGCTTAGACATTCACTTAACAGTAGTTTGAACTTGATAACTGACTCCTTGGATTATTTTTTCTAGTTGCAGAAAGTGAAAAGCTATGTAGTATGGTATTTAAGCACATAGACCATGGCTTTAGACAAACCTTAATCTTAATTTCGTCTCTACCATTTACTAGCTGTTGAACCTTGCACAAGTTATCTCACGCAATAAGCAGGACTGGCTACCTAATTGATGGGCTGTGGTGCAAAATGAAAAGGCAGGGCCCCGTATTCAAAAGTATTCAGAATTTCAAGATAGCAACAGCAGAACATTACACCAATGTCTCCGTTTGAGCATGAGACCCATGCACAGATTGTGCGTCCATGAACTCATAACCCTGGTTATAAATTTCAATGTCCTCAATATAAAATGTGGATAATACCTACTTCATGGGATTATGTAAGAATTAAATCAGAAATGTATATAAAGAGCCTAGCAAAGTGCCAGGCACAGAATAGGCAGTAATAAGTGACTTGTTTTTAATTCAAAAGCATTTATAGCCATATTCAATAATTACTTATTGAGTGTCTACTATGTGCCAGGCACCATGCTGGGTACTTAAGGTATTATGGTGAAGAATACAAATAAGGTCCCTATCTTCATGTAGATTATTATTGTTTAGTGGGAAAGACAGTGAAAAAATAAACAAAACAACTATAAATTGTGATAAGAGCTATGAAGAGAAAAAACAGGGTGCTGGGAAAGGAAATAATAGAGAAGATCTGCTTTAAATTGAGTGGTCAGTTAAGTACTCTTCTAGGAAGTAATGTTTAGGTTGAGATCTGAGGGATGAGAAAAATCTCTCCATGAGAAGAGCAGGAAGAGTGTTCTAGGCAGAGACAATAGCTAGTGGAAAGGCCCTTAAGTGGGAAAGAACATGGCATTTTGTAAGAAACTGAAAGCAGGCTAATGTGGCTTGAGTGTAGGGACTGAGAAGGAGAGTGATTCGCAGTACACCTTGTAAGATAAGGTAAGAGTTTTAGATTTTATATGAAGTGCAATGAAAAGCTCTTGAAAGGTTTTGGCCACAGCAGTCTCGTGATGTAACTGGCATTTTTAGAAGATCATGTTGGCTGCTGTGTGGAGGGGAGCCATAGATAAGCTAGAGTAGATGAGTAGGAGGCTATTTCAGCAGTCCAGGAAAGAGTGGATAGTGCCTTGTACTTGGGTGGTATTTGAAGATGTAGTGATAAATAAATGAATTGGAGACTTATTTTGGAGATATAAATAATAGGTCTTGCTAACTGATTGAATGTGGAGGATTTGAGAGGAGAAAAAGAAACAATGACTCCTGACATTTTTCTGAGCAACTTGGTGGCACCATTTAACTGAGATGAGATGCCTGGGGAGGGTTTTTTGGTTTTTTTTGAGGGGGGCAGCCATGTGTAAATCACGAGCTCAGGTTTTGATATGTAAAATTGGAGAACCATTTAAGATGTCCAAATGGAAAGGGTGGTATAAGTTAACAGCTGTTTGTATTGTTGTCTCAGATTCTGCGATTACTAACTCTTTGTGGCACCTCATTAGATTACCAGAAAATATTTAGAAAACATCTAAAAGAAAAATACCTCAACATAGGAGTCCATAAATGTTATCACCGTGGCAAACATATAGAATCACGACTGCTTGTTGTAAAAGAACATGGTATATCAGAAAAGACACCGTGTGGGATTCCTCAACAAGATAATTTTATTGATATGGAACACGTATTTGATCCCAGTGAAGAGGGCTGCAGCCCCCCCCCCCCCGAACTGTGGTGCTCCAGGGATGTGCAGGGATTGGGAAAACAGCTGTTGTGCACAAGTTCATGTTTGACTGGGCAGCAGGAATGGTTACTCCAGGCAGGTTTGACTATCTCATCTATATAAACTGCAGAGAAATAAACCATATTGCTAACCTTAGTGCTGCCGACCTGATCATTAACACTTTTCAAGATATAGATGGACCAATCCTAGATGCTATTCTTGTATACCCAGAGAAGCTTCTGTTCATTCTCGATGGATTCCCTGAGCTTCAGTACCCTGTAGGTAACCAGGAAGAGGATCTTAGTGCTAATCCCCAGGAGAAGAAGCCAGGTCATGATACCCTCTTATGTAGTTTTGTGAGGAAAAAACTGTTCCCCGAATCTTCTCTGCTGATAACTGCCCGGCCTACAACCATGAAGAAGCTCCACTCTCTGTTAAAACAGTCCATCCAGGCAGAGATTGTATGGTTTACAGATGCTGAAAAGAGAGCGTATTTCTTGAGTCAGTTTTCAGGTGCTGATGCAGCACTGAGGGTCTTTTATGAGCTGCGACAAAATGAAAGCCTTGACATTATGTCCTCTCTTCCCATCATCTCCTGGGTGATCTGCAGTGTCCTGCAGTCACAGGGAGATGGTGACAGGACTCTTATGAGGTCACTTCAGACCATGACTGATGTGTATCTGTTCTACTTTTCCAAGCGCCTCAAAACCCTTAGAGGCATCTCAGTGTGGAAGGGACAAAGTTGCCTGTGGGGCCTCTGCTCTTTGGCTGCAGAGGGACTGCAGAACCAGCAGGTCCTATTTGAAGTCCGTGACCTCAGGAGACATGGGATAGGAGTACATGATATCAATTGCACTTTTCTAAATCACTTTTTGAAAAAAACCAAAGGAGCTGTCAATGTCTACACTTTCCTTCACTTTAGTTTCCAAGAGTTCTTGATTGCTGTGTTCTATGCCCTGAAGAATGACAGCAACTGGCTGTTTTTTGATCAAGTGGGGAAAATGTGGCAAGAAATATTCCAACAATATGGAAAAGGGTTTTCATCACTAACGATACAGTTCTTATTTGGCCTCCTACATAAAGGAAAGGGAAAGGCCATAGAAACTACTTTTGGAAGAAAAGTCTCTCCAGGACTTCGAGAGGAGTTATTGAAGTGGACTGAGAAAGAAATAAAGG
This sequence comes from Procyon lotor, assembly GCA_028646535.1. Lineage (NCBI taxonomy): Eukaryota > Metazoa > Chordata > Mammalia > Carnivora > Procyonidae > Procyon > Procyon lotor. Next base: position 33,747,849 of record CM053612.1, read on the forward strand.
ATAAATCTTCTAGGTTACAGATTGAGCCAATGGACTTGTTTCACTATTTGTATGAGATTCAGGAAGAAGAATATGCAGAAAGGATAACTGATGATTTACAGTCAATTATATTGCTTCAACCTACCTATACAAAAATGGACATTCTGGCTATGTCATTCTGTGTAAAAAGCAGTCACAGTCGCCTGTCAGTGTCTCTCAAGTGTCAGCACCTACTTGGATTTGAGGAGGAAGAGCAAGTCTCCACATTCATGCCACCAGCCTTGACACTTAATAAGTGAGTATATTAATGTCTTTTCTCCAATGTTTTGGCCTTCAGAAACAATGGGAATTCTTGTTTATTTCAAGTATTCTGGCACATGATCATTTTTAATATTATCGATAAAATGAATCATCTCCACTTTCCATATTTTATGGCAATCACCTCAATAAGGGTTTATTGACTATCTACCACATATTGAACGCTAGCCTAGGTAGACAATGAGGGAAAGTTAACATTTCTGAGCACTTACTATGTGCCAGGCATGATGCTAGCCACTATAAGTGTGTGTATGTGTTTTAGTTTTCACTGTCACTTTGTGAATGTGCTCTATAATTATAAAGTGTTATGAGCATGTAAGTCATCAAGATTATCATTGAGGAGTCTGATATTTGGGTGTCAATGACCATTCTAAAAAAGGTGGTAAACTTAACATTGAATTGGTCATTACTCTCCTCTACATAGACTTCATTGTTAACACCTCAAAGAGCTCCAGGTTTGTAAGGGTCAGGACTACACTCCTGTGTATATTGCCATAAAGCCTGGGCTTTTTCCATCAGGCTTGCACCTTCACAGAGGGTCCAGAGATTTGCACCTTCACAAAGAGGCTGTTCAAAGAGGCTTAGGTAAACCATTTAAATAACACAGATTCTGTATACTAAAAACAGAGTTCTACTGACTTGACTAAAGCAGCCAAGATTTATACTTGTGTTATCTAGAAAATGCCACTGGTCCCAAGTCTGTTCTCAGTACTTGGGTTAAGATCAACATTGCTGCGGCGCCTGGGTGACTCAGTTGGTTAAGCGTCTGACTCTTGATTTCTGCACAGGTCATGATCTCAGGGTCTTGAGATTGAGCCCCACATTGGGCTGTGTGCTGAGTGTGGAGCCTGCTAAAGATTCTCTTTCCCTCTGCTCTCCCCTCCCACCGGCCCCGACTTGTTTTTTTCCTCTCTCAAAAAAAAAAAGGACATTGCAGTCCTTTAGTTGTGGGACCAGCTGATGGGGGGTGGGGGAGGGAGACCTTGAGAAGAAGAGAGTGGGCAGAAACTGTACTTGGGGAGTGAGTTAACTCATATCTTTTCTCTGATAGTTCCTCATTGAGCAGTAGCATAGAGATAGAAATGAGCATGGGAGGGGCACCTGGGTGGCTCAGTAAGTTAAGCCTCTGCCTTTGGCTCAGGTCATGATCTCAGGGTCCTGGGATCAAGCCCCACATTGGGCTTTCTGCTCAGCAGGGAGACTGCTTCACCCTCTCTCTCTGTCAAATAAATAAAAATCTTTTTTTTTTTTTTAAGATTTTATTTATTTGACAGAGAGAGGTCATAAGTAGGCAGACAGGCAGGCAGAAAGAGAGGAGGAAGCAGGCCCCCTGCTGAGCACAGATTCCCAGACACAGATGCGGGGATTGATCCCAGGCCCCTGAGATCATGACCTGAGCTGAAGGCAGAGGCTTTAACCCACTGAGCCACTCAGGCACCCCAATAAAAATCTTTAAAAAAAAAAAAAGAAATGAGCATGGGATATGTATGTTGGCGGGAGGTGAGAGGGGGAAAGGAAGTGCAGCAAGAATTGTGTTTGGTATTAGAGTGGAAAGGGTAGGAGAAGTTACATGGACTTAGAATTACCAAGGACCTTGGCTAGTGTCTTCACAAATTCATGACAGTTTCAATCCAGATGTATATTGTAAAGTAAAATAATGGACAAATATATTGATAATTTTTAAACATTGATGGAAACAAATAGGGGCTTCTGGTTTATTCTAGGTTTCCAGAAAAATCAGCCTTAATTAGAGTCCCTCTCTTAACCCTATTGCCTTTAACAGAGAGTTAAACTTTCTTCAGAGTTTAACCCAAAATATTCCCTTCATAAGCATGTTGACTGAGAGTTTACTATTGAACTTTTTTTTTTATTATTGTTATGTTAGTCACCATACAGTACATCATTAATTTTTGATGTAGTATTCTATGATTCATTGTTTGTGTATAACACCCAGTGTTCTGTGCAATCCGTGCCCTCCTTAATACCCATCACCAGGCCCACTCATCCCCCTCCTCCCTCTAAAACCCTCAGTTTGTTTCTCGGAGTCCATAGTCTCTCATGGTTCATCTCCCCCTCGAATTCCCCCCCTTCATTTTTCCCTTCCTTCTCCTAATGTCATCCATGCTATTCCTTATGTTCCATAAATAAGTAAAACCATATGATAATATTTCTAGGGTTTTTTTTTTCAAGTATAATTAACATACAGTGTTATATTAGTTTCAGGTATACTGTATAGTGACTCAATAATTATATACAGGGGTGCCTGGGTGGCTCAGTGGGTTAAGTCTCTGCCTTCAGCTCAGGTCATGATTTCGGGGTCCTGGGTTTAAGCCCCACATCGGGGGCTCTGCTCAGCAGGGAACCTGCTTCGCCCTGTCTCTCTGCCTGCCTCTTTGTCAAATAAATAAATGAATAAATAAATAAAAAATCTTTAAAAAATAATTATATACATTTCTCAGTGCTTGCTAAGATAAATGTACTCTTAATCCCCTTTATCTATTCCACCCTTTATCTATTCACCCATCCTCTGGCACCCACCAATTTATTTTATTTAAGAGTCTGTTGTTTTGTTTTGTTTGTTCATTTATTTCTTCCACATATGAATTAAATCATGTGGTATTTGTCTTTGACTGTTTGCTTCATAATACCCTCTAGGTCCACCCAAGTTGTTGCAAAATGGCAAGATTTCATTCTTTTTATGGCTGAGTAATATTCCATTGTATATATTTGCCACATCTTTTTTTTTTTTTAAAGATTTTATTTATTTGACAGAGAGAGAGAGATCACAGGTAGGCAGAGAGGCAGGCAGAGGAGGAGGGGAAGCAGGCTCCTTGCTGAGCAGAGAGCCCGGTGCAGGGCTCGATCCCAGGACCCTGAGATCATGACCTGAGCTGAAGGCAGAGGCTTTAACCCACTGAGCCACCCAGGGGCCCAAAATATTTTTTTTTTTTAAGATTTTTATTTATTTATTTGACAGGCGCCCCTGCCACATCTTCTTTATCCATCCATCAATGGACACTTGAGTTGCTTCCATAACGTGGCTATTGTAAATAATTGCTCTAAACATGTGAGTGCATATATATTTTTGAATTAGTGTTTCTGTTTTCTTTGGGTGTTCCTCAAAAAATTAAAAATAAGGGGTGCCTGGGGGGGCGCAGTCATTAAGCATCTGCCTTCAGCTCAAGTCATGATCCCAGGGTCCTGGGATCAAGCCCCACATTGGCCTCCCCACACTATGGGGAGCTTATTTCTCCCTCTCCCTCTGCCTGCTGCTTCCCCTACTTGTGCTCACTATTTCTCTGTCAAATAAATAAAACCTTTAAAAAAACTTATAAAAAATAATTAAGAATAAGAGTACCATATGAACTTTTCTAGTTTTCAATTATTATTAATTCTTCTATTAGTACTGACAACCAAAAAATAGTTATAGAGATAGCTGGGGCAAGTCGACTTCTCTAAGCATCTGTAAAATGGTGATTAAAATACCCATCATTGTGTTGAGGACCAGATAAGATGATTTGTGTATGTCCTGACCTCCGTTCTGTTCCTACCTATGTGACCTTAGGCAAATACCTTTTTTGTGCCTTAATTTCCTTATCTGCAAAATGGGGTAATGCCTCTTAAGGATTTGGGAAGAGGTAAATGAATATTAGTGTGGTGATGGAAGCCCAAATTAGCCTTTTACTTAAAATTTTGTTTTTAATGGTTTTGTTTTAAATTATTTTTGCTTTTTCATCTCTTTTAGGTCCTTCCAGCTGTGCAGTTTGCCAGTGTCTCGGCTACACTTGCTCTGCCAAGTGCTGTGTAATCCATACTGTAAAATCAAAGACCTGAAGTAAGTTGAACTTTGCTTTAAACACTTAGGTATTTACAAGGTCAAGATGGGGTTGCTAGAAATTGCACTGATTGGACCTGAAAACAAAATATAACTAGTGCTCAGCTTCTCCATAGCAGAACAGCAAATGATAAGATACACTGCGAACCTAGAAGAGGTAGAGAGCCAGGCACAGAGCCTTGCCGGCCCCTCCAGCCTCTTCCCCTTTTGTATGTGCTATTTTTGCTTCAAGAGTAGGTGGCAGATTAAAACATCTAGGAAATCTGTGTCTGGTGCCCCTCCTGGGCCTACCCCCTTCTCCTTCCATATTCCCACTGTCGTCTTCCTTGGTTTTCTTTGTTGGATCCTATCCTACTCAGCCCAAGGATCCTTTTCTTTCCCCCTGTGTTTCATCCCCCCATCCCTGTAGTTCCTCCCCAAAGTGCCATTGCTCAGAAGCTCCCCATCCCAGCCCTGACTTTGATTTCTTGCTCACTCTCAGGTGTCTTGTCAGCCTGCCAATCCACATCAGGAGCACACAGGCACAAGCCCCCTTGTTTCCAAACCCCTCACCACACAGATCAGTGTCTGTTCTCCTTCCCTCATGTCTCAGAGGAAGAGGCAGCCTTTCCAATCCTACCCGAGGCAGTAAATTCAGTCCTTTTTTTAATTTTTGTAATCATTTAATTATTTCACTTAACACAAAAGTACATAACAATCTAAAAGCTCTCCACCCTACTGTTCCAGACTCTACCCCAGTTTATATCTCAAACACTCCACCCTCCTGCTTACCATCCGCTGACCCTGAGCTTACCCTAAGTAATAACCTTGTTTGCTAAATGTCTTTCCAGACCGTTTTCTATGCTTTTTCAAACATCAATCTATAACATAAGGCACACATAAATCTGTAATATATGTTATCATACATATGCAGAGTTATAGAACTTTGGGGGGTTTTGTTTCACACACATAAACTGGCTGTCAATTTTTTTTTCATTGAATAGTACAGTGGACATGCCTCCAATACAGTACACAGAGTCTATCTCCATTTACACCATTGTGTTTTCAAGATTTCTTCAGCTGTCTCCCTCCCCATGGTTCAAGTTTCTCCCGTACTCCAAAGAACCCTCTCTCAGCCCTATATCCTACCCTACTCCTTTCTTTCACAGCCAGAAGTGCTTGAAGAGCTCCCCCCGTACTTCCTTGTTTCCTGTTTACTCCCTAGTTCTTGTGGTTTGGCTTCTGTGCTTCCCCAGGCCAGATCTGCTCAAAGATCAAAAGTGAATACCAGACCCAGTGAGTACTTTTTACCTATCTTAGGGCCTCCTCTGCAGCCCCGAGCACTGCAGAGTATGTTCTCCTTGCTACTCTCTCCCCCGTTCTGACTACTCCCAAGTATCTCTTTGCCTCCATGGTTCCCAAACAGTGGCAGTTTTGCTCTCTAGTGGACCTGTGACAATATCTAGAGACATTTTTGGCTATCACAGCTAGGGGGTAGAGTGAGGTACCTAAGGGGTAGAGGCCAGGGGTTCTGCCAAACATCCTACAGTGTACTGGACAGCCTCCTGCAACAAAGAATTATTCACTCTCAAGTGTCAAGAGTGCTCTAGAAAAATATAAACGAGCCCAGATACATTTCTGAAAATGCAGGTTAGGGATCTTGCTCCCAACCATGATTGTTGTCCACGCCTGCCCCAATAGGGGATAGTCCAGAGTCACAGCCAGCTGCTGTAGAGATGTCCCAGGGCCATGACAGCTTCAGGCTCTAGGTGAATAGAGTCCCTGGGTAATATCTAGGGTTCCTCTAGTTGTCTTATTATGGTCCAGGTGTGACACCTCACCATCCTTCCATCTGTGGGCTAAACCACACGCTTAGTCTCCCTCAACACTACTCACAGTCATGAGAAAGGAAATAATTCTTTCCTATTCCATCCTATTCCTTCCCCCTTTCTCAGTTTACCCCCTCCCTCTGGAAATTTATTTCCCTTTCGGATATGTTTTATTTCACATTCATGAATTCACTGAGGGCTTTGTAGCTAGATTTCTCCCTCCCCCTATTCTCTCCCCGCCCCTGCCCTGCTATCGCTATTATTCTGGTGGTGGGTTGGGACAGAGAATCCCTCAGGATGGCACCACTTTGGTCTGTGGTCTAACCCAGTAAACCCTCTGGGCACTGGCAGTTGCTGACTCACCTCTTTGGCAGTGGCAGGAGTTTGCAGTTCTGCCACTGAGATTGGGGAGTGTTCTCCTGTTTGGAGCTAGACAGCCATAGCAGTCCTTGTCCGCAACTGGTGCTGGTGTCCCCTGTTTGTAGACCTAAAGGATTTTCTTAGGGATGGCAAATCTCTGCTGTGTTGTAAGCCCAGGGTTAACTACAGGCCTGTTTGGATCGTTTCGCTATAACTTGATCAGAACATGAGTTAAGCTTTCTGTCCAGTTCATTCCTGGAGACTCTTGGGATGCAGGAAACCTCACTACTCATAACTCTCTGATACTCCTCCCCAGCCAAGTTCTGACATTTTCTTTGACAATCTGTGGTTTGTAATTGCTCTTCTGGTGCCAATTTCTGACTTGGAAATAACCTGCTTACCCAGAACAGTAACCCACTCAAGTTAGCTTAAAGAAATGGGAATCTGTATAGATTGGATTTTCACAACTGCACAATTGCAGAGAGTGGAAAAGTGGTCCTGCCACCACTTTCTCCACCTCTGGGGTTGCAGAATCAACTCCTGTGCTGCTTGTCTGCTCCTTAGGACCATATTCTGGCATCCTCTAAAAGACACCTGGCTTCTATAAAGCACATAGTTCTGCTCCCTGACAATCAGGACCAGGCCTTGACTATGGCCTCGGCCTCAACTCCAGATGACCCACTGTTTCCTTACCCAACACCACCCTATGGAATCTGCCTCTCTGCTCAGATTCTCTAGTGTGAGAACCTGTTTGGCTCAGGATGGGTCAGTGTCCCCTCCTCCAATCATATACAGCCCAGGTGGGGAGAGGGGTGTGTTGCCATATACATGGCTGCTCAGGTCCACCAGATACCAGGGTTGGGGAGCGAGACATATACTAAGAAGCTATGGTTCTTCTGGGGTATGGAATGCTAATGCTCTGGAACACAAAAGGGGTCATCAAAATAAGTCTTTTCCTGTCAATTTATGCTACCTCCACTTCTATCCCACCTTCCTCCCACTCCCTTAGCCCCATTTTCCCATTCATCCCCTCCCCCTACTCTACCCAATTCCCTCCCTTACCTCCCCCCTACTTTGAAAATTGATGTCCCATTGGTATATGTTTTTGTTATATTTCACATTTCTGAATTTACTGAGGGCTTTGAAGCCAGATTCCCCTCCCACAGCGGAAGCAAATTTCCCTCCGTGAAAAATTCACAGCTTTACACCAAGGGCAGTCCCAATCCCCAGGCCTACGAAATATGGGAGGTCTTCTCTGCTGATGGGGTTCGGAGTCTCTCCTGTCTCTTTGGGATTCCTGAGGGTCTGTTCCCTGGGACCCCCCATCAGAACACAAGCTAACATCAGAGGGCCTCCTGTTGGGAGATGTCTGAGATGGAACTCCTGCTATGAATGTTGCTGCTGGTGGGGATGGTGTGGGCGCAGGCGGGAAGGGGGATGAGGGGCATGAGTAGGAGTATGTGAATGAGGCAGGGAGCTGGACAGGAAGGGGTGATGGTGAGACTCTAGACCCAGGCTTGAGGGTCCCAGAGAAATAAAACATGGCTGTTTCCACTGACCTGAGATCTCCCTCCCTCTGCCCACCAGTGGTGTAATTTTTCCGCTCCACAGCTCCGACCAGGTGCACGAGGCCTCCACCGAGCTCCTTTGCAGCTTCAGGCCCCAACACATCCTTCTGTCGTCTTCTTCCTTTTCCTGTGGCACCAGCAGCAGCAGCAGCTCGGGACTCCTCTACCTCCTCACGGGCTCCTTCTGCTCCAGCCCCACTGGCAGTGGCCAGGCCTGGCTCCTCTGAGGCCTGGCCCTGCTCCCCGATAGACCCTAGCTGTTGGAGAGAAGAGGGCAGGGTTGAGACCCTTTCTGAGTAGGGAGAGGGCAGGGAGATGGGGTAGGGATCAAGTAGAGATAATCTTACAACCTGGAAGAGCTTCCACCTCAGGAGGTCCCGTTCCTTCTGCATCTCCGCCAGGTTTGCTTGTGTCTGCCGCAGCCGGAAGGCTGCCTCCTTGCGCTCCATCTCCTGCTGTGCTGTGAGCTCTTTCAGGTCTGAGGCCAAGGCCTGTGCAGCGGACTTATGCAGTTTGGCGAAATCGTGCAGCCACTGTACCCTGTGCTTGTGTAACTGGCCCTGCCTGCGTGCAAAACGCACGCCCAGGGCCAGGCTGCTCCAGGCACAGGCGTCTTTGGCCTCGCTGGGCACCGCGCTGTCGTCTAGGATGTCCCTGAGCTTGTTCTCCACCTCCTCCCAAGACAGGGATATATTCTGGAGGTAGAACTCAGGGCCTTTCGTGTGCCCAGCCATCTTCTCATTGATGAAGGCCACCACATTATTATGCTGGAACCCACCACTGGGGTCCTCGGGTTTCAAGGACATGACCACTGAGACCCTTAGGGGTTTGGCTATTCCTGTGGGATGA
>CM053612.1:33757065-33856692 GCA_028646535.1 Procyon lotor
AAAGCAAAAAGAAGAATAAGGGGAACTACTTCTCCAGACAAAATTCTAGCCCACAAGGAAGAAATTTCCAGTTAAAGAAAATGTGGAGTTCGATTTTTAAGATTCCTCATATAAATGGTATCAGGTCGTATTTTTCCTTCTGTATCTGGCTTATTTCACTAAGCATAATGCCCTCCAAGTTCATCCATGTTGTCACAAATGGCAGAATTTCCTTCTTTTTTAAGGCTGAATCATATTTTATTGTATGGATATACCACATTTTCTTTATCCATTGATCTGTTGATGGACAACTTTTTGACTGTCAATTATATCTCAACAAAGTGGTTTAATAAGAGAAAACATGGAAAAACCTCAAAGGAAAGTATCTCTCAGAGCCAAGGTTCAATCAACAGTGGTAGAACAGAGGTAGGCCAGACCGATGAAAAGACTAGGACCTTGAATCTTCATAAATGTCATCTTTCTCTTTAAGATTTTATTTATTGGGGAGGGGGGAGGCAAGACAAACAGACTCTCTGCTGAGCACAGAGCCCAACATATGGCTCGATCCCAGGACCCTGAGATCATGACCTAAGCCAAAATCAAGAGTTGGAGGCTCAATCTACTGAGCCACCCAGGCGCCCCCTAAAATATTTTCATGCCACCTGCCCATTGCCAGACTGAATTTTGCTCACAGTTCTGCCCTTGTCCCTGTCCAATTCCACTAGACTGGAAAAAGAGACAGAAGGCAGGCTGGGAAGGCAAAAACTGGATTTAAAAGGATTTGGGCAGGCTAGAATGTGAAGTCACAAAGCTAACCGGACAAAATGGAATAGGGATGAATTCAAGGTGTTGCATTTTGGTTTAGACAATCGAGGGTTTGAAAGACCTAGGGATTTCAAGTGACCACATGCTCAGGAGTCAACACTCAGTAGTCAATGTGACTACTGGAATAAAAAGGTTCGGGGCTGGGGGACATCACTTAATGTACAAGAGAAATAATCCAGCTGTCCTCTGTGGTGGTCAGACCACAGAGTACTGTGGAGTACTGTACTCACTTTTTTGAGAGCACATTTTTTAAAAGATTTTATTCATTTATTTTGGAGAGAGTGAGCACAAGTGGGAGAGGGAGAGAGAATCTCAAGCTGACTCCATGATGAGCACAGAGCCTGATGCGGGACCTAATCCCAGGACCCTGAGATCATGAGCTGAGCCAAAACCCAGAGTTGGGTGCTTAACCAATTGAGCCACCCAGGCGCCCCTTGACAGTGCATTTTATAAGGCACTTGGACACACAGGAGTACGTTCCTAAAAAGGATACCATGACAGTAAAGGGCCTGAAACCATGTCACGTGAGGAGCGATTCAAAGCACTAAGGGCGTTTAGCCTGGAAAAGAGAAAATTTAGAAGGGACATACATGAGAGCTACCTAAAGTTAGCTGAAAAACTGTCCTGCGAGAGGTGGTTCAAGTTTATTAGTGGGGCACAAAAGGGCAGGACTAGGACTAATCAGTAGCTGTAGGTTTCATTCAAGAAACATTAAGCTTGAAGTCTGACAGGCTTGGGTTCAAACCCTGACTCCATCGGTTCATAGCTCTGTGACCTTGGGCAACTCATTTCACTTGAACCTCAGCTTCTTCATCCATAAAATAGAATTCGTATCATCTATTTCATAAGGCTAAGGAAGAACCCATGAGGACTCAGTGCGATGATGTGTGTGGGAGCGTTTACAAATGACAAAGCGGAATGCGTGTATCAATTCTTATTGTCATTGTTATTTACTAGGAGGAAGAGTTAGGCCCTCCAGAAGGAAGCCCTGACAATTATTTACAACCGCACAAAAAGCAGAATGAGTTATTTTGTTAGAAGTGAGCTACCCATCACCAGAACTGGAAATGTTCCAGTAGACACAGGACAGTCATCCACTGGGTGTCTGGTAGAAGGGAAGAAGATTAGCCTAAAGGACTTCTAAGGCTCCTTCCAATCCGAAGGCGCTATGATCCTATCTCCATTAAGAATCATCTTTTAAGTTCTTCTTTACAAAAGACTATATATCTTTGAAAATGGAGAGCAGAGCCTTTAGATCTTTGTCGCTTGGACTTATGGCTCGGCTCCCAAGAGACCACTGCTCTCCCCCTCTCAGGAAGGAGAAGCCCAGTGGCCGGCTCTAAGACCCAGCAGAGCAGGGGAGAGAGAAAGACAAGGGCAAGAAAGCATGTGGGGGAGGCCTCAGGGTTTGGGACTCCTCAAATTAAAAAAAAGAAATCAAAACACCTAGGAGCACAGCTACCCAGGCCAAGTGGCTGAGGGGGAGCTGCACGAGGCAAGTGTTTTTCGAGTGTGACCCCCAGTGTCCTCTCACCCCCCCCAGCCCACCACATGGCCCAGCATGGGCACCAAACAGGAAAAGGAAGCCTATGGGGTGGGTGTCCTTGGGAACATCCAGCTAGGGCGGGAGCGCTAGGGTGGGAATCAGTTCCGGTCTTGAATCCAGTTTTAATTCTGCTTTCCAGTTCTCCCCGGCACGGGCAGGGGAACTCGCAGCCTGGTCCCTTTTATCTGGCCATCGATGAGTCAAGTTTCTATTCTGCCTCATCTTGCTCCAATTCACCGGAAGGTGAAACCGTAACATGTGAGCTCGGTGACGACTTTTTAGCCAGCTTTCATTTCATGGCCCACTGCCACGTTTTTGTATCTGGTGTCATTCTCAGAGGAGGGGGAGAAGGGGGACAGTGACAGAGGCCGAAGGCTCTTATCACTACCGGCGCGGACACAAATAGGTCCGAGAAAGGAAGCGGTTGTCCTCCAACGTGATGTATTTTGTCATGATAATGAAGTGGAAGAGGAGCTGAGGAGTGAGATGTTCACACACAGAGAATCAGCAATGGTGGTAGCGTGGCTGCCCCGGAATGAATTCTGCGCTGGGTTCTGACTCAGGATGAGCAGAGTGATATGGATTAACTGAGGAAAGGCTAAAGATTGCATAAACAAATGGGAGTGGCCCCCGTGACTCCCCCAGCAAGGAAATACACACCTTGCTTGTCCACCCAGCAATACGGTCTTTGCAATGCCCTGGGGGAGCTTGCACTGTCTACGAGAAACACTATACTCAACAACCTAACATGTCTTACAAACACTTGCCTCGTGGCGCCCCGGCCAATCTTGAGCAGCTTACTGCTTCCTTACATTTCCTTATCTCTGGCCACAGGCCCCAACTACACCATGACTTACTGATGAAGTTAGCCTGGCCAGTGAATATGGTGTACTGAAGCTCATAGGAGCTGATGCTGAACTCATCATCCGAGATCCAGTGGACCGTAATGGTGTCGTGGGAGGCAGTACAGAGCTCCTCTCGGATAGATGGTGGGTTTGGGGCTGTAAGGAAAGGTGGAAAAGAAGGTGAGGAATTTTAACAGCTGTCACTCTCGCTGCCCAACTCAATGCCTCGTGGCGAAGGAGGTTCTCTTCATCAATGGGACTCGTTCGATGGAAGCCAAGTCCTGAGACCGCCAGTGGCCATGTGGCTTTCTTATTGCATAACCTGCAACCCGTTTCTTTTTATTTTAAGATAAGTCTTATCATATATTCTGGGCAGGATGGCCAAGCACCAATTAATACAAGTTCCCTTATCTGTGAGATAAGGGATGACCGTTACCTGACAGATATGTGGTAGATATTTATACTACAAAATGAGTACACAGTATCTGCCATAATGTAGTTGTTCAATAAATGACGGTTGTCTTAATATATTAACAAAAATAATGACCAATGCCAAATTATTGTAGGTGTGTGTTTTCCTCATGAAGTGGCCATTCAATAATCCCGAAGGTAGCCAGTATTTTTCACAGGCTGGTTGCAGCCCTCATTTCCTAAAATTGTCTGCAAGCCAGATAGTTCTTACATTTTTTTCGTCCTACTCTGCCAGTTCCTCAAATTTCCTTAAAACCGTTTGAATGGTACCCATACCTATGCGGGACATGCTTTAATATTCCATAATTGCCACCTGAGTTCTAACCCCTTCAACAATAAGCAACATTACGGATAGGCTCATAAGGTGAAATCTATCAGCAGTGTCTTCTTTTTTCTTGACCTTTAGGTATGATGGTATTCCATCTGCCCCCAGAAATATCTGACACATCATCTTTCTTTTCTGATACATGAGCTAAAGTATATTCTATCTAAAAAGAGACACGTATTGTCTTAAAGGTTATAAAAGCATTTTCATTACAAATATGGTCCTTTTCCAATTACCGTAAAGTAAGAGAACACCAAAAGACATGCATTAAAATGGAAAGGAAACCACAGAATTTTCACACCTGTTAAATAATCTAGCCCCTCCAGCAGTTTCTTTTCTCTGGAAAAATCTAAAGCAAAGTTTTCGAAGGCATCATTAAAATTGATGTCTGGAATCAGGACTTGAGAAGATGCTGTTGCCATAGCGACCCTGGAAAAGAGAAAAAGTGCATCAATATACATCAAAATCAGTTTGCAACCTTTATCCAATGTTTGATTTCTGATTCAACCAGGCAAAAATAAATGACTCGGAGGGCTTGATTCATTAAATGAAAAATATCATATCTGTGCTTTTCCAATGGAAACGACTTAAAATTTAATCATCAGGAACAAATTAAGGGTTATACCATATTTATTCACATATGTTCACCCCTCAAACACACTCCCCCATCCTGTCTTAATTTTGAGAAGTAAATACAGGATTTTTTCCCCTCTGCATCATTTTCCATCTGGCAGGCAGCATCAAAACTAGATCTCTGAAGGCTTGGTAAGAGCAGTTTGAGAGATTTTTTTTCTCCTTCTCTATTTTTTTATGCTAATCAACAAGCCAGCATGCTGGGACTGAGTTCAAGCCTTCACCTAAATACTGTACTTGATTTGCTCTTTTATAGCATTTGCATTTAATTTTACTATTATTTACTACAATTATATAATGCTATGCTAGTTGTACCTCCCCAGTTAGTTATAAGCATCTTAAGAGCAGCATTTGTATTTCGTACCTCGCATAGCTTCCACGGTCCGTAACACAGTGTTGCACACATGGCGAATAAACGATTGTTGAGTGAATAATGAATGACTAACAACAACACAGCTGCTAACATGTATTGAGCATTTAGTAGACAGAAGAGACCATGTATGCACTTTACATACATTGTTTAATTTACCTCTTGCCATAATCCTGTGTAGTAGAAGTTATTTCCATTTTGTAAATGACAATAAGATATAACATAAACAAGAAATGACACATAAAAAGCTTAAGTAACTTGTCTAAGGCACACAACCAGTAAGGGTCAGAAAAAGAAAATATAACTGAATCCATGTTCATTGGATACTAAGCTCTATACCCTGAACCAGTTTAGACAGCTCTTTAAAAAAAAATAAAATAAGGGCACCTGGGTGGCCCAGTGGGTTAAAGCCTCTGCCTTTGGCTCAGGTCATGATCTCAGGGTCCTGGGATCGAGCCCCGCATCGGGCTCTCTGCTCAGCGGGGAGCCTGCTTCCCCCCCCTCCCTCTGCCTGCCTCTCTGTCTACTTGTGATCTCTTTCTCTCTGTCAAACAAATTTAAAAAAAATCTTAAAAAAAAATAAAATAAAATAAGGTAAATTTTTCTGTGCTTCAGCAATTCTTAACCATGATAACACATCAGAATTCTTTTGGGGAGTTTTGACCAAAGCATACAAGTTGAGGTCCTGTGACAGACCTTCTGAATCACAGCCAATGAAGATCCTTGAACATACAAATGACAGAATGGAAAAAAAACATCAATCTGGCAACGATACCCAGGTAGAATGAAGGGAAGTGTCACTGAATGTAAGAAGACCAGAGGGGAAACTTCTAAGGTGAACGAGATGTAAGGAGTTGAGGACTTAAAGAAACATTCATGCATGTACACCCTGCCACATGTCTACCGACAAGAGCTCTTGGCTGTTTGTGAAAATAGAGATGACTTAGGAATAAGGTGTAGGCCAGGATAAACAAATGACAGACTAACAGTATAATCTTCAGGTCTCATGTAGAATGGCCACTCTTCAGGATTCAATGAGTAAGAAGACAACAACCCCTATAGGGCAAGAGTTAAGGCAGAGAATTGTCTCATGAATTTTTTTCTTGGCCTCCCCAATCTTCTTTCTTCCATTCATCCATCCATCCGTCCATCCACCCATTCATCCAATACTCACTGAGCACAACCAATGTGCCAGGCACTGTGCTAGGCACACTGGAGACACACAGTTGTGGTCCTCGCCCTCACGAAGTTCACAGTTCATGGAAGAGAAAGATATTAAATAGGCAATAAAAGTGCTGCTACGAAGGGACTGTACCATACACAAGACCCACCTAGAAGGGACTTGGGCACTAAGGGAAATCTCCCCAGAGGAAGTTCATTTTACGCAGTGACCTACATAATGAGCAGGAGTTAGGTAAGCAGAGACGATGTGGCTGTGTGTGTTCTCTCTTGCCTGAAGGCTGCAGAATTAGAAAAGTCATGCAAAGCCTTGTGGGCCATGTTGCAAGCTTTGCACCTTATCTGAAGAGTAGTGAGGGCCACTGAAGCACTTTCGGCAGAGGAGTGATGCTCAAATTTATGTTTTAGGAAGAGCGCTCTGTCTGCATGGACGGGCTGGAAGGGGTCAAAATAGGAGGCAGAACAGATTTTAAGGTGTCTAGGAATGAGCAAAAAGGAAAGTAGTGACAGAAGCATAGACACATAAAACAGAAAGTTAATTCACACAACATGAAAACAAATAGGCAACAAATACACTTCAAAGCCCGGGGCGCCTGGGTGGCTCAGTCAGTAATGTGTCTGCCTTTGGCTCAGGTCATGATCCCAGGATCCTGGGATCAGGATCCCTGCTCAGTGGGGAGCCTGCTTCTCTCTCTCCTTCTGCCTCTCCCTGGCTTGTTCTCTCTCTCTCTTTTCTCAAATAAACAAATAAGATATTAAAAAATATATTTAAAAGCCCAACTACATGAGGAATCAAATAAATGCATTTAAGATTATAAATAATGACAACTATAGGAGTTTTTTATGCCTGTATGAGATAATGCCTACATATTTTATTAGGACTGAAACTGATAACAAATTTTGGGGATCAGTTTGGCATTAAATACCAACGTAGATTAAAATGCAAATATTCTTGGACACCACAGTTCTACTTCATAAATTTATTACTAAGGAAACCACTGAGGTGTAAGGGCACTCAACATACCATATGTACCCTAACTGTCTAACCATGGGCACTGAGCTAAATAATATGTAATCAGGTTGTCCAATAATGTTCAATGACAGGGACAAGTTCATGATATATCGCTAAGTTTCAAACGTAGGGTATAACACAGTATATACAGCATGACTTTCTGTTTGTGAAATAGTTATTAAATCTAGGGGCGCCTGGGCAGCTGAGTCTGTTAAGCATCTGACTCTTGGTTTTAGCTCAGGTCATGATCTCACGGTCGCGGGATCCAGCCCCTCAGCAGTCTCCAGGGGGCCAGACTCAATGGGGAGTCTGTTTCAGATTCTTTCTCCTTTCTCCTCCGCCCCTCCCCAGTCACACACTGTCTTTCTCTCTCTTAAATAAATAAAAATATTTAAAAAAATAAAAATCTAAATATTGGGATGTTGTACTCCCAAGTGTTAACAGGGGCTGGACACTTAAGGATGAGTAAAAATGGCATTGGGGTATACGTAAGTGTGTGTGTGTTCCTATGTTTATATGTTTAAGCAAAACAACATTAGTTATCTCTCAAAGACAATATGGTAAGTGTCATTTGTAAGGGGGGAAGGAATACTCTCCCAGCTGAAATTTCATTTTAACTGGGATCTATTATTTAACTGGGATCTATTCATTTTAACTGGGATCTATTATGGGTCCATAATAGATTATTACAATTATTATTGGTGGGGAAGAATTTCAGACCCTGTGAGAAACCACTGATGAAGATATT
Organism: Procyon lotor; assembly: GCA_028646535.1. NCBI lineage: Eukaryota > Metazoa > Chordata > Mammalia > Carnivora > Procyonidae > Procyon > Procyon lotor. Next base: position 33,764,999 of record CM053612.1, read on the forward strand.
TAGGTTGGGCAGATGATTCTCAAGAGAGAAGAGAATAGCCTAAAACAGTATCATAAAGAACAACAGTATTAAAGGAATAGGTCAAAGGCAATTTGCTTCCAAAGGCAAAAGAAACTCGGTAGGTAGGGAGAAAAGCAAGAGTGTACACAGAAGCTAAGGGCAGAGAAATTTCAAGTACAAATCATTGTCAGTAGGAACAAAGGTTATTGAGTGATTAAGATGAAACAGTAAGATAAAACAAAGGAACGTCTATTGGATTTAGCAACAAGGTATCCATTTGGTGACCTCGGAAAGAACACTCGGAATCATGTGGTAGTGGTAGAAGACATTTCAGAGAGTTGAAGAGTGAGAGGATGATTGAATAATGTGGTTTAAATTTATGTTTTATCTCTGCTCTCATGAAATACCACTGAAATGACAGTCAAAGAATAAAATGTCATAAACCCACAAAGACAAAGAGAATGGAAAAAGACACGCCAGCAAGCAAGAAATTGTCAGCAAATGTTTGGAAGCTAGAAAGGGATGCATGAGCGGTAACCAACAACAGACCAGAGAAAGCTGGGTCAGGAAGCCAACAATGTCAAGCTGATTTTGTGCCGCCGACAGTTGAAAGTTTATATGAAGAACAGCTAGAGCCCAGATCCACTCGGCCAGAGACTACTCCTCCCTCGTCCTGGCAGTAGATGTGAGGTTCACTTTCCACAGAGCTTTGACGCTGTACCAAAAGCAGTCTTAAAACGCTCAGCCACCTTGGCTCCCAGAATGGTGGCAGCCAGCCTTATCCCCCTCGTCCCCAACCAGAAGCAGGCGATTGGTGAATCCCTTCCAGGGGAAACTGACTGAAGAGAAAACCCCTACAGAACTGACAGTTGGGTCCCCTCAGTAAAATTCCGGCATTCCACCTTATTATCCTATATCGACGTTCACCGCATAGGAAACTATTCCCACCCCCTCAAATCTTCCAGTCACCTTCTAGTGCTTAAATTCAAACAGGCAGCCAAAAACTTACCAGACGTTTAGGGAAAGAGAGAAACTAAAACAAACTAATAGAGAAAAGGAACTTGGAGGAGACCAAAACACTGCAGAGCTTAGAGGAAGCTTTTTAAATGATCATCCAGGTCTTCAAGAAGATAAACAGTTTGTATCCACAAAGGAAGGACAGAATGCTAAAAAAAAAAAAAGCAAAGATCAAGAAAGAGCTCGTATAAATAAAAATAAGAATGCTGAAATTAAAATTTTAATAGAAGGACTGGATGAAAATTTAAGGAAACATCCCAGATAATAGAACAAGAAGACAGTGTCAGGAAAACTAGGAAATGAAAGATTTTAAACATCAGAGAGAAAATCTAGAATGTCCAACCTCTGACCAATTAGAGTCCCAGAAAGAGAGAAGAGAAGAAATAAAGGGAAGGAAATTGTTAGTGAATAATATAAGAGAACTTTCCAGAATGAAAAGTCACTAGGCTCCACACTGGAAAGACCTACTTGGTGTCCAACAAAAATGAATGATAAAAGACCCACACCAAGGCATGTCTTGGAAAAATTTCAGAAAAACTGGATTAGGGGTGCCTGGGTGGCTCAGTGGGTTAAAGCCTCTGCCTTCTCTCCCTCTCTCTCTGCCTGCCTCTCTGCCTACTTGTGATCTCTCTCTCTATGTCAAATAAATAAAATCTTTTTTAAAAAACTGGATTAAAGATAAGACCTTAAAAGCTTCAAATTTTAAAATATTGGTCACATTTAAAAGATCAGGTCAAAATAGCAGTGGGTTTCTCAGCCCAATACTAGAAGTTAGGAGACAACACAGCCATGCCTTCAAAATTATAAGGGAAATCTATTTCCAACTTATCAAATGTGAAAATAAATTTCAAATATTTTTTAAACAAAAAGTTTTCAAAAATGTACTTCCCATGTACTCTTTCTTGGAAGACTATGGGAAAAATTGTCCCAACAAAATTAAGAGAGTAAAATGGTACATGAAGGGGAAATCAGGCAGAGCCTGATGATGGCTCTAATTAAGAACACTGCGAGTCTGGGAAACTAAGTTGGCTGGAGTTCACAGGGCAGAGTACCAGAGAGGAGAAGGCTGCACAGAGAGAATACTGGAAGGTTCCCCTCTAAATATTCAACAAAATACTGATCAATACATGCAGGTGAGGAAACTGCCCAAGGCCAAGAAAAGAGCTCCCTAAAAAGGTGAGAGGGAGGGGTGCCTGGGTTGCTCAGCTAGTTAAGCGTCTGCCTTCGGTTCAGGTCATGATCCCAGGGTCCTGGGATCGAGCCCCACACCGGGCTCCCTGCTCAGCAGTGGAGTCTGCTTCTCACTTTTCCCTCTCCCTCTGACCCTCCCCCACTGCTTATGCTTTCGCTTTCTCTCAAATGAATAAAGTTCTTAAAGTTGTTTTTTTTTTTTTTTTTTTAAAGATTTTTATTTATTTGACAGAGAGAAACACAGCGAGAGAGGGAACACAAGCAGAGGGAATGGTAACGGGAGAAGCAGGCTTCCTGCAGAGCGGAGAGCCCGATGCGGGGCTCGATCCCAGAACCCTGGGATCTGACCTGGGCTGAAGGCAGACGCTTAACGACTGAGCCACCCAGGCGCCCCATGTTTTTTTTTTTTTTTAAGAAGATGAGAGGGAAAAAAAAATCCCTGGTGCTCGCAAAGGTCCAGGAATAGCATCTGTTCCCAAGAACCATACTGGAAAATCTCATGATGCATGGAGCACTCAGGAGAGTACTCAGAAATGTCTTGCCTCACTAGTACAGAAAAATGTGCCTCAGACTAAACACCACTCTGATTCCACCCAACAAATCTCAAAAACAAGACCCAAAAGGATCAAGTTATTTTCAAGTAACTTAATCATGTCCTAGAACAAAGCTTAAGAATATTTATAGAAATACAAAAATAGGGGCACCTGGGTGGCTCAGTGGGTTAAAGCCTCTGCCTTCGGCTCAGGTCATGATCTCAGGGTCCTAGGATCGAGCCCCGCTTCAGGCTCTCTCCTGCTTCCCACCCTCCTGCCTGCCTCTCTGCCTACTTGTGATCTCTCTCCTCTCTGTCAAATAAATAAATAAAATCTTTAAAAAAAAAAAAAAAGAAATACAAAAATATACAACACCCAATAAGATAAATTGCATTATGTCTGACATCAAAAAAAAAAAAAATCAGATATGCAAAAAAGGAAGAAAACACAACCCATAATGAGGAGAAAAAACAATTGATTAAAACTGACCCAGAACTGACATGGATGTTAGATTTAGACATTATGACAATTACGATAACTGTATTTCATGCTCTGTCCACGTTTTGATTTTCATTTTCTTTAGAGTATAGTTGACACACAATGTTACATTAGTTTGAGGTATGCAACACAATGATTCGACAAGTCTGTCTGTTATGCTCTGCTCACCACAAGTGTTGCTATCATCTATCATCAGTCAACCTGATTACTATCATTGACTATATTCCCTATACTGTGCTTTTTATTCCCATGATTTAGTCGTTCCATAACTGGAAGCCTGTATCTCCCTCTCCCCTTCACCCATGTTGCCCATCACCCACCCACTTTCCCTTGGCAACCGTCAGTGTCTTCTCCATATTTATAGGTCTGATTCTGCTTTTTATTTGTTTATTCATTTGTTTTGGTTTTGTTTGTTTTGTTTGTTTTAGATTCCATATGAGTGAAATCATACTGTATTTGTCTTTCTCAGTCTAACTTATTTCACTTAGTGTGGTCCATCCATGTTGTTGCAAATGGCAAGATTGCATCCTTTTTTATGGCTGTGTAATATTCCTCTGTGTGTGTGTGTGTGTGTGTGTGTGTGTGTGTGTGTGTGTGTATCACATCTTCTTTATCCATTCATCTATCAGTGGACATGCAGGTTGCTTGGCTATTGTAAATAATGCAATAAAAATAGGGGTGCATATATCTTCTTTGAATTAGTGTTGCATGCCATATATTCAACAGCTAGAGGAAAGGCTAAATACGTTTAAGTAGAGATATGGATGTTATAGAAAGAACCAAACTGAACTTCTAGAGATGAAAACTACAATGTCTGAGGTGAAAAATACACTGAACGATTGATGGCAGATTAGGCATTATAGAAGAAAAGGTTAGTGAATGCCAAGACATATTAGAAACTATCAAAATGAGGGGCACGTGAATGGTTCAGTCAGTTAAGCATATGCCTTCAGCTCAGATCATGATCGCTGAGTCCCAGGATCGAGCCTGGCATTAGGCTCCTGTTCAGCGGGGGGTCTGCTTCTCCCTCTGCCCCTCCCCCCACTCACTGTCTCTCTCTCTCTCTCTCTCTCTCTCTCTCTCTCTCTCAAATAAATAAAATCTTTAAAAAAAAAAAAAGAAATTCTCAAAGGAAACACACAGAGAAAAAATAGCTAAAATAGGAACAGAGCATCGGTGAGCTGAGACAAACTTCAAGCAGCCTAACATACATGTCATTGGAGTCTGCATAAGAAGGGAAGGGGTGGCATAAAGAATACTTGAGGGGGGCGCCTGGGTGGATCAGTCCATTAAGTGTCCAACTCTTGGTTTCGGCTCAGATCAGGATCTCAGGTGGTGAGATCAAGCCCATGGAGCATCAGGCTCCATGCTCAGTGCAGAGACTGCTTGAGATTCTCTCCCTCCCTCTGCCCGTCCCCCTGCTTGCATTCTCTCTCTAATAAAGAAATAAAATCTTCTAAAAACTACTTGAGGAAATGATGGCTGAAAAATTTCCGGGTTTGCAGAAGTCGATTGTTAATGTCTAAAAGGGGTGTGTGTGGAAATAGCAATATAAGGATGTTATTTAGAAATGGGGCGCCTGGGTGGCTCAGTCGTTAAACCTCTGCCTTTGGCTCAGGTCATGATCCCAGGGTCCTGGGATCGAGCCCTGCATGGGGCTCCCTGCTCTGCGGGAAGCCTGCTTCTCCCTCTCCCACTATCCTTGCTTGTGTTCCCTCTCTCGCTGTGTCACTCTCGGTCAAATAAATAAATAAAACCTTAAAAAAAAAAAAAAAAGAAAGAAATGTAAAGGCCATGCCAACAGAAATCCCTAGCAGAGTTGAAACTTCTTGTCTTTGCTGGGAAAGTGTGGACTCTGGGACTTGACTCCCTAGGTTTGAATCCTGCCTCTATCCTTTACTAGTTGGGTCATCTTGGGCAACTCGCATAACCTCTCTGAACCTCATTCTCTCGCTTGTAAAATGGGGATAATAACAGCATCTATCTCATGAGGTTTTTTTGGTGAGGATTGAATGAGTTAACACTTACAGGGGCTTAGACTAATGCTCAACACAGAGTAAATGCTCAATATTATTCTTACCGGAGAACAGAAATTAGCGGCAAGGAGAAGATTGCTCTTTCTTGCAATATGACTATTGGTAATATTTGACTTTGTAACTATGCACAAGTATTACTTTAATATAAATAACTTTTAATGTTGAAGAAGAGTTAAGTCAGAGGTGAGGAAATGGCACTGTCTTTGAAGAAGTTTGCTATGCGGGAAAGGGAAGGATATGGTAATAGCTACAGGGGGTAGGAGGGAAGAGAAAGTTGTGGGTGTTATATTTTTTAGACAGGAGAGACATGAGTAGGTTTAAAAATGTATGTGAAATCAACTAGAGAAAGGGAGAAACTGAAGCTCTGGGGAAAAAAGGAAGCATGTGGCCCAAACCCAAATAATATAATATAATCAAAAGGGAGGGGCGCTTAAGCGTCAGACTCTTGATCTCAGCAGGTCTTGATCTCAGGATTGTGAGTTCAAGCCCCGCCTTGGGCTCCACACTGGGCATGGAGCCTACTTAAAAAAGAGAAAAAGGGAGGGAGGAGGCAGAAGTCATGGATGTGGATGCAGGTGTGCCCAGCAGTTTGGTTTGAGAAACCGAGAACTTTGTCCTTTCATACCTGCCACTCTCTGAAATAGGATGTGAAGTCATTTGCTGAGCATGAGGGGGAAGGTGGCAGGGTTGGAACTTATTTTTTTTTTAAGATTTTATTTATTTATTTGTCAGAGAGAGAGGCAGGCAGAGGCAGAGAGAGAAGCAGGCTCCCCGCTGAGCAAGGAGCCCGATGTGGGACTCGATCCCAGGACCCTAGGATCATGACCTGGGCCGAAGGCAGCCGCTCAACCGAGTGAGCTACCCAGGCGTCCCGCAGGGTTGGAATTTTTGAGTTGAACACAGAACACTTGCAATAGTCATTAGGGAGACAAAGCAAAGAGAAAGCCGAGCAAAGTGACACAGAAGGATTTGGGGGCTCAGACGAGATTAGAAGCCATGAATGTATGGTGCAATAGTACCAACCTCTCTGGCTATGTGGTTTTCTCTGGCTGGGTTCTGCAACTCAAATACAGACATGGAAAAGGTGGGAAGAGCGGGGCCTGGATGGCTTAGCCAGTTAAGCCTCTGCCTTCGGCTCAGGTCATGATCCCAGGGTCCTGGGATCGAGTCCCGCATCGGGCTCCCTGCTCAGTGGGAAGCCTGCTTCTCCCTCTCCTCCCCTCTCGTGCTCTCTCTCACTATCTGCCTCTCCCAAATAAATAAATAAAATATTTTTAAAAAGAAAACGAAAAGAGCTGGGCTGATTCAGGGTCGGGGGTTCGACCAGGTCAGTGTGATAAAAAGACGTGAGGCCAGGAAAGTGGGTACACTGCAATGAGAGTGAGCAGCTGATGTGAGAGATCAGACCCTCAATAGGCCAAAGAAAGAAATAAAGACAGTAGGTAGCTGGTAGGTAGGAGTCGCCTCTGGTCTTAGGGATCCCAAGGAAGCTGAAGGATAGATGCTTCGGAAGAAAACCAATCAACTCTAAGTACAGAGTTTGTAGCTAGAACGCAGGGTGCTTTAATTTATGACTTTAGCATAATTCTGAGTGATGGCAAGGTTCAGCATGAAAGCCACAGAAGTGGGTAGAGGAAGGGGGGCAGAGGTGAGGGTCACTGGAGGAGAGGATGGCAAGGAGTCAGGAGAATGGATGGCTAGCCTATTGGATGGGGTCAGCCATGTGGAAGCTGCCAGGGTCACCTGGAATGATGGCAGAAGCAACAGGAAGGAATACTGTGAACGTGGAGCCAAAGCCTTCAGTAAACGAGAGAGAGAGAGAGAGAGAGAGAGAGAGAGAGAGAAAAGGAGGCCAAATTTGCCTAATACGTCTCTGTAGCCCCTTGAAACCTCGGTGACTCTACTGAGCAATGTTCCACTTTAGACTTCAGAGTCTTTGCACACAGTGTATAGAAGGCCTTCAGAGGATCCATGAGTCCTCTGGAATCGCATGCAAAATTCTACATGTATATATCTAATCTGCATTTGCCCTTCAGGAAGAGGGCTCAGGACATTCACCATGTTTTCAAGGAGGTGACTGATTAAGCAAAAGCCTAAGACTTACCGCTCTATCCATCAGTGTGACAGATAACTAAATGAAAGGAATAAAAACTGCACAAAGACTTAGGGAGGGCACACACCCATCTCTCTGCCCCTATGCTAACACCAACATAGAAAGCTCCAGCTTTTGACTTTTTAACTATGTACAAGTATTACTTTAATATACATTAAAGTATAATGTATCCCAATAATAACATTGGGATGCCTGGGTGGCTCAGTCGGTTGGGCGCCTGCCTTCAGCTCAGGTTATGATCCCGGGGGTCCTGGGATCAAGCCCCACATCCGGCTCTCTGCTCAGTGGGGAGCCTGCTTCTCTCTCTGCCTATTTCCCTGCTTGTGTTCCCTCTCTCCCCCTCTCTCTCTGACAAAGAGATAAAATCTTAAAAAACAAACAAAACAAAACAAAAAAACAACAAGGAAACCCCACCATTGAATGGGCAGCGAAGAGATTGGGCAGAGCCAGGAAATGTGGTTGGCTGTGCACTGGGAGAAACGGTAAAGCTACCCAGAGAGGAAGGTGCCAGAACTCCACAGGGCAACATACCACTGAGGCTTTAGTAAAACTATCCGGTAAGATCTTCGGGCAGCAGCTGCTATGTACGTGCCCGAACAGAATTCAGTGACTTCCAGCTGCACCCTTTTCCTAAGAGCAGGCCTGGAGAAAAGAAGAGAAGGGGCTCACCTCTCGGCAATATTTTTTGCAGACTGGAGAAACCGGGCCTGGTCATTTTCTTTCAGGATATGTTCAGCCTGGTTGATGAGGACTGTTGAGCGCTCAAGACACTGGCGGCAATTAGCAACCTGCTGTGCCAACTTTCTCAGTTTCATAACCTGAAAGGAATGAGCAGAAGAAAAATGAGCTTCAACATCCAGGGCTTAATTAAAAACAATAAAACAACACGAAGGAGATCTGCTGCAGCGATGCTAAAATAAGGCCTCTTAATATCCCATGGTCCCTGTGCCAACCACTCACCTTCTCCCCCTACCGTCTCTGCCTTGCCAGCCCCTCCTCCCACCTACAGCCCACTTCCTTAGGCCACAACGCACCCAGTCATATGCCCTTGGTCATCTACCTCCTCTTTTTTATGGACAACGTTAACTTTTCTGATTAGAACAACAGCGCATGCTCACTGACGAGTATTTAGAAAATAAGAAGTATCAAAGGAAACCCTGCCACCCAGGGACCACCATCGACCCATTTTATGGTCGATATATTTTCACAGTCGTGTTTAAGAAAACATGTTTCCTTGTTCTTTATGAGGCTCTACCTTCCGACGTATATCTTTCTCTCCGTGTCCTTATGCGCACCTGTGCGTTCACAGATCTGTGTTCTCAGGAATTTCAGTTCCTGTGTTGGCTGGAACCACCAAGCATGGCACAAAGCATTGATCATCACCCCAGACTCTCATAATCCTCACACTATAATCCTCACATTATAAGCAGGAGCTTATAATTACTACACTGACCGGCAGACCAATAAGCCTACAAGCATACGATGCATGGACGCTCACACCTGACCTTGACCCTGCTTCTTCAGTTCCCAGGCTAAAAACCTGGAAGTCGTCTCTTTCCCCTTCATCTTTTATAGCGGAGCGGTTGATGATTCCCATCATTTCCTTTCTAGTAATGCCTGTTCTGTCCTTCCCTTCCACTTGCGCTGGCATTCCCTGGTGTAGGTCTTCATCGACTCCTATCAAGAATCATTCCATAAGCCTCTTAGATTGCTTCCCTGACTTCAGTATCATCCTATTCCAATCCACCCTGGTTACTTTTGCCATATCGATCACTCTCTCCCTTCCTAAGAAACTAGGATGGTTTCCCAGTACCTTTTCGGTTAAGCCCAAAGTCCTTATAATAGCATGCATGGTCCTACCATAATTCTGGCCCACATTTCTACCATCACTTTTTTTCTTTGTGGATTGGCTTACAACATACCTATAGTAAAGCACCCACCTCTGAAGCAGACAACTCAATGACTTTTTTTTTTGCATATACATAAACCCATGTAACCATCAACCGGGTCATCATTTTTACGGGTCATCATTTTTACCAGGTTTATAGCACCAGGCCAAACAGCGCTTCTTCTTCGTCTCCCTCCCTCCAACCCCATTTCTTCTTACTTTCACGATCCAAGTTCAAACTGGAATCATCGGGATGAAACTCTGACATTTGTAAAGTCAACTCTGCCTTGGCCTCACCGAAGCTCCGTGCTTTACCTTTGTCTCTTTGATTTTGACAGCGATCATTTGCTTCCTCTGCTGGATGATCTCTACCAGCTCGTCACATTCTTCCATGAGTTTTGCCTCATGCATAGCGGTATTCACCTGCCAAGAAAGTCCAGAATATTACACAGTGATTGCTGCCTTTGTCCCCTGCTGGCTCTCAAAGGTTCGGATTGACAGCTAAGCATGCAGAACTTCTTCCATACCTCCCTCATAAGATCCACTCCTAGAAGAAGGGTAGAGATGATGATATTAATGACGCAAGGGCATTGAAGCACCACAGACAGGAAGCCTCCGGCCTCTGGTAGATCATGATGGTTAATGGAAGGCTGGGCAGAAGGACAGATGAGATGGGGGCATGTTATTCCCACTGTATAATTCCCTTTACTCCAGCACCCTTTCCTCCTGCTGTTCTTTTGAAAAGAGGGTAAGGAGAATTAAATATGTCAGGAAAAGAGGATCCCTCTCCACAGGCACAACAATATTAAGGTAACATTACAACAAATCTATTTCTACCACCCTAAAAAGTTAATGTTTTCCATTTTCCTTGTTCCCGTCTCATTCAAAAACATACTAATGCACAGGTATGACTTCACAGTAAATATATGCATGTGTAGATATATTTTCATAGAGTCGTCATGATGTCTCAGCAGATACTTCTCACCTTCGGCCATCCAGCATCTGAATATCTTTCCTATTTTGGAATACTGGCTACATCAAAATATCTTTACTGCAAAGTCAGAGTTGGGGGGCGAGGGTTGAAAAAAGAGCCACCATTTTTCATCGTCTTTCCATATATTGATTTCTCCTTCTTCCCATCTCTACTACTCTTACATTAGATGGGAGGAAGCCCCCAGAAGGGCTAAAATGAGAGCAGGGATCTTTGGGTCACCTAAGTGTAAAGGCAAAGGAAGGGAGATGAACTTACAACTCTTAAGCACTCAATGTTCCAAGCACTTTATAGATCAATTCTTTCATGTAATTATCATAAGCACTTCATAATAGAGGAACCATTTTTGTTCCCATTTCACAGATGGAGAAACTGAAGCTCAGACAATTTGAGTGACTCACTCAAGATCACACAGCTATCAGGTGGTAAGCCCAAAATTCAAGCTAGGTTCTGTCAAGTGAAACCCCTGGGCCTGCTGGGTGGGCTGATGAGGTTCAGTTCCTTTTGAGCAGTCACACAGGGAAGTACAATCATTCCAAGAGTCTATTCAAGGAGCACTAGAGCAGAGTTCTAGAAAGCCGAGGAACAGACAATGGGAGAGCATCCGAACTCCTGGGGCGAGATAGGCTTCATTAGCAAGGTAGGGCTGCATTTCCAATTGCTAGCCCCCTTCAGAGGACTCCTTTACATACTCTGAGCCCAGCAAAATACCCGTTACTGGGCCCTGCTGCCTGTTCGCTCATCCTCTAAGGTCCCCGCTGGCCAATTTTCTGTTTCTTGCTTAACTGAAATAAAATACACATGTGGTATCGCCACCTGATTTTGTTTCATTTCCACTTGCCGGAGGAAATACCATAATGAGAGCTCCCATTTATTGTGAATCCACAGTCCCTCTGGCCATTCGAATTTCCCCACCCCCCCTCAGGCTCTTCACCCTTTCCCTAAATTGAATCTACATTTCCAAGGCAGAGAACCTCACCCTTTTGAGAAACTCCCACTCCTGTAAGAGGAGATTCATCTAGTACCCCCTGGATTTGTGCTTAGAGTTTCTGGAGACTTGGTTCCCGTAACTTCCTTTTGAAGCAGTGGAGGGTATAGTATACAATGGTGTAGTGCTCTGTTTCTTGACATTTAGCCCTTGGGCTAAGCTTTACATAACGCTCACTATATGCCAGGCAGGACCCTAATCAGCTTACACATACTAGCCCTCTCAACCACCAAAGCAATCCTACGAAGCAGGTACCATCAGCCCCATTTTACAGATGGGAAAACTGAGCACGGAGAGACTAAGGGACTCAAGGTCACAAACCTAGTAAATGGCAGAGGTGGGATTTGGACCCAGGGAGTCTGACACTATAGTCCACACCTCTAACCATTGCACTAGACCGCCTCCATAGGTTAGTGTAACAAAATTCCTGCCCAATCTCTGATACCTGTTACCTCTTTTGCTCCATTCATCTTTATTCTATCATCCCATTTTCTTTAGTCATTTCAGATCACTAGAATACCCCACACTTCCATGCCCTGTGCCTTTGTTCAAGACTTCTTTCTGTAACTTTTTTTCACCTGCTTAGATGCAATTCATCCCCTATTTATATCCCCATAGCACTTTATGTATATTTCTTTTTTTTTTTTTAAGATTTTATTTATTTACTTGACACAGAGAGAGAGATCACAAGTAGGCAGAGAGGCAGACAGAGAGAGAGGGGAAAGCAGGCTTCCTGCCAAGCAGAGAGCCCAATGCGGGGCTCGATCCCAGGACCCTGAGATCATGACCTGAGCCACAGGCAGAGGCTTTAACCCACTGAGCCACCCAGGCGCCCCTATATATTTCAATTATACCATTTACTACCTTATGCCAGAGGAATTTACTAGTCTGTCTTCCCCACTCAAACATGAGTTCTGGAGGCCAAGGTTTATGTCTTCTTTGACTGTCTCTCCAACACAGTGACTGTCATAGAGCAGATGTTCAGTAAATATTTGTTGCATGGAATTGAATGGAGGTAGGGAGTATCTCACTGCTTCCTAGAATGAATGAATGAATTTTTTCCACTTGGTTACTCAAGTTACCTTAAATTCAGTATGTCTAAAAACAAACTCATCAGGCACCTGGGTGACTCAGTCGGTTAAGCGCCTGCCTTCGGCTCAGGTCATGATCCCAGGGTCCTGGGATTGAGTCCCGCAACGGGCTCCCTGCTCAACAGGGAGTCTGCTTCTCCCTCCACCTGCTGCCCCCCTACTTGTGTTCACCGTGTGTGTGTGTGTGTGTGTGTGTGTGTGTGTGTGTGTGTGAAATACATAAATAAAAATCTTTTTAAAAATTTAAAAACCTCATCTCCCCTCTAAATCTGGCTTCCACCTCTGATTTCTTTTTTCTTTCTTTCATTTTTTTTTTTTTTTGCTAATGCTACTATCATTATTGAAGTTACTCGGGTTCAGTTACATCTAATTTCTACCTCTCCCTCATCCCCCACATAAATTCACAACAGTCCCAAAGTCCTTTTCTCTTCCAACTCACTAAAATTCTTCTGGCAATACAACGAGGCTCTCAGCCAAGGAATCAGCAGGTCGAAGTCCTTACCCCTTTTGGACTGTGACCATAAAAGCCTTATTAATTCATCCCCCTCTCTCCAGAATCTTTACTTAGCCACTCACCCTCAGAACCCATCCTATACATACCCTGAAATCAGGAAAAATCATCCCCGTCTTCATCATCAAACATGTATTAAGCATCTTTTGTGTGTAATGCATTATGCTCAGGCCCTGCTCTCAATAAATTTGCAATCTGAATGGGGAAAAGCCACATGCATGCAAAACAAGCGAGTCAAGGCAGCATACCAACGAGTGATGTAGGATATAATCTCCAGAAATTGAAGGGAGACATGGCTCTCGCTGGGGAAGTGGAGACAAAAACTGCCTGAATGAAATGGACCTTGAGCCGTAAAGATGGGCAGGACTTCGATTTTAAAGGTAAAAGGGAGGGAAATTTTGAACCAAGCCAACGACATTGAGCCTTATGCATTAGGCAATATGGTGTCTTTGAAAAATGTTTTTTGGAGGGTAGGATGGTGAGAGAATGAATTTTTTAAATATATATATATATATATATATATATTTTTTTTTTTAATTTGAGTGTAGCTGACACACAGTGTCGCACTGGTTTGAGGTGTACAACGCAGTGGTTCAACAATTCTGTGCTGTGCTCACCACAAGGGTATCCACCATCTGTTACCATTCAATGTTATGATGGGTCTAGCCAAAGAGAGTAACAGGAATCCAATGGAAAGGTCAAATACGAGATACACTCCCTGGCTGGAAAATCTTCAGTTAGACAGCAAGGTCCTTAAGGAAAGTTTTTATGTCACTTTGTTTCTCCTGCTATAATAGGCACAAGGCCTTACCCACAATGAGTACTTACTGATTGATTTAGTAAAATGAAAAAGCACAAAAAGAATGACAAACATTAGAAAACGGACTATAGTAAAGGCATTTTGTGGAGAAAATGTAGATGAAAGCGAGGGAGCTAGGGAGGGGTTTGGACAGTGAACTCAAACAGCCAGGCTCAAGTAGTAGGGCAGAAATTTGGCTGAAGAGGCAAAATCCCAAACTAAGGGTAAAGCAGTGACATTAAAATTTTTCCATGTCAAGAAGCAGCCCAAAAGAGCAGGTTCCTCGAGTGTTTTCTGAATAGGAAATACTCCGGGGTAAAACTGTCTTCACGATGTGAATAAAACATCTCAAATTGCTTGGAAGGTACTTGAAAGGCCTGGTATTTTCCTTGTCTGCAGTTTTCCTTGAAAATGCACTGACGTATTTCACTTGCTTCTTAACCCTTAGTTGAAAGCAACTGGGCTTATCTTGATGAGCATTTTTGGTTGGTTGGTTGGTTGGTTGGTTGGTTGGTTGGTTGGTTGGTGGAAGATTCTAGATCTTTATTCGGCCTTTGCTCTTTGGTTTGGGCTCGTGGGTTTGACAAGAAGGCTTTTTATCTGTGGAAAAATCTACCCTCTCTGAAAAATACCATTAGAGTAATCTTGGCAGCCTACTTGTATAAATCTCTCCATCCCCAAAAAGGGCAATTTTTGCGGGGGCGGGAAGCAGTTTCTGATGTCAAAGCCTGAGTCTCAGCACAAGGTTTCCAAGGCCTAACCACTAGGGAGACTCTCCTGTCAGGTCTCCAGGTCCTCTGCTCTGCTCTGTGCTTTTTTCTTTCTTCCCAAAGGCAGCAAGGATTTGACTTGCACGTTTTTATCCAACCGCCCACCCTACTGTTTCCCAAAGTCCCTTCCAACCTCCCAGCCCAAAGGTTAAACCCATAGTCAGACCTATTCTTCCCCCAATTTCCTCCCTTCTCTGACACAGACACACACACACACACACACACACACACACACACACACGTCCCATTAGAAGGATTTCACTGCTGGTTACTGCAAGGAAATAAATATGTGGGAGTTCACAAAAGCCGCAAGTTGCAAAGGCTTAAGAGGCCACAAAAAGGTAGTATTTAGGTAATTGTTTCTATTCTCTATTGAAATGTAAATTGACTAGACCTTTTTACCCTCAGCTGCTTTCAGAGAGAACTTATTTGATAGTTTCTTGGGGGATCTCCCACATGCTCATTCTATAGGTCTTTTATTCTTGGGTTCAAAGTGCATCGGCCTTCCCTCCAAACTTCCTCGCTGCTGCCCGCCCCTCGGCTCAGTCACATCCATCGGCCCTTCGGAGCACTGCCCAGGAGTTCAGAAGGAACTGAGATTTCCTGGTCAGGTGGGACAACAGGGATGAAGTTGTGGGCGAGCTCTATAGCCAGAGTCAGGTGAAATTCACTTATGTGGTAATGGACAGAACACCTTGCAGGCATCTCCCTCTCAGTGTCCTCCACTCTATGGTCAATGCCAGCCTAGCTCATTCCCTGAGATCTTCTGTCCAAATGAGATCTCCCCTCCCCCACCCCCACAGAAGATTTTGAAATGCCAGCATTAAAGATCATTTGGGGGAGTTTTTATCAGCAAGGGCTGATATCGAGGGCCTACGCTATGCCCTACTAGGGACTATGGGGGTTCACTGCGTGGGACAGAATGATGAAAAAGACTCAGCTTCTGCCTTCGAGGCACTTACAGTCTAGTGGAGGAGATAGGAGTGTGAAAACTAATTTTGCCTGTGGCAGAGGGCAATCGGGGAATCAGGCAAGGTTTCAGGTAGCTGAGCTGGTCTTCAAGGACGAGCAAGACTTGGGCACACAGAAATGGGAATTAAAGGGACAGAATTCTAGGCAGAGAGAATGCTATGAAGAGCATGAACAAAAGCACAGCCAAGGAAGTAGAGGATGTTTGGATAAAGCAGATCAGCCTGACAGGTGCAAGGGAGGGAAATAAGGCTAGAAGCGGAGGTCACAGATACATTACGGAGAGCTGCGTTGTCATTTTGAGACTTTGCGTGTACCTAGATAAAATGTCAGGATCTTAAAACTAGAGTAACACCTTAACCATTGTTAGTGAACACCCTCATTGAGAACAAGGAGGAGAGGAAAAGCCAGCACAGTACTCAAAGAAGTGGGAAAACCACTCTCTGTGCAAAGGAGATGAGAAGGGAAACTGGGAGGTAAATTGGACATCTGATGGATTATCAATGAGTTGTTGTGAACAGCTTTGTCACCTTACGATGCTGCAAAGAATTCATTACTCTCTTAAAACGATGCATTCAAAAAAAAAAAATGCAATGTTCTCTCTGTTTCCGTGAGTTCAGCTTTGATAGATTCCTTGATTACGGTTAACAAGACTGTGTTGTATACTTGAAAATTGCTAAGAGAGAGGTGCTAAATGTTCTCACCACACAGACCAAAAAGGTAACTATGTGAAGTGGTGAACGTGTTAACCAACCTTATCATGTTAATCATCTTCTTTTTTTTTTTTTTAAAGATTTTATTTGTTTATTTCACAGAGAGGGGAGAAATCACAAGGAGGCAGAGAGGCAAACAGAGAGAGGGGGGGAAGCAGGCTCCCTGCCAAGCAGAGAACTCGATGCGGGGCTCGATCCCAGGACCCTGAGATCATGACCTGAGCTGAAGGCAGAGGCTTTAACCCACTGAGCCACCCAGGTGCCCCTGTTAATCATCTTCTAATATACATGTAGATCAAAGCATCACACTGTACACCTTAAATTTACACTGCATTGTATGTCAATTATATCTCAATAAACCCAGGGGAAAAACTAAGAAACCACAACGTTTATGAAGCCAGTGTAGCACTGACTACAGCAGCGTCTAAGCTAAGGTATTCATCCAGATCACACTAGGTGGATATCACACACACACACACACACACACACACACACACACACACACACGGGCGCATGCGCACTACCATCACCATAGCCCTCTGTAGGAGGAAGGTTCAAATGCATAAAAGGAAGAGGAAGATGAGACAATCTTCTTTTTTCATTTTCTTTTTTTTTCTTTTTTCATTTTCTAAAGCAAAACAATGTAACATTTCAAAGATGTTCTTGCCAGCTTTACATAATAGCTAAATGAAGAAGGGGGGGCTGTTTTTCAAATGGATTTTATCTGTTTCTTTAGATTTGGGAGGATGATGAACACTTTAAGGTCTAGCGGATATGCAAAATTATTTTTCTCTCTTTTTATTTAAATTCAATTTATGCAAAATTATTAATAGGATTTTTAGTCCCCTGGACTGGAGTAACTACAGCTTAGGGGGCAAAAGAAATTACTGAGGCAGAGTTAAGCACGCTACCGCCTCAGTGCCTGAGTTAATTTTTTTTGGCAGAGGAGTGGGTGAGGGGTTCTAGCTGGTAGAGGTGGGTGGGGGATGGGACTGTGGCAGCTGGAAAAGCTGTGTGGATGGGGAGTTGGCAGCCGGGCCATCTCGAGAAGTGATAGACACAGACATCGACTGACAGACACACTTCCCGCAATGCAGTAGGCACTGTTCAAATTGCTTCATATATTTTAACTCATTTACATCTTATTAACCCTCTGAAGTTGGCGCTATTAATATCATTGCCATCCCACAGAAGAAACTGAGAGACGCAGAGGTTATGTCACTTGCCCAAGATCTTATAACCAGTACCTGGCAGAGTCAGGATTCATACCCAGGCAGTCTGGCTCTTGTTCCATGATTTTAACCAGTGTGTGTGTGTGTGTGTGTGTGTGTGTGAGAGAGAGAGAGAGAGAGAGAGAGAGAGAGAAGCAGAAAGACAGAGAGACTATGCTCACACACGTGCTTCTTTGCCTCTCAGAATTGCCTGTCAGGATAATCATATCCCTATTGCAAATTGCAAATATTTTGTGTAATTACCTCCTGGCTTTTGAAAAAAATATACAGTATAAAAATGCATATAATGTAAAATTTAGAAAATATACATAATGCACATACATATATATGGGCGCGCGCACACACACACACGTATTCCATGTTTATTTTACTGAGTCTAACTAATAAAAATCCTGGCAACAGAAGGAGAGGACAATTTGCTCCGTATACATGACTTAGGAATGACCCTGTGCCATGTATCAATTCTATGCTAGTTTTAGAGTCTTTTCTCCTCAGGGATCAGACCTCCAAGCCTTTGTCGCATTAAGATTAGTTACTTTCATCCCCATATTCTCTTTCCACACAGGTAACTATTTAGAACATGCTAGAAAAAAGTGGGAGAGGTATAATCTAGGCTTGTAGCTGGTATTGTACATGTACAGCTATAAATCCCATATGAAATGAGGAAGACACCTCCTTTCTCTCTCTTCAGAACCACAGAACTGTTAGAGGTAGAAAAGACTAAAGAGGAGCACCTGGGGGTGGGGGCTCAGTCGGCTCTTGATTTCAGCTCAGGTCATGATCTCAGGGTTGAGATTGAGCCCCACATTGGGCTCTGTGCTGGGTGTGGAGCCTAATCATGATTCTCTCTCTCCTTCTCCCTTTGCCCCTCTACCCCATCTCCCTCTCAAAAAAAAAAAAAAAAGACTAAAGAAATCATAGGTTCCTAGCCTTCATTTTACAGAGAGGAATTTGAGTCCTAGAGAGAAGGGCTTACCTAACATCATATTACTGATCAATGACAAAGCAAAACTGAAGTTATATCTTTTGTGTTCCTTCTACTCTACTGCTTGTTTTGGAAAACACAGCACTTGCTTATAAATCCCTCTAAAGACATGAGACTCTAGGGGCGCCTAGGTGGCTTAGTCAGTTGGGCGACTGCCTTCAGCTCAGGTCATGATCCTAGAGTCCAGAGATGGACTCTAGCATCAGGCTCCCTGCTCGACAGGGAGTCTGCTTCTCCCTCTGATCTTCCCCCATTTAGTACTCTCTCTCTTTCTCTCTCTGTATCTCTGTCTCTCTCTCTCTCTCTCTCTCAAATAAATAAATAAAATCTTTAAAAAAAAGACATAAGAATCCAGATTTCACCACAGAAATATGAACATTCACGTCTACACAAAAAAATACATGAATGTTCATAACACCTTTACATGTATTAGCCAAGAACTGGAAAAAGCTAAAATGCTCTTCAGTGGGGGCACGGATACACAAATTGTGCAACATCAGCAATAAAAAAAATTAAAACACTATCAATACACACAACAGCGTGAATGGATCTCAGGGGCATTGTGATGAGCAACACAGGCAAATCTTAATAGGTCAATCATAATATGCTACATACTGTATGTGTCCATGTACATAACACTCCAGAAATTATAAAATTATCACTGATTAAGAACAGATCAGCGGTTGCCGGGGGGCCAGATGTGACTATAAAGAGGTAGCAAAACTGAGTTTCTTTGGGGGTGATGAAGTTGTTTTGTTCTAATTTTGATGGTGATTACACACATCTATACATGCGATAAAATTCATGGAATGATGGAACCTCCTCTGTCCCCAAAAGGTTAAGGGCATGTGAAAACTGATGGAATTTGAATGACGTCTGTAGTTCGCTTAGGAGAATATTCTACCAGTGACAATTTCCTGGTTGTGGTAGTTGTGTTGTTATGTAAGATGTTAACACTGGGGGGGCACCTGGGTGGCTCAGTGGGTTAAAGCCTCTGCCTTCAGCTCAGGTCATGATCTCAGGGTCCTGGGATCAAGCCCCGCATCGGGCTCTCTGCTTGACAAGGAGCCTGCCTCTCCCTCTCTCTCTGCCTACTTGTATCTCTCTCTCTCTCTCTGTCAAATAAGTAAATAAATAAATCTTTAAAAAAAAAAAAAAAGATGTTAACACTGGGGAAGAGTAGGTGAATCATACCTGGGAACTCTCTGTGTTATTTTAGCAACTTTTATGTCAAATTAAACTTATTTCAAAATCTAGAAGAAAAATATTAAGAAAATTCCAAAAGTCCCATAGTGTTTTAGGCAGGTCTGGTGAACCAACATCTACATAGTTCTCTGAAGTTATAACTAATATGTATTTACACCTTTGCTCAAGTGGTGTCTCATCTCACACTCTACTCTCTACCTTAGTTTATTTTTTCCAGTTTTATTGAGAAATAATTGACAGACATTACTGTGAAAGTTTAAGGTGTACCAGCATGACGTTCTGATTTACATATATTGTGAAATATATGTAATTACCTCAATAGGTTCAGTCAACATCCAGCTTCTCATTTAGGTAGAATAACAAGAAAAGAAAAAAGGGGGGAAAAATACTTTCTCCTTGTGATGAAAACTCATAGGATTTACTCTCTTTATGTTCCAATACACCATACAGCAATGTCAGCTCTAGTCACAAGGAAAACTCATAGGATTTACTCTCTTTATGTTCCAATACACCATACAGCAATGTCAGCTCTAGTCATCACGATGTACATTATATCCCTAGTATTATTTATCTGATAACTGGGAGTTTGTACTTGTTGACCACCTTCCTCCAATTTCTCCTGCCCCCACCCCCTGCCTCTGGTAACCACAATTCTGATCTCTTTTTCTATGAGTTTGGTTTTTTTTTTTTTTTTAGATTCCATGTATAAGGGAGATTATATAGTGTTTCTTTTTCTCTGTCTGACTTATTTCACTTAGCGTAATGCCTTCAAGGTCCATCTGTGTTGTCACGAACTGTAAGATTTCCTTGGTTTTTTATGATTGAACAATATTCTATTGCATTATGTACCACAACTTCTCTACCCATTCATCCACTCTTAGGTTGTTGCCATGTCTTGGCTTTTGCTAATAATGCTCTTACGAACACAGGGTTGCAGAGCTCTTTTTGAGTTAGGGTTTTCATTCCCTTTGGATATATTTCCAAAATATATCTGGGTTATATAGTAGCTCTACTTTTAACTTTTTGAGGATCCTCCATACTGTTTTCCATAGTGGCTGTACTGATTTATAATCCCACCAAGAGCACACAGAGGGCACATATCCACACCAGCATTTGCTACCTCGTCTTCTTGATGATGGTTATTCTAACAGTCATGAGGTGATATCTCATTGTGGTTTTAATTTATATTTCCCTTGTGACTAGTGATGCAGAGCATCTTTGCATGTAGTGGTTGGCCTTTGTATATTTTCTTTGGAGAAATGTCTTTTCAGGTCCTTTGCCCATTTTCTAATTAGGTTATCTGCTTTTCTGCTACGGAGTTGGATGAGTTCTTTAAACGTATTTTGGATACTAACCCCTTGCCAGATACATGTTTTGCAAGTATTTTTTCCCATTCTGTAGGTTGTTTTTTCACTTTGTTGATGGTTTATTTTGTTAGGTAGAACTTTTTAGTTTGATGCAGTCCCACTTGTTTGTTTACTTATTTTTTTGCTTGTGATTTAGATGTCATGTCAAAAAAAAGTCACAAATATACATATCAAGGAGGTGCCTGGATGGCTCAGTCATTGAGTGTCTGCCTTCGGCTCGAGTGATGATCCCAGGGTCCTGAGATCAAGCCCCACATCTGGTCCCCTGCTCAGCAGGAAGCCTGCTTCTCCCTCTCCCTCTGCCTGCTGTTCCCCCTGCTTGTGCTCTCTCTTTCACTATGTCTCTCTAGGTCAAATAAATAAAATCTTTTTAAAAAAGTCACACGTATACATATCAAGGACTTTTATTCCTATATTTTCTTCTAGGAGTTTTATGATTTTAGGTCTCACATTTAAGTCTTTAATCTATTTGGAGGCACTTTTTAAGAGAGAGAGGGGAGAGGGGCAGAAGAAGAGAGAGAGAGAATCTTAAGCAGGCTCCAAGCCCAGCATGAAGCTGGACATGGGACTTCTTTTTTTTTTTTAAGATTTATTTATTTATTTGATAGAGAGATCACAAGTAGGCAGAGAGGCAGGTGGGGGGGGGGGGAGGCCGGGGAAGCAGGCTCCCTGCCGAGCAGAGAACCTGATGTGGGGCTCGATCCCAGGACCCTGAGATCATGACCTGAGCCAAAGGCAGAGGCTTTAACCCCCTGAGCCACCCAGGCGCCCTGGACGTGGGACTTGCTAAGATCATGACCTGAGCTGAAATCAAGAGTCAGATACTTAACCAACTGAGCCCCCCAGGTGCCCCTATTCAGAATTAATTTTTGTGAGTGATAGAAGAGAGGATCCACTTCCAATCTTTGACATTTGAATATCCAATTATCTTAGCACCATTTATTGAAAACACTGTCTTTTCTTCATTGAGTATTCTTGGCTCTGGTCAAGCTGACTATACATGCTTGGGTTTATATCTGGGCTCTCGAGTTTGTTCCATTGGTCTATTTGTCTGTTTTTATGCCAGTACCATACTGTTTTGATGACTATGACTTTATAATATAGCTTCAAATCAGGACATGTGATGCCTCCTACTTTATTCTTCTTTCTCAGAATTTCTTTAGCTATTTGGAGTCTCTTGTAATTCCATATAAATTATAGGAGTGTTTTTTTCTACTTTGGTAAAAAATGCCATTGGAATCTTGATAGGAATTGCATTGAATCTATAGATGGCTTTTGGTAGTATTGATATTTTAACAATATTAATTCTTCCAATCCATGAACATGGGACACTTTTTAATTTATTTGTTTTCTTCTATTTCTTTCATCAATGTCTTATAGTTTTCAGAGTAGGGATCTTTTTCTTTAAATTTATTCATAAGTATTGTTTTTGATGCTATTATAAATGGTGTCAACTTACTTCTTTTTCAGAAAATTCATTGTTATTGTATAGAAATGTTACTACATTTTATATGCTAATATTGTATCCTGTAACTTTACTGAATCCATTAATTAGATCTAACAGTTTTTTGGTTAAGACTTTAGGATTTTCTATATATGAACTCATGTCATCTGCAAATACAGACAATTTTACTTCCTTTCCAATTCTGATACATTTTCTTTTTCTTGCCTGATTGCTCTAGCTAGGACTTCTAGTACGGTGTTGCATAGGAGTGCTAAGAGTGGGCACCCTTGTCTCCACCCTGATTTTAAAGGAAAAGCTTTCAAATATTCATCACTGGATATGATGTTAGCTGTGATCTGGTCACATATAGCCTTTATTAAGTTGAGATGTGTTCCTTCTATGCCCTATTTGTTAAGACTTTTTATCATGAATGGATATTGAATTTTGTCAAATGCTTCTTCTGCATCTACTGAGATGATCATGTAATTCTTTTCTTTTCTTTCATTCTATTAATGAAATATATATCATTGACTGATCTGCAAATGTTGAACTATCCTTACATCCTGGGGTAAATCCCACTTGAACATGGTGTATGATCCTTTTAATGTGCTGCTGAATTTGGTTTGCTAGTACTTTATTGAGAATTTTTGCATCTATATTCATCAGGGATATTGGCCTGTAGTTTTCTTTTCTGGTTTTGGTATCTGTATGATGCTGGCCTTGTAAAATGAGTTTGGAAGTATTCCCTCCTCTTGAATTTTTTAGAAGAATTTGAAAATAAGCACTAATTCTTCTTTAAATATTTAGTAAAATTCACCAGCGAAGCCATCTGGTCCTGAGTTTTTCTTTGTTAGGAGATTTTAAATTATTGATTCAATCTCCTTACTAGTAATTGGTCCGCTCAGATTTTTTTCTGATTCAGTCTCGGTAAATCGTATGTCTCTAAAATTTTCTTCATCTCTTCTAGGTAGTCCAGTTTGTTGGCATATAGTTGCTCACAATAGGCTCTTGGGATCCTTCAAATTTCTGTAGTATAAGTTATAATGTCTCCTTTTTCATTTATAATTTTGTTGATTTGGGCCCTTTCTCTCTTTATCTCAGTCTAGCTAAAGGTTTGTTAATTTTGTTTATCTTCTCAAAGAACAAATGCTTAGTTTGGTTAATCTTTTCTATTGTTTCTCTGTTCTCTATTTCATTGATTTCTGCTCCAATATTTATTATTTTCTTTATTCTGCTAACTTTGGGCTCAATTTGTTCTTTTTTTTTCTAGTTATTTAAGGTATAGAGTCAGGTTTTTTATTTGGGATCTTTCTTGCTTCTTAAATGTAGGCATTTATTGCTATGAACTTCCCTCTTAGAACTGTTTTTATTTTATCCTAAACATTTTGGTATGGTTTATTTCCATTTTGCTTGGTTCAAGCAACTTTTAATTTCCCCTTTAATTTCTTCTTTGATACACTGGTTGTTCAGGAGAGCATTGTTTAATTTCCATGTGCTCATGAATTTTCCAGTTTTCCTTTTTTTGCTGATTTTTTGCTTCATGCCATCATGGTTAGAGAAGATACCTGGTATGATTTCAGTCTTCTTGAATTTTCTAAGAGTTGTTTTGTGGCCTAACATATGGTCTATCCAAAAAATGTTCCCTGTGCACTTGAGAAGAATGTGTATTCTGCTGCTGTGGATAGAATGCTCTGCATATATATATTAGGTCCATTTGGTCTATAATCTTGTTCAAATCTGCTGTTTCTTTATTGATTCTCTGTCTGAATGATCTATCCATTGTTGAGAGAGGGGTATTAGAGTCCCCAACTGTTCATTTCTCCTTTTAGCTCTGTTATTTTTTGCTGTGTATGTTTATGTGCTCCAATGTTTGGCACATAAATATTTACAAGTGTTGTATCTTCTTGATATATTGATCATTATATAATGACCTTCTTTGTCTCTTTTTACCATTTTTAGTTTAAAGTCTATATTGTCTGATATAATTATAGCTACACTTGCTTTTTTTTGGAATGTATTTTTCCATCCCTTCAACTTTCAGTCTGTGTGTCTTTAAGGCTAAAGTGAGTCTCTCATAGGCAGCATGTTTCCAAAATTTTTTTATCCATTCAGCTAATTTTTGTCTTCTAACTGAAGAATCGAATCCATTTACATTTCAAGTAATTATTTACAGGTAAGGACTTACTATTGCCATTTTAAAAAATTATTTTCTGGTTGTTTCACAGATCCACTTTCCTTTGTTTCTTATTCTGCTGTCTTTTTGTGTGTTTTGATGTCTTTTGGTATCAGTATGATCTGACTTCTTTATAGTGTTCTTTTGTGTAATTACTACAGGATTTTCCTTTGTGATTAACATGAGGCTAACATAAAATATCTTAAATTTATAATACTTACACTGATAAAATCTTAACTTCAATAAAATTTGTAAGCTTTATACTTTTACTTCTCCTCTCCTCATATTTTAGGTTACTAATGTTACGATTTACATTTTTTAATATTGTGTAACTAACAACAGATTATTGTAGTTATGGTTATTTTTAATATATTTATTTTTTTAACTTTTAAGTTAGAGTTGTAAGTATTATTATACACTATTATTATGTAAATATTGTATATACCTAAGTCTTATGTATTATTACACAACACAGTTATACACCACTATTACCATATTGCAGAATCTAACACGATGCTATATCTACCATTTCTAGTGAGATTTTTGATAACTTTTTATGTTTGTATGATGTTAATTAGCGTAGCTTTATTTCTAGTCAAAGAACTCCCTTTAGCATTTCCTGTATGGCAGGTCTGGTGGTAATTAACTCCCTCACCTTTGTTTGTTTGAGAAAGTCTTTTTTTTTTAATTAATTAATTTTTTTATTAACATATAATGTATTATTTATCCCAGGGTACATGTCTGTGAATCGTCAGGCTTACACATTTCACAGCACTTACCATAGCACATACCCTCCCCAATGTCCATAACCCGGCCACCCTATCCCTACCCTCCTATCACCCAGCCACCCTTAGTTCATTTCGTGAGTTTAGGATTCTCTTATGGTTTGTCTCCTTCCCCATCCCATCTTGTTTCATTTCTCTCCCCCACCCCCCCACAACCCCCCACCCTGCCTCTGTTTGAGAAAGTCTTTATCCCGTCTTTTTTTCTGAAGAACAACAGCATTGCTGGGTATGGGATTCTTGGTTGAGAGTTATCTTTTTCTAATATTTTGAATATGTCATTCCATTCTCTCCTGGCCTGAAAAGTTTCTGTTGAGAAATCCACCAATCTTATGGAGGGTTCAGTCATATGCAGTGTCTCTCTTTTCTCCCATCGCTTTTAAAATTCTTTCTTTTGACTTCTGACAATTTAATCATGTGTCTTGGTGTGGTCCTATTTGGATTCAACCTATTTGGGATTCTTTGAGCCTCATAGATCTGGATGTCCATTTCTTCCCCAGGTTCAGGAAATTTTCAGCCATTATTGTTTTAAATATACTTTCTTCCCTTTCTCTTTCTTTTCTCTCCTGGAATTCCCATAATCTGAATATTGTTTCTTTTCATATTGTCCCATAATTCACCATAAGGTGACAATTGTTTCTTTTCATTTTATCCCATAATCCCCATAGGTTTTCCTCACTTTCTCATACTTTTTTTTCTCTCCTCTGAATGGGTAATTTACAATGTCCTATCCTCTAGGTCACTGATTATTTCTTCTACATGGTCAAGCCTACTTTTGAAACTCTCTATTGGATTCTTAGGTTCAGTTATGGTATTTTTCAACTCTAACATTTCTGTTTGGTTTTTTGTTTTGTTTTGTTTTGCCTTTTTTTTTTTTTGATGGTTGCTATTTCTTCATCAAAATTCTCATTTTGTTCATGCATTGTTTTTCTCATTTCATTTAGTTGTCTGTGTTTCTTTGTAGTTGTTCACTAAGCTTCCTTAATAGGATTATTCTGAATACATTGCCTGACATTCATAGATCTCCACTTTTTAGGGTCAGTAATTACTGCTTTATCAGTTTCCTTTGGTGGTGTCATATTGACCTATTTTTTCACCATCCTTGATATCTTACATTTGTATTTGTACATTTAAGTAATTGAACTCCTCTTCCAAACTTTACAGATTTGCTTTGGCAGAGATAGCTCTTCACCAGTCAGCTCACTTTGGGTTTTCTGGGCATCTGCTGTTAATATCCTTAGGCAGAAGGGATTGCTATTGTGGTTTATTTTGGGATGAGGCAATAGCTTGAGCTCCAAGGACAGGAATGGGGAGGGGGTGCCACTGGCTGGGAACAGCTGGATAGAACTGCTGGTTTCGTTCCCTAGCCAAATGAGGCTGAAGGATGGGTTCCACTGTTGCCTGGATTATCTGGTCAGAATTACTAGATGGTTGGGACTGGGTACTATCTTCACTAGTGGATGTGGATATGAATTAGCTTCCCTGCCCTGGCAAGGAAGCAGGCCAGGGCCCAGAGTCTGTACAGCTTGTTGTTTGGGGGCCAGAATCAGGCATGAGTGTGCACTGGATTCCCTTGTCAGGTGAGGCCCTGGTTTTGCTCCACAGAAGAGGGAACCCACCAGCTGTGCTCTCTATTTAAGTGCCACTGTATAGAGGGTTGTTGAATGGACTACGCAGCTTCCCATGTCCTCTGGTTAGGTTCCCTGGCCAGACAATCTGAAGGTTTTATTCAGTGATGAACAGGGCTAGGAGTTAGATTCCCTCACTGGGCACAGCAGGAAAAGCAGCTCTAAAGCCAGTAAAGCTCTTTGTTGTTTTAACTCAAGCCAACCCACACCCCAACTTCCCTGACTGAACAGGGCCACTGGCTTTATTCTGAAAATGACCAGTTCGGCCCACTTACCTTTCGGCTTGAGTGCCGCTGGACTGCACAGCTTTCAAGAGTTGTCTCCAGCCCTTCTGGTTAGAAAGGGCCAGAAGACACTCTTCATGGGTGGGGCTGTGTCTCAGCTCCCTTGCCTCGGAGAGAGAGAGGCTGCTCCAGGTCACTCTCAATTTCCCCATCTCTCCCATTGGGCGAGCCAGGAGCTACCCTCAGCCTTAGCTATGGATTAATCCCCCTGCCTATACATACAGAATGCTTTGTGTCCAGGACTAGCTTTGCCCTGGGAGTGATCAGTTCTGCCTGCTCACCTCTCTGCTCAAGTGTCACTGGGTTGCACTGCTTCCAGGCATTGTCACCATCCCTTCTGGTCTGATGGGGCTGGAAAACACTCTCCGTAGCATGTGGGACTGTGATTCAGCTCCTTGCTTGGGCCTAGACAAACTAGGCTCTAGGGCTGGCAAAACTCTTTGTTTGAGGATCCAAATCTAGATCTTCACCCTACAATGTACTTTGGTTAGAGTGTTCCCCCAACTTGACTCTGTAGATAAGCAAAGCTGCTCTTGGGATTACTATCTGGGACAAGATCCATACACGCTAGTTGTTGCAATCCACTCCCTCTTCTCCATCATTGTCAGATGCCCAGTGGTTGAGGCCCAAAGACACTCCTGCAATCCCCATGGTGTGAGATCAGAGTAGGGGTTCTCACAAAGTGACCCACAATTTCAGGGGAAGATGGGCATCCCCACTGGGTTCTTTTCCCACTGGAGGATCTGGAGGCTCAGAGGAGACCTCTCTGTAGGGTGCTGCACTAGGCTGAAGGAGGCGCAATGTCATGAATGTGTAGCCATTTCTTGCCCTTCTAATGTAGTCTGTCTGGGTCTCTGTGGAGCAAAAGCGTGCTTCAGCTTTACCCTCGTATTCTAGGATTCTCTCAGCAGGGTCCTGTTCTTGAATTGATGTTAGTTGTTCTTCTTGCAAGGGGAAGCAGAGTCAGGAGCAACCTAGGTTGCCACTCTTGGAGATGTCACTCTTCCCTAGTTTATTTTTATCCATAGCACGTATAACCCCTAATAAAAATACATTTGTGGGGCGCCTGGGTGGCTCAGTGGGTTAAAGCCTCTGCCTTCGGCTCAGGTCATAATCTCAGGGTCCTGGGATCGAGCCCCACATCGGGCTCTCTGCTCAGCAGGGAGCCTGCTTCCCTCTCTATCTCTTCCTGCCTCTCTGCCTACTTGTGATCTCTCTCTGTGTCAAATAAATAAATAAAATCTTTAAAAATATATATATATATATTTGCTATTGTGTGCCTCCTCCAACCAGAATGTAAGCTTAAGGTTAAGGACTTAGTTTCATTCACTACTATATCCCCAACACCTAGAATAGTGCCTGGCACCCTACAGGTACTCGACAAATATTTGTTGAATGAATGAGTGAATGTGAGTGTGTGGGCCCGGAAATAAAGGCATAATGAAAAATTGTACAGCAGGTTACTTATTCATTGCATGAGACATATTTCCCTTATATTTTCTTTTTATCCAATTACTCAAAATGGTCATTTTGTTCCACCATTTACGTATTATTTGCTGCATTATGAAAGGTTTAGAAAGATGTTGGGATGACAACCCAGGTCCTAGAGCACACATTCTGAAATGGTTCCTTGCCTAATCTTTTTTTTTTTTTAAAGATTTTATTTATTTTGACAGAGAGAGAGAGAGAGAGAGAGAGATCACACGTAGGCAGAGAGGCAGGCAGAGAGAGGGGGAAGCAGGCTCCCCGCTGAGCAGAGAGCCCGATGCGGGGCTCGATCCCAAGACCCTGAGATCATGACCTGAGCCGAAGGCAGAGGCTTTAACCCACTGAGCCACCCAGGCGCCCCGGTTCCTCGCCTAATCTTAAAAGAAAGAAAAACTGACCTTTCTTGGGTAATTACCTGTGGTTTCCTCATTTGTATGATGCATCAAAGGTGCTACTTATAACAGCTAGCCACCAGAGGGTACTGTTTATTCAATTATGTCCTCTCAATATCTGCTGTGTTCCAAGTCATGTGCTGGGTATAAAAAAGTGGATAGGACACAGTTTCCGCTCTCAGAGTTTACAGTCTGATAGGGAGACCAATCGGTACACAGAAGTGCTATGATGGAAGTGTGCATAGGACACTCCAGGTACACAAGGGGTAAACATCTGAACCCCATTAGGGAGCTAGGGAGAAAAGTATAGGGTATGTGTGATTGCTTCCTGGAGGAGACGATGCCTGGGTTGACTCTTAAAGGACAAGCAGCAGTTAGCCAGCAGGAAAGAAAAGTGGAAGTCCTGTGAGGACAGGGGCCACATTTACACTGTGTCATTAGTGCCCGGCCCAAGGCAGAAATACACTTAAGTGTTTGTGAAATGAACACAGGATATCAAGTACAGGTGGTAAAAGGGCATGTGAGAGACACAGGCAGGGTCCAAATCATGACGGGTCTTATGAACATTTATCTTAATGGTGATGAGGAACAACTGAAGGGTTTATGGTGAGTGGGGGGGTGACATTGACATGCAGGCTTTGTATTTCAAAAAGCCCATGCCCACAGCAGTGTGGAAAATGGGTTAGAGGGGGCCAGAATGGGTCAGGGAGACTAGTTAGGACCCGCAGTTTCTGTAATGAATGTGGCACGGTCATGGCCATTGCCTGCAACACGCCATGAGGCCAACAAGGAAACAACTGTCACCAGGTCACTACAACACAGCAGAGTAGGCCGGGTAACAGGTACGCGCAGGCTGCTCTGTCCAAGTTCATGTAGCTGCTGGGGGCCAGAGTCCGTAGTGGAACCCAGGCTTCCTGATTTCTAGTCCAGGGCTTTTCCCCAAGCCCTCCTTGTCACTGCCTCTCAACACTACAGAATTATGTAAGGGAAGGAGAACAGGGCTAAGCCACTGAGAGATTAGGTCTTCTCTAGCCCCAGACTAGACTGTGGGGAGCATTTAATCCCTCTTTGTACTCGAGTCTGACATAAGCATCCCTCTCCAAGACCTCTGTTTCTGGGAGATGGCCTCAGCACCCTGATACTCCCTGTACAGACAGAGCTGAAAATCTCTAACCCGGAGAGCCAGGGACGGGCACACTCTGACAGCTAAGGTCAGGGAGGGCATATTCGGAGAAAGAAATCATTCTTTCTGAGACGGGGAACTTTAGATGACAAAAGGAAAAAAAAAAACAAACCAGTTCCATGTTCAGAAAAGGCAGACGGTCACCAGAAGAAGCAAGGGCCTGAGTGGAAGAGTACAAGTGGCTCAAGAATGGCTTCCAAGCTGAAAGGGAAGAGTGGAGTGGAAGAGTGGGGAAGAAGATGGAGAAAAACCAGGAAAGAGCCCCAGGACGAGGGGGCTTGAGGAATTCTACATGAGCACATCAGTGAGAAGGGACGTCTCTGCACAATACCCAACTCCATAAATAGGTAACAAAGATGTCTTGAGAACGTATTTCCGGTGGTCCCAAGTACTTCATGTGTCAGGACAGAGACTTCAGCTAAGGGGTCTGTGTGATGAAAAGCCCAAGGGGGCCTGGCGATCCTCAGGAGAGTCCTTAGTTAGGTTACCTTGGCGCAGATGGGAGGAGAGAGAGAGAAAGAGAAAAAGAGACAAAGTAGGGGGGTAGGGGTTCTCTGGGAAGGGTCCCTGGGGGTCCTGGGGTGGGGGGTTATCTTTACTGAACCAAAACCCAAAATTGAAATTGGCAATCACTAGAAGAATGGGCTTTAAAGTCAGACAGCTTGACATTAGCCTCTTGGTTCTGCTGCTTTACCAACCACCTGTTTGGTCTGGAGTGGGTGGGCCAATTTTCCCCTTCTATAAACGAGGATAATACTAGCAATAGCCTCAAAGGGTTTTTTTGCACATGCTTGTTAAATGAAATCACAGACTTAAAGCACCCAATACATCTTCTGATATGTGATAGCTAGTCGAAGAGTCGTTTCTGTTTTGTTTTGTTTTTACAACAACTACGATCGCGATGACAAGGACTGGGACTACTCTTGCTATAACCACTGTATCTTCTGAGGTTTTCTGCAGAATGAACAAGCGAGCACTGTTTCACTATCTGGTTTATTTTTATTCGGTTTGGGGATCTACTTTCGCTTTCTGGAACATACTGGGTCACGATTTGCGTGTCCCTGAGACTGCCATGTCCCTTTTCTTATTCTCCTCACACCTTAAGCACCTAGACCTCATTCCCAAATGTGGTTACCTCCACACCGCTGGACAGGGTCTGCCCTGACTCAGAAAATAGGATGGCCTCTCTTCCGCCCAGGAGCCAGACCATCACCTACTCCCTCCGTTCAGAGCAGGGGGCTGATGCCAGGAGGGAGGTCAAATGCTGATTGCTGACAAAGCACCGATTACATTTCACATCCTTGGCTAGGAAGAAATTTGGCTGGGCCTCGCTTCTTATTCTCTGTTGTTCTGCTCTGGGTTCCCCCATAATTAACACAACCCCCCAGGCTCAGAGCCCAAAAGATATTAAGTCGAGTCGTGAAGAAATAGGTATGTAAGCAAGAAAGCTATCTAACACATTCCCTCATGTATAAAAATATAATGCCGTAATTACATTCCATTTTAGTCTCCTCTCTGGTGCTCCCTGAGGTAGAGGAACCCATGCGTCCTGCACTCTCAGCTCCAAGCACAGTAGAGCTCCACACTTTGGGGGCTCATTAAAATGCTTGTTATTGGGGCACCTGGGTGCCTCAGTGGGTTAAAGCCTCTGCCTTCGGCTCAGGTCATGATCTCAGGGTCCTGGGATCAAGCCCCGCATCGGGCTCTCTGCTCAGCAGGGAGCCTGCTTCCCCCTCTCTCTCTGCCTGCCTCTCTGCCTACTTGTGATCTCTCTCTCTCTCTCTCTCTCTCTCTCTCTCTCTCTCTGTGTCAAATAAATAAATAAAATCTTTTTTTAAAAATGCTTGTTATTGCATTGATGACTAGGCACCTTCCCACATCCAATCCCTGCTCTCTAGAGCAGGGAATCCACCAGCTAGCCTGCCTGTGATATTGACGAGGAAGGATGAGAGGCAGTTGTCAAAACTACGAACAGAATGTGGTGTTATGAAAGTATATGGCCCTAGGCTCCACTGGCCCATCCAGGGATCCCAGCTCGATGAATGCTGTCTTATGGTGAAAAGTCCAGAGGGTCACATATGTGTGCGTGTTTGTGTACGCGTTTCTGTGTATATAATGCCTGTAATTCACAATCTCTCTTCACCATCGCTAGGACAAAGCAGACAGATCAGTGTGCCCCGTCATCACACTTGCTCAGACAAGAGGCTACCTTTTTGTAACTTCTTTTCCCTTTAAAGGTCTGCCCCTGATGTTTCTCTTCACATGACTCACCTATATATAAATGGTGTGGGTCTGAGCGGGCACAGCGTGCAATATACTCTGGTTCTCTACTTTCTGCCTAGGGCTCCGGGCTCATTTCCTCACTTGGGGGAAATCCAGTAGCTTCTAGAGAAAATATAAAGCAAAGGACGAGGACCTCAACTTGCTGGGAAATTCCAAAGAGCTTGATGCGTTGTTACTGTTAATCAAAGAAATCAGTAACTACAATTAGTGGAGTTGTTACAGCTGTGCAAGTTGTGCTTTAGCCTAGAGAGCGCTTTCCGATAGGTCTGATCTCTATACTTGATCTCTGTAACAACCTTATGAGATAGATAGGACAGGCATTACTGTCCGCATTTTATGAATGAGGAAACCAAGACCCAGAGAGGTAAAAGTAAATTATCAAAGGCATAGAAGCGAACAAGTGATGGAGTTATAACCCAAACCAGTTTTCTAATCCCAAGGCCAGGGTGCCTTCAGATTCCCTGTTCCATTCTAACCATCAAAGTTAGCCTGCCCTTTGATCACTCTTTTTGTAGCTGTAACTTTTTTTTTTTGAGCAGGGGGGGAAAAAACCTTCCTTTTTTTTTTCCTTTTTGAGGATTTTTGTGTGCTAAGTTTCCATTTCTTCTCAGCACCTTTTTCTCCCAGGAGGCAGCAAAGTAGAGTGGAAAGAGCTCTGGATTTGAATTCAGGCAGGCCTGAGTCTGAATTCTAGCTTTAACACTTATAAGCTGAGTGACCTCAAACATGTCAGTTACCATCTCTGAGCCCTCCTCCTGCCCGCCACCTCCCCCCCCTCCCCCCCGCTTCTGATGAGTGAAACAGAAACAATTATTACCCATCTTGCGGGTTGTTATAAGAATCAAATGAGAAAACAGAGATAAAGGTCTTAGCGCAGAACCTGGACCATAGTTAGTAGCTAAGTAATATGGATGCCCTTCCCCACTCCACCAGCTCAACTTGCTGCTCTAGTGGAAATACGCAGTTCTTTCCCAGAAAGCTGAGATTCAGGCTTTGATTTATGTGTACATTTACTTGTCTCACTGTAAAATAGGTTGGCTGGCATTTCAACTCTTGATGATTTATTATTTACAACGGAAATTTCCATAATCTTTTACGGGTTAATTGAGACAGTTTGGGAACCTGTGACTTGTAAGCGTGTGTGCACACACAACACTGTTTCTAAGTCACGTGAAATTGAAAATTGAAAAAAGGCTGAAGTTATTACTCAGAAATTATTTCTATTCTGTAAATCATTTTTCTTCATCCCATCTAGAACCGAAAGGGCTGGGTGGCCCTACTTGAATAGTGAGCTAATTTCGGCTACCTTGTTCTGAACATGAATATTCTGCAGGGATTCAGGTTTCTATCTCTTCGAGTTCAGATCGTACATCTCCAGCACCAGATTCCAAATGCATTTTCTAAGGAAGGATGGGTTGACGAGCAGCCAATTTCCTATGTGCTGCCTTTGGACGGTAATGTGGTTTAGTTCTCACACCTGGCTCTTCCCCTGTCGTCACATTTTCCTCCCTGAGGGGCTTCAAACAATGTGACTTTGAGAGAAATGGATTTGGTAGAAAAAAATAAGCCAGGCCGTAGACGATTTGAGAGAAATGGATTTGGTAGAAAAAAATAAGCCAGGCCACAGACGATTCCGATGGAGAGAGGGTAGGGAAAACTTAAAAGATGTTTCCTTTATACATTTTAGCATTGTTTTTTTACTGGCTGCGGTGATGCTGTTGTTATCATTTTTAACATTTTTATTATGAAATTTTCTAAGCATATTCAAAACCAGAGAATATGATGAAATGCCTTGTACTCACCCCACCTTGTTTTGCTGGAGTACTTTTAAAGCAAATGCAAAACACGATATATCATTTCACCCTTAAATACTTCAGTTTGTGCCTCAAAAATAAAAGGATGTTTTGTTGCATAATCATAGTGAATAAATAATTCCTTAATAACATTCATCTAAGTCTTGCTCCATATTTAAATTTTCTGAATTATATTTAAAAATGTGCTTTTACAGTTGACTTGTTTGACTCAGAGGCTTTATGAAGAGGAAATTATTTAATACTGAATTTTCAAAGGCCATGCATATTTCTAAAGAATAATTAATTAAATACCGCTGTTATACAGTAGGAAAGAAAGAAGACTCCATCAGTACCATACACTGCCTCCACTCGAATTTTTGACCCTTAAAATTCGACCGTCAGAATATATATCCTTTGCTAAAACGCAGATCTCTGTATAGCAGTTTTCCTTCATTTGTGAAGCATCAGGAATTTCAGTGTCCCAGAAAACAAGTTTTGAAGGAGATATTAGAAAAAAAAGTCAGGGCCCCTGGGTGGCTCAGTCAGTCTGCCTTTGGCTCAAGCCATGATCCCAGGGTCCTGGGACCAAGTCCCGCATCCATCTCCCTGCTCAGTGGGGAGTCTGCTTCTCCCTCTCCCTCTGCCTGCTGCTCCCCTTGCTTGTGCGCTCTCATTCGCTCTCTCTCTGACAAATAAATACATAAAATCTTTAAAAAAAAAAAAAAGAAGAAGAAGAAGAAGAAGAAGAAAAAGTCAGTTATTGGACAGGACAAAGACAGTGAGAGTCCCAGGGATTCAGGTGGGGGGCAGCAAGAACTATAGAGGAAGCTACTTAAAGACCAACATAGAGGCTATTTATTTAAGATTTTATTTATTTATTTATTTATTTATTTATTTATTTATTTATTTGAGAGAGACAGAGAGAGAGAGAGAGAGAGCATGAGCATTGGGAGGGGCAGAGGGAAAAGCAGACTCCCCACTGAGCAAGGAGCCCAATGTGGGGCTCGATCCCAGGACCCTGGGATCATGACCTGAGCCGAAGGCAGACACTTCACTGACTGAGCCACCCAGGAGCCCCCAACATGGGGATATTTAATTGCTTAATCAAAACCACTGATTTCTGTGACCTCTTTCATATTGAGGCAACCTGAGCCCTAAAGACTCAATGGTTTTATTTGCTATAGGAATACAAGGCCTGGGGCGCCTGAGTGGTTCAGTGGGTTAAAGCTTCTGCCTTCAACTCAGGTCATGATCTCAGGGTCCTGGGATCGAGCCCCGCATCGGGCTCTCTGCTCAGCAGGGAGCCTGCTTCCCCCTCTCTCTCTGCCTGCCTCTCTGCCTACTTGTGATCTCTCTCTGTCAAATAAATAATCTTAAAATCTTAAAAAAAAAAAAAAAAGAAAAAGAAATACAAGGCCTACTGGATGACATCCATGAGTTTTGTTGACCCTAACCCTAACCCAGTGGGAGCTCCTGCTCTCAACTACTGCCTGGCATCCAAGAATTTTTCTTAGAGAGAGAACAAAAAAAGGCAAATGTAGGTGACTGAATTCAGTAGCATTCTTCAACAGCATGGCAGAGGAAAACTTAGGAAAGCCCCATCTGCTCCCTTGTACATTTCTGGTGGGAGTATAAATTGCCTTGGTGAGCAGAGATTGTTGACAATATGTATTAATAACCTTAAAAATGTGTCTTTGCTTTAAACTGTCAGTTGTACTTCTAGGAAACAAATATTCTTAAAAATAGAGAAATGGTAAGACAAAAAAATACAGTGTGAAATCGACAGATGAAGTAAGTAGGTTTCACACTGAAAAAACAAGCAAGGATATAGAGGATTTTTTTTTAAATCTATGAATAAAATAATGTAAAAGTTATCTAGAACTTTGTATCCTATAGAAAATATACCTTATTCTCTTTTATTCATGGAACGTTGACCACTGATCACTTAGCCACAAAGAACAATATAATACAGATAGATTTTAAAAAGAAGAGATTTTATAGTCTACCTTCTCTGATCAGAATCCTGTAAAATAAGAAAATAGCAAAAATATAAACCCTTAAATTTTTAATCGCTTGAAAATTAAGATATACACCCCTATGTAATTTTAGAATTAAAGAGGAAATCAAAACTGAAATTCTTTATTTTATAGAAAATAATGAAAAAACACACTTAATAAAATATCTACAGGATACACTTAAAGCTCTACTCAGGAAAATGTATAAAGATTGAAAATAAATGAATTAATTTTTCAGCTTAAGAGAAAATTGAAAAGGATAATGAAATAAATGAAAAAGAAATCAGAGGAGAGGATTTCATTTTTAAAAAGCTGAAATTAATAGAATCAAATTGAAACTATCATCCAAAGAATAATTAAAATCAAGAGCAGGTTCTTTGAAAATCCTGATTATGGAAAAAGAGAAAGCAAAACGAAACAAAAAATACAATACTGACAATGGAAAGGTGATACACTCATAGACAATAGTGTGCTGGTAAACATTTAATAATCGGCTCTCAAAAAAAGCCATTAT
The DNA here is from genome assembly GCA_028646535.1 of Procyon lotor. Classification (NCBI taxonomy): domain Eukaryota; kingdom Metazoa; phylum Chordata; class Mammalia; order Carnivora; family Procyonidae; genus Procyon; species Procyon lotor. The sequence continues at coordinate 33,801,876 of CM053612.1, forward strand.
TTGTAGTGCTTACTGATTTCCATGGTGCAAAGACTCCTACCCATGGTGGATTCTAAGCAGCCAATTCAAATAAAAATTCTACATAAATGATAACTTTTAAATATGCTAAAAAAAAATACCAAACATAATACTAAATGGGGAAAATGCTAGAGTCCTTCCCAGATCATGAATAAAGCAAGGATGACTGATATTATCACTCTCATTCAGCAGTGTTTTTAATGTTTCAGCTGAGGCAAAAGAAAATGAGAAAGTTAAATAATTGGTATAAATATTGGCTTAAAAGAAAAGTAAGTACTTCAGATAAACCTAAGAGGCTCTAGGTTTGTTTGTCTTTTTTTTTTTTTTTTTTTTTTTTTTTAGTTAAGAGACCTAATTTGGTAAGATTATTATATACAAGAAAATACATAAAATCCAGAGCTTCTCTCCATATGCTGTTTTAAATGGAAATAGAAAAGCAACCCATTCACAACAGGGACAAAAGTCAGTCAGAGAAAGGCAATTATCATATGATCTCTCTGATATGAGGAATTTGAGAGGCGAGTGGGAGGGGGTTCGTAGGGGGCAGGGAGGGAAAAAATGAAACAAGATAGGACCGGGGAGGGAGACAAACCATAAGAAACTCAATCTCAGGAAACAAACTGAGGGTTGCTGGAAGGGTGGCAAGGATGGGGTGGCGGGGTGATGGACATTGGGGAGGGTGCGTGGTATGGGGAGTGCTGTGAATTATGTAAGACTGATGACTCACAGACCTGTACCCCTGAAGCAAATAATACACTATATGCTAATTTTCAAAAAGATCATAAAATGCCTAAGGATTGATTTAGCAAGAAAGCTACTATATGTATTTGAGGAAAACAATAAAATATTCAAGAGAAGGTCCCCAAAATAAAACTTACCAAAAATGCAGAGATATACCATAATTCTGATTGGGGAAATGTATCATCATTTCTTCCTATAATTAATAACCGTAACATACTGATAATCACAATCCAAATTTAGTATATTTTGTAGCTCGATAAAATTATTTTAAAGTTCATACAGAGAATGAGCACAAAATATCCAAGAATAGCAAGAAAATTACAACAAGGAAATAGTGGATATCACCAAATATTAAAAGTTACCATAAATCCATAGTGAAAATAGAAGATATTGGCACATGAACATCAAATTAAATGAGTGGAACAGAGTAGAGTCTAGAATAGGTCCAAGTACATATGGAAACCCAATATATGACAATGGTGGCAAATCCATTCAATGGGATAAGGACTGTTATATGAAGAATAAATGGTCTTGGCAAAGTAGCTATTTATCTGGAAGAAAACAAACTCTATCCTATAATAAGCTGCAAAACCTTATATCCTAGAGTAAACTCCAGATCTATCAAAGACTTAAAATACAAAAAATAAAGTCACTAAAAATATGAAAAGAAATTTGAGGGGAGACCTTCCTCCACAAGCCAGAAAAAACAAACAAAAGCTATAGAAGCAAATAAATGGTAAACCAAAAAAAAAAAAAAAAAAAATCACAACACAGGTGACATAAAAGGTTTATATCACTAATATAATGATACATTAGATAGATAGATAGATAGATAGATAGATAGATAGATAGATAGATAATCTCCACCCCCCTCTCACCTAACCAGCATGCTCTCCCTGGGCATTTTCTTTTCTTTTTTTTTTTTTTTAAAGATTGTATTTATTTGACAGAGAGAGATCACAAGTAGGCAGAGAAGCAGGCGGGGGTGGGGGGTGGGGGTGGGAAGCAGACTCCCCACTGAGCAGAGAGCCCGATGCAGGGCTTGATCCCAGGACCCTGAGATCATGACCTGAGCTGAAGGCAGAGGCTTTAACCTGCTGAGCCACCCAGGCGCTCCCTGGGCATTTTCATTTTCATGGTTTCAAGTGTGACCTATATACTGATCACACAAGCATAGATTGATTCCTCTTTAAATTCATAGTGCCCAGGGGCGCCTGGGGGGCTCAGTCAGTTAAGCATCCAATTCTTGATTTCGGCTCAGGTCATGATCTCAAGGTCGTGAGATCAAGCCCCACATAGAGGTCTGTGCTGGGTGTGGAGCCTGCTTAAGCTTCTCCTTCTCTGGGGCACCTGGGTGGCTCAGTGGGTTAAAGCCTCTGCCTTCGGCTCAGGTCATGATCTCAGGGTCCTGGGATCGAGCCCTGCATTGGGCTTCTCTGCTCAGCAGGGAGCCTGCTTCTCCCTCTCTCTCTGACTGCCTCTCTGCCTACTTGTGAGCTCTCTCTCTGTCAAATAAATAAATAAATAAATAAATAAATAAATAAAGATTCTCCCTCTCCCTCTGCTCCTCCCCTCCCCCCCATGCTCTTTCTCTAAAAATATATAAACAGACAAACAAATCAATTCGTAGCGCTCAGCTTCAAGTGGGCTCCCAATGTTTCCTAGTGATCCTGTTACTTCTCTTAGCAGCTCTCTCTACATCTACACTGAGGATTCAACTCCTACAGTCCTCCAAGTTTCATCCTCACCGCCTCCTTTCTCACTTATAGTAAAAACAGAGCAAATGATTTTACTTTCTTCTTAACCAAGAAAAAAGAATTCACCCTAGAGAATTCCCTCTAATTCTCACAACAAACCAATAAACAAACATATCTGCCTCCTCAACCATCCTTCCCTCCTGTCCGTTACAACGAAGTGAGATCTCTCATCCCCTACTAGAAAGTTCTTTCCTCTACCTGCGCTCTGCATCCCACCCTCTCCAGGTCCTTGTGTGATTCATCTTCCCTCTCTTTCCTCCATTCAACTTCTCCCTGTCAAGAAGTCAAATGGCTCCTTCCCATTGGCAGTTAAAGATATTTATGTTTCTCCTCCTTTATCTATCTCCTCTCCTCTCCTTCTTATCTTTTCTCTCATTAAAACAAAAAAGATCATCCATTTACTTCTTCTGTAAATACCATATTCTCTTCCCTTGGGTTCCATGGCCCTAATTCTGCTAGTTGTCCTTCTGGTCACTCCAACTCTTTTGCCTGTACCTTAGATGCCAGTATTCTGAGAGATCTAATACACGAACTCTCTTATGGGATCTCACCCACTTCTAAGGCCTCAATACCATCTATATGACAGTGCTTTGTTTATCTTTTTTTTAATTTTTAAAATCTTTGTTTAGATATAATTTACCTACCATGAAGTGCACCTGTTTTAAGGGGACGATTCAGTGATTTTTGGCAAATTTACGGGATCGTGTAATCACTACCCCAAACCAACTTTAAGATAATTATGTCACCCCAAAAAGATCCCTATTTGCCTTGCTTATCCTTATTTCCATCCTAAACTCCTCTCCTCAAATTGAGACCCACATACCTAACTGCTTAGTGACATTTTTGTTTGCATAAGCACGGGCACCATGAACTCAGAGTTTCCGAAACTGAACACATCTCCTTCCCATATCCTTTTCCTTTAGATGTGATTCTTCTCTAATGTCTTTTAAATGAATGAACGGCACCACTGGCCCCTCAGAAATCCTGGGCATCATTCTTAACTACCCTTTCTCATCCCCTATATCCAATGAAGGATCAAATCCCACACATTTTACTTCCTTAATATAAGTCAAATCTGTCCCTTTCTATCCTTTATTGTTACTTCACTTGTTCTGATCACTAAAATCTCTTAAGTTAATCTACCCATCCATTTACCTAACTATCCATCCACCCAATGAATGTGCCATCCATCCAATGAATGTGCACCGAGCGCCTGCCATACACACACACACACACACACACACACACACACACACACACACACACACCAGGCACTGTGCTATGACAATCACCTAACTGGTCCCTCCGTCTTTGCACTTGAATCATCTCAATGTGGTCTTAACCCAGCAGCCAGACAGCATAATCTGTTTAAAGACATGCTATTTCCGTGCTTAAAATGGCTTTACACTAACTTTTAATTGGCTTCCCTCTGACCCTGGGATGAATTCCAAAATTCTTAACGTGAGCCTTAAGGTCTTTTGTGATCAGGTCCCTCCTTGCCTCTCTGGATCTCATGTCCCATCATGTCCCTTGCATAAGTCACTTAGTTATCTGCATTTCCTCATCTAAAATAAATGGAGATAATGACAGTGCCTATCTCAGAGGTAGTTGAAAGGGTGAAATGAGAGAACGCCTGTGAAGCACATAGCACAAGAGCACATATTACGTGTCAGGGGATGGTGGCTACTGGTGTTTTAGTGATGATCACGTTAGCCTTCTTCAACCCCCGATCCTCTGAAATTCTAGCAGCACATGCAGTCAGTATCACACAATTTCGCACTCGGTTATTTTATTTTGTATTGCTTACCGCTGCTTCATACTGTTAGTGCTGCTTCCCCAAACAGACAATAACGTCCTTGAAGACAAAGACAGTGACTTACGCACGTGCTCTAATACCCAGAGCACTTCAAACTAACTAAGCACGCAGTGGAGTTTACTAAATACCTTCTGCTCAAGGTTCGCAAAGGAAAAAGGGATGTAGGGCTTACTGACGCTCTATACGGGTAGTTACTGTCTAAAAGACCATAAATAATAAACACCAAAACCCAGGGAATGCCATTTGATTTCACCTACTGGGCTAACGATGCGTCCCTGGGTTAGGAGCTCTAAAGTTGGTTAGCGTTAAGCATGGACTCACTGGAGGTCAGTGGTTTTCTTCACATGGTTTGCTGCCAATATCCTGTTTTTGACAGAAATGAATATGAAAGCATGAAGATGTTTAATTCTACTCCCTGGCGTGCAGACAATATACAATTTGCCTACTCATGTATGAGATCAGATTTTTTTTTTTTTTTTGCTTCTTAAATACAAATGTTCTCTCTGTGCTACCAATATAACATAGATTCCATTTCGTTCGAAAGCCAATGGAATCGCCCTAAAATAGTTTGGATTTCTTGGCTGATGACTGGGTGGCAATCAGAATCCCAGAATAGCCCCGGGAAGCTAGAAAATTCAGAGCTCTTCGGATGCTAGAACACCCCACAAATTTGGCAAGAATTCCGTTGTGTGTGCACGCGGTAGTAAACTGGCACACTGTGATTGTTTTCCCCTTCGTTTTCACATACTTTCTGACTACCTCCCATCGTGAGCCTCTCCTGCCTTGTCCTCTCACCTTCTCTAATCGTCCTCCTGTCCTGTGATTGCCTCTCCACCTGACATGTTTCTAGGAAGACATCTTGGTGCGCTCCTCCGCCCGCTGATCTGTGCCAGTGCACAATTGCCCGGATACAGAGTGGGCGTGGAGGAGCTAAAGGTGGAAATCTGTGGCTCCACAGGACATGGACTCCCATTGGTACAATGCAATTTTGAAGCTAAAGCTTTACTGGTTTAGAAATTATTCCAAAGCCAATGATTGCCTCGTGCCTTTGATGTTGCTTAAGGAGAAGCTGGAAACCGGCATGGGATATAGACGAGATGAGAGGGGAAATGTACCCTCTGAACACAAGAGACAACACTTCCAATCGGAGGAAACAAAAGGCAATCTCCTCCAGTTGTGTACTGGTTTCTCCTCCTTTATGTGGAAAACACCAAGGGTTTGTGAAGAACCCTCTGAAGGAAAAAAAAAAAAAAACAACTCAGAGGTCAAAGAAGAACTCACAGCCCAGTTTAAACACTAATTCTCTCACTGGACCTATGTTCTTCTTTCCACATATGCCCCCTTTATAATATCATCCCTACACACACACACACACCAAACACCCAGGCTGCCATCTACGAAACAAACAGATGCATATAGCAAGAGCAATGGCATGTTAGATCATGGGCATGCTCTATGGGAAGCATATCACCACAAAGAAAGGCATGCCCAGGGCACCTGGGTGGCTCAGTCGTTAAACATCTGCTTTTGGCTCAGGTTGTGATCCCAGGGTCCTAGGAACGAGCCCCACATTGGGCTCTTTGCTCAGAGGGGAGCCTGCTTCTCCCTCTGCTCCCCTCCTCATACTCTCTCTCTCAAATAAATAGATTTTTAAAAAATAAGGCATGCCCATGTACTGCCCCCAGATACACACAGGGCCGTTCCCACATGGATGCACACTCACGTAACACACCAATACCAGTTATGCAGATAAACATTTGTCCCTACCCTGACCATAGGCATGATAAACGTGCAAAAGGCACTACATAGAGCCACTGACTAATGACTCTTGTCAGCTTTTTCGCTTCACTTTTAATAGAGCATATGGTTATAAGAGTGGGGACTCCAGAGTCTGGCCGGATGCCAATCCTCCCTCTGCCACTTATCTGTGACTTTGTACAATTTAGTTACCTGCTCCATGCCTCAGTTTGCCCAGCTGCAAAATGAGAATCGTAACAGTACTTTCCTCATAAGGAAATTGTGAGGATTAAACGAGCTAATGCACACCAAACTCTTGGCGGGAACGAGAGCTTCCAGAACTGCCTGAGCATGGGGTAAACTTGGATGGGAGATAACGATCTAGGAGAGAGGAGTAGCGGGCAGGGGCTGAGGTGTGGAGTAAAGAGCTGATTCCCTAGGGGTACGTGCACTTCTCAATAATCTCCACCAAAGGACACGGGTCCACCATTAAGAGTGAATTGGGGGAAATCGGAGGGGAGACGAACCATAAAAGACTGTGGACTCTGAGCAACAAACTGAAGGTTTTGGAGGGGAGGGGTGTGGGGGGTTGGGTGAGCCTGGTGGTAGATACTGAGGAGGGCACGTACTGCATGGAACACAGGGTGTGGTGCACGAACAATTCATCTTGGAACACTGAAAAAATAAAATAAAAGTATTTGGGGGAAAAAAAGAAATAGAAGTTTATTTATACATTAAAAAAAAAGAGTGACAATGTACCCACTCTTTTTCTGATGAAATCTGTGTATTTGCAGTCGTTGGGGTATTGTATTTATGCGTTGGCTGTCGACCTCTTCTTTAACTATTAAGAGGAATGTGTGTGGCGCGGAGACGGCTTCTACCTGGCAACACACTCATGCACGAACCTCGAAGGAGGACCCCACCGAGCCATCCCGGGAAGGAAGTGCAGGTCCCACAGTAAGCTGCCCGTGTGACTTGGGGTGGTGTCAGTAACCTGGAGCTGCCCGCTCTATTTTCGCCCCTCACTTGGGTCTCACGGCACAAAACCAATCAGAGTAAGTACAAGTGCCTTGATAGTGGACGCTCCTGCTTCCCTCTAATGAAGGGAGAAAAAAAAAATCTAACTTCTCTCATCCTCGGGTTCATCATCTGTAAAATGAGAGTGCCACCGACGGTATCATGGGGTTGTCATGAACACAAAGTGGGATCAGGGACAAGAATGCCCCTAGCACGCAGTCTGGCATGTATGACTCCATTAGGATCTGTTCCCACTCCCAATCCCTGCTCACCCTTATCACACGGCTAGACTCCTCTAGACAGGCAGGGGCAGAAAGGGCATTTCTTTCTTTTTTTTTTTTTTTAAAGATTTTATTTATTTATTTGACACAGAAAGAGAGAGATCACAAGTAGGCAGAGAAGCAGGCAGAGAGAGGGGGGGGGAAGCAGACTCCCCACTGAGCAGAGAGCCCGATGCGGGGCTCGATCTCAGGACGCTGAGATCATGACCTGAGCTGAAGGCAGAGGCTTTAACCCACTGAGCCACCCAGGCGCCCCAGGGCATTTCTTTTTTTTAAAGATTTTATTTCTTTCAGAAAGAGAGCACGCACGAGGAGTGCGGAGGGGCAGAGGGAGAAGCAGGCTCCTCGCTGGACAGGGAGCCCAACTCGGGGCTCGATCCTAGGAACCTGAGATCATGACCCGAGAAGAAGGCAGACGACCAACCGACTGAGCCACCCAGGCGCCCCCAGAAAGGGTATCTCAACGGCTATATGCATGTCTGCTGTAGTGGTGGTGGCTTTTTGTCTTTGTTTTGGTTTGATTTGGTTTGGGGGGGGGGGGTTAGATTGAGGCAAGAAAGCCTGGAGCTAGGCAGGGATAGAACTGGAAACATTTAAAGGTGCAGAGTGGGCTTGACAAGGACTTCCGCTTGAATTATTAGAATTCCACCAACCTTCGAAGGGCGTGCTGGAAATGGGGAAGTGGGGTGGGCTGGGCAAGGAGCAGAGCCAGGAGGGGGTCCAAAATTAGGCAGGTGCTCTGGTCATCCGGTGAGTAACCTGGAATTTGAACGCTGAGAAACAGGGACTGGAGGAGGAAGGCAGCAGATGGGAAATGGGGCTATAAAATGAGCTTCACTGCGCTGAAGAAAGTGCAAACACAGAACGAGAGCGCGTGCCTCTATGAACTGCTTTGACGATGAAAACAAGACTCCGCCAGACAGTTTATATGCCCTACAGATGTGGAGGAGGAGGAGAGGAAAAACAATATTAATCCTAACCCATTTGAGCCTTACAGCCTTGCCATGTGTCCACGCTCTCCAAAATGTTTCAAATGCAGCAGTTCGCGTCCTCGAATTTTTTATTTCGCTGGAATTTAGCAAGAGTTGTCAAAAAGTATGTTTGAAAAAGAATGGAATGCTTTAGATGACCGAAAAATTATAAAGCGTTTGCTTTCCTAGTATAAAAATAGGCTCTGCCCACACCTTGGATTCCACAGTTGATTTAGGTTTTTCATCTATATTAGATGTCAATTGCCACATACTTAATAGGATTCAACGTAATACTCTGAATTAATCATTTCAGTGGTATAAATGAATAGACTGACTAGGTCACTATGCACTTGTTTTTCATGGTTTGTGGAAATCATTTTTTCCACCTATAATTCCACGTTGGTTTCAAAATAGCTATTTTATTCTCACCAGGTGCTAGTAGCCCAAATCTTCCTCGGGAGCTGTCAAGTCGGCCCCGCTTGCTCTGTGATCTCGCACAAAAATACAGAACATTTTGCCTACTGAACCTTTTAAAAAAATCCCAAAAAACTCTCTCATTTTAAAACCACGAGAAATGAAAGTATGTGTCCCCTCCCTAAAACTTTTTTTTTTTGTTTTTTTGCCTTTGCTTAGAGGCAGTAATTGCGAGGGATCTGGGCAGGAAAATGGGCAAATTTACTCAAGTATCAACTTAAAGACTCCCTTAGATATTCTTGCAGAAGGGCAGGGAACTTTCTCCCCACTGGGTAAAATCTGATTCAGTAACTGAAAACGAGCAGCTTATTGAGCACAAGACCCCTCTCTACTGTACCGCCTTTGCGGAGTTGCTGATGGATTATTGAATAGAGTCATATGGCTGAGATGGCCGACATTTTTAGTGCTGCGATTCGCTACACCCCTTTTCCCAAGGAGCGTTCCTGTTCACGTGCACTAAATTTGAAATTGATGGTGAGCATTCGGGAATCACTGTCCTCCCCACCCCTAGAAATAAAGATAAATACCCCTAGAAGTCCTGAGGTCTGGGAGAGGAATCTCCGGCAAAGGTGTGGTGCCCAGAAATAGCGCTCAATACTACTACTGCTGATAGCTGCTCCTACTGTTACTTCTACTCCTCTCACCACAGCGACAATGACTACGACCATTGATTGGGCCTTGACTATGCCAGGCACCATGGCAAGTGCTTTGCATGTACTACCTTTCCCTTCAAGTCTAGGTTCTACAGATGATGAAACCGAAGGCGGAGCAGTTACGCGCCCAAGGTTACAACAGCGAGCTGGGCCCCGTCCATCCAGTTCCAAAGCTACCATGACGCGCTGCATCCCAGAACCTACATACCACTTCTGGAAGGATGGAATTGCAGAAACTGGGGCTGCGGAGCTGGGCAAGAGGGCCCTGGGTGGAATCCAAGTGAGGAAGGGAAATGAAGCATGTGAGGTGTGAGTCAGAACAGACCTGGTGCCTCCTGCTACCAGCTACCCGGCCACAGAATAAATGACTAGAGCTTACATGTGTGTTTGTGTGTCAAAAGGTGGATAACCACCACTCTAGTTCTCTTTTCACCCTCGTCATCCAACTCCTGCACTTCCTACAACTTGACTTTCTCCTTGACCTCTCAGAGTCTGTCTTCCATCCTCGCCTCTCCACTGAACCTTCTCTCCCAGAGGTCACTAATGATACTTTCCCATATGATGTTGCTACTACTCCGGGGGCCTCTATCGAACCTGCCACACCTTGATGGCTTCTCTTCCTTTGCTGTTTCGATCCTCTGTTTGGCCTGTGTTCCTCCTCCCTTCTGGCATTCCCATCCCTCACTCACACCCCTTACTCACTCCAAGTCATCCTCACGATGGGCCAGGAACCACTGGGGATGGAAAAGAAACATCAAGCAGTGTGCACCTTGGTTTTGTCAAAGGAAGCACAGTGGGGCGGTCGGGAGCCCAGGCTCTGGGGCTAAGGCACCTGGATTCAAACCCCCACTCTGTTACCTCCTCGCAGCATGACCTTGATAAATCACTTCAAACCCTCTGTATCTCAATGTTTTACCTGTAAAGCAGGAGTAATAATAGTGTTTACCTCATAGAGTTGTTGGAAGGATGAAATAAGTTTCCATATATAAAGCACTTGCGTGGAACATGGGAAATCTTCATTAAGTGTTATTTATTATAGTCTGTATGAAGGCGATTTCTAAAATGTTGATTATTTCCACAAATGAATTATTTACTTCTGATATTTAATTTTTTATAGTTTCTTTATTTGAGAGAGAGAGAAAGAGAGAGCGAGCATGAGCCGGGGGAGGGGCAGAGGGAGAGGGAGAAGCAGACTCCCCGCTGAGCAGGGAGCCCAACGTGGGATTCCATCCCAGGACCCCAAGATCATGACCTGAGCTGAACGCAGACGCTAAGCCGACTGAGCCACCCAGGTGACCCTTAAATTTTTTTTTAATATTTTATTTCTTTGACAGACAGACAGAGAGATCACAAGTAGGCAGAGAGGCAGGCAGAGAGAGAGGGAAGCAGGCTCCCCGCTGAGCAGAGAGCCCGATGTGGGGCTCGATCCCAGGACCCTGAGATCATGACCTGAGCCGAAGGCAGAGGCTTTAACCCACTGAGCCACCCAGGTGCCCTGACCCTTAAATTTTTTAAAAAGATAGACTTATTTATTTTTAAAGAGAGAGCACACAGGTGGGAGGGGTAGAGGGAGAGGGAGAAAGAAACTCAAGCAGACTCTTCGCTGAGCACAGTGTCCAATGCGGGGCTCGATCTCACAACCCTGAGATCAAGACCTAAGCCAAAACCAGGAGTCAGAGGCTTCACCAGCTGAGCCACCCAAGCGCCCCTCTGATATTTAAATTTTTTAAAGGTACAGCATTCCTCAGTAATCTCATAAAAAGCTCCACACTCCATTTATTTTGTGAAGATCAGCTTGTCGTTGGGCTTATCTGCTCTGGGCCTTCTCGTTCTCGACTTTCTCCGTGGCTTTATGTGCTACGTAGGTTCTGATGAGTCCTAGGTCTTTCTCACTTCCCCAGACCTCTCTCCTGACCTCCAGATCCAGCCAGCCAGCTGCCCACTGGGCATTTCTTACCTGACTATCTGGCTCACAGGGTGACAAATCTATCGTGTCTAGAAAGACCCCCAACTATATTTCCTGACTTAAAAGGCCACCCATCCATGCAGCGACCCAAGGCAGAAACCTAGGGATCAGCCTACTATTCTCTCATCCCCTCCCCCATAGCATCTCACTGATCACCAAGTAATACAGATTCTACCTCCCAGGAGTGAATTAAATGTATCCCCTCCTCCCTAACCCTACTACCACACTACCTTAGCTTGGGCCTCCGTCTCTCCCTGCAACAAGGAGAAAAGCCACCCAGTTGGTCTCTTTGCCTTCACTTTTGACCTTTGACCCCGTTCCATTGCAGGGGCAGGAGGGGAGGTTTGCTACAGCCTAGAGCAATCCTGAAATGCAGGTCTTATCCAGTTGTTCCCCTACTTTAAATCCTTCCATGGCTCCCCAGAGCCTTCAGGACCAAGTCCAAATACCTATGCATAGCCTACAAGACCCTTCATTATCTTGGCCCTAACTACTTCCCCGCACTCACCTCTCACCAATGAGTCTCACCTCTCACATTCTGGCTGAACGAAGACGTGCCTTGCACAACTCTGTGCTCTTTACCCTTCCGTGTTCTTGCAGGGGGTCTCCTTCACCACCTTAGTTCACTCTCGTTGGCAAAATTCTACCCTTATTTCAAGAGAACTCGATTTTTTTTTTTTATTTCCATTCTGCTGTCTTTCCTAAGTCCCTCGGGCAGACTTAGGTGTTTCTTTCTCCACACTAGCCTGTCATCTTGCACTTAGCTTCACTGCAATAATTACCACTTCACATCGTATCTGACATTTTACCTGTCAGGTAAGTTCCCTTGAGTTGAGGGCAGGGACCATTTCCTATTTATCTATACCTACCCAGTGTCCACCCAGGGCATAGCATGCCATTTTGCCCATACGACACGCTCTTTTTATACCTCTCTGCTCTCTGTCTCGGTGGAAGGAGTCATCTATCTTTCCTCCCTAAACATTTGGCTAAAGTGCATTTTCTCTATGAGATTTTCCCTGATTACACTGACTTCCCTCTACTCACTCCTTCATTTCATCATGTCCTCGGGGCTTGGAGAAGACTCTTCCAACAAACAGATTTGTGCTTTAATGCTTTCCATTAGATTCTTGCTCCTAGCTCGACCACTCTAAAACGTTTAGGGAGCATCTGCTGAAATCATCCACAGAAGTGTGGTTTTTAAAAATTAATTCCCCTTCCAGCACCTATTTTTTTATGCTTGGAGAAGCAGTCAGATTTCTTGTTCTTCCCAAACCAAATACGATACGGGCAGAAAGTGGGGAGAACGCGGAGTCACCTACAATAAGACTTCTGAAAGCAAACGAGACTGAGACCAAATGAGACTGAGACTGAACTAAGGGAAGCCACCCAGCTCCTTCAAAGGCTTGGGAAGGACCAGAAAGAAATCAATCTGCCCATGGGGCCCTGGGATGGACTAACCCACTAGACGGCTGAAAATGGATGCCACACAGAGTATCCAGGAAGGTGCTTTCGTCGGCCCTGAAACTTATCAAGGAGACTAAAGAAGTAAAAATGGAAAGGCTACACTCCCTACACTGAGTGCTGCTTCCTAAATAGTTCTCTTTCTTACTGGAAACTGTATTTTCCCGAGCTGGACTCAAAAGTTCCTGGAGGCCAGCAACAGCATATGTTTCTTTATAGTTCTCAAATTGCCCACCGCGCTGAGTACGTAGTGTTGGCTCAAGAAATGCTTTGTTGTCGACTGACCCATCCCCAAGTACTTAACTATTTTTCTTCCCCTCGATATTTTCAGGAATGCTTGTTATTCACAAAACGGCATAGTCTTGGAAGCCAAGAGGAAATATTCATCTGTTGGTATACATTTTCCCTTGGCTATGCATTAAACAGAAATTTCCTTTGGAAATGTAAACAAAGGATGCCTGATGAGAAAGGACAAAGAACTATATATAGAGATCAAGTGGCCAGAGTTGGGGGGGGGTCAAAGCATGGCCCTCCCTTAACCAGATTAAAGGCGTCTTCTTTCTGCCCCTGCCTCCTTCCCATGCTCTCCAGCCCCAACCAAAAAATAGTTTCCAACTGCCTATCCCCTGAATTCTGGAATCTGGGCAGCAATTGGAACAGGCCGATTTACTAAGGAATTCAGCTAACAAATCTGTGGTGATCTTAATCTCTGTTTCTGTAATAATAGGAAGACTGCGGCTTTGTTTACTTTCTGGGGAGAACAGAGAACAAGAAGAAAGGACCAGGAGAGAGGCAGTATTTACGGCCCCTTTATGAAAAGTCAATCTGCGACAAAAACATTTGCAGACAATAAGGAAGGGGAACAGGTTTGGCAGGAAAATAGCCTATTCCAGTTTTCTCAGAAGTGCCTTAGCTGGTCTCCTCCAACCCCGCCCAGTGTGAAAGGCCTGGTTCACACCGAGAATAGAGTCATTCCCTATAGACAAAGCTGGATTCGACAGAATGCCAAACACACACACACACACACACACACACACACACACACACACACACACACAAATTCACATCACTCTTTAGTGTCCGGTTCTCATGACAGCCAGTCTCCGATTTATTTCATTGCGTAAAGTATTTACAAGCATTTATGAAGTCTCAAGTCCCTTCTTTAACTGCATTTCTAATCCCGGGGCTGGTTCCAAAGCCTTCTGGACACACAGGCTCTGTGCTGAATGAGTATAATAAGTACCCTGGACTCACCCTATTATTATGGGGAAGTTTAGGGCACATCCCTAACCTTTCAGAAGGGATGATGCCATAGAGCACAGCCATACTCTTTCATAAACCATCTTGTGGGGCTCCTGTCAAAGACAGAAGCCTAAATTGGAGGGCCTATGGAGATAACTCCCCAAATACACGCTCACCCCTGACACGTGACGTCGGATCTCGTGGTTCTTTGGCAACGTCGGATCTCGTGGTTCTTTGGCAACCGTCGGTCACCAATTTTATGCCATTGTCTCTATTGCCCGCACATGTATATTCATAGCGGGCTGGATGTGCACAGCGTGTGAGCCTTCCGAAGGCAGATACGGTGCCCGCCCGTGCTGTTTTCTTTGTACCTGGTACAAAGCTGTGCATAAGCAAGTATTGGCAAAAGCTGACCTTTTGTGCGGCAGAGCAGACAGCGGCCTACGCACTGGATTTAACAAGCATCTCTACGGCAGCCTCTTCAACCCCTCCTTGGCTGTTTCATCGCAGGGCTGCTCTGCCCTCCCCCTTGGCTTGTATTTGGCAGCACTGGTGTCATCTCCTCCAAGGCTCAAGCCCGAGGAATGACTTCAGAAAGGCACTGTTAAAACATCGCCTGTTACCTAGAGGGCCAGAATGAGTCCTCCTCCATTAACACAGCGATGCACTGTTTTATGAGACTAGCTCCTCCTCACTGCCTGAAAAGAGTGGGGCCCTGAATACAGAGGTCTGGTTGGTGCAGTGGGCTGGGAAGGGCTGGCATCGGGCTCTGTCTGGGTGAGGCTGGTCAGAGCGATCAGCTTCCCAGGGGTGGGATGATAAGATGTTAGAGAGGTCTCAGGGCAAATAAGCAATGAAAACAAACTGCTTACTTTGCTAATTTGACTACGACTTACACTATACTTAATAGGCTTTTTGATGAGAATGAGGAAGGTGATAATTATAATTTCTAACCACGTTTTATTCACTATGAGCTGTTATCCCACCCTCAGCCATGAGAATTCTAAGCCAAGGGATCCCTTATCTTGTCTCCTGCGTACAATACTTCCTTGTCTCTCCACCAGTGTGGGGCTCTCATGCTGTAATCTAACAGCATAATCAGAAGCTTTGATAGAGTGGAACAGAGAGGGATTCTGAGTTGCTGAAAAGTACTCTAAAATGCCTTCTGTTTTGTTTCTCCCCGCGCGTAGTAAGGGACGAAATCAAAGACCAAAGAAGAGAATAAAGAAAGTAGCTTGTGGAATCATGACCCGTGAAATCTGGAAGACACATCGAAGATCAGGCAGTCAGTTTAACCCCTTATTTTACAGGTAAGGACCCTGAAGCAGAGAGGCTAAGTGACTTACTCAAATTCATATCACCGGTTAATGGCAGTGTCAAGACTAGAACCCCATGTTGTAACTTACGTCCCAGGGTCCTTTCTTTCTGTTCCTTGGGCTTCTCCCTAACTGCCTGCTACATTTCCACAATCTTGCCCCTGAGTTTAACTGGTTTTCTCTACACCCTCCATATAGCACCACTTTCTTCCACAAACGGGTTTAAACTGCTATGGTACGTTCACCATCCAAGTACATCCTACTTTCAGAAACCCAAGACCTGGGTAACAGGGTGATGGGTACTGGGGAGGGCACATGCTGTGATGATCACTGGGTGTTACACTTAACTAATGAATCATTGAACACGACACCAAGGACTAATTATGTACTGTACAGTGGCTAACTGAGCATCATCATCATCATCATCATCATAATAATTAATTTTTAAAAAAAAGAAATGCAAGACCTGAAGACATCCAAACAATTAGGAGTGCTTACTCGTATAATATGATTCTTTTTCTTACTAGAAGATTCTCACACTCCCTTAAGTAGAAATCCCTGGGTGTGATTTAACTTGAACCACTAGATTTATCTGTCATACAAGTAAGCTCTTAGAACTAAACCGTGAGGTTGTAAATAGAATTAGAAACCTTTTTATCCAATCACTGCCCAGGAAGAGTGCTATAACATTTTACCCGACCCACTTTAGACTTGAAGCCCTACGGTTGCCTCTTTAATAAAACCAGCACAAAACCAAATGCTACAGCTGAGGTCCCGTGCTCTTGAGAAAGAGAGAGAAATAACACCTTTCTTTCATTACATCCCCTTCAAGTCTAAAGCAGGTCGGGTAAAATGTTATAGCACTGACGTAGGCAACAGGTTTCGAAAACCTGAGACTTGTATGACACTTTACGATTCACAGACAACTCTTGATGACAAGAGCAAGTGGGACAGCGATGAGTGAGGACCAAGTGAGGTGCATGGGGACAAAGGGAGGAGAGGCTAGGAACAGGAGAAGCAGTCCTGATAAGCACCCTCACAGACATGATACTGCCCGGAACGAACCTCACCCTACTCCAAGGACTCAGGATTCCCCGCTGCCCCTGTGAAACCCCAGTGATCTTTTTAGGGAGCTAAGATGTCCAGTTTGTTGAGAGAAAAAACACACTGCATGTTGGACTCTCACATTCTCGGATTACCCCCTGGACTGCTGTCTCCCCAGTCCATCTGCCATTTTTCTTGGAACAAGCATCCTAAGGGAGTGAGACTTCCCAGAACTATCATTCAGCCCTTTACTCCAAATGGCTGAGCTACACTCTTGACAAGACTCAAGTGTCCCCCAAGGATCGCCTGATCCGGTCCCCTGAAAGAATAGCAAAAGTTTCCGTTACATACCTCAACTTGCTGGCAGATTTGTATGAGTTTGGCCATTTGATTTTCTAGTTCACTGTTGCGCTTAACCAGGTTGGTGAGGTTCATCTCCAGAGTTTGCTGCCGTCGCCGAGAGTGTGAAGCCAGAGGGAAACAGGGATGAGGGGAAAAAATAAGAAACATTCAGTGAGCTTGAGAACCAATATTACGTGGAGATCATTCAGCCGATTGACGAACATTTCAAAGACTCACTGTGCACTTGCTGTGGGCCAAGCACTGTCCTAGGTGCTAATTAATAACACTGCATTTGCTCCAGGCTCTCATTATTGCGGAAAAGATGACATGGATGGATTCATGGATGGAGGGATTTAATGATATCAAGACGACTTTATGTTTTCTACAATATTTTTAACTTTTTAAAGTATTTCATAGTTTTCCATTTTGCCTGCACAGTAATCCAGGGACATAAGGAGAAGATGTATTATCCTCTCTTTTATGGATGAGGAGACTACGGGAATTCTAATTTATCGAACAAATAGTACTTGATAGACACTATGCGAGGCAATTTCATATACGCCATTTAATAGCCATAACAATCCATGAGGTAGGATATGTCATCATTTTACAGATGAGAACTGAGCTTCAGAATGGGGGCAAACCTGGGACTAGAACACAGTTCTCTAGCCTCGGTCCAGCTTTGCCCCAGTATTCATGATTTTTTTTTCTTAGAAACATTTGTGATTTATCAGTGGGTTCCTTCAGAAAAAAAAAAAGACGGTATTTTAACTGTGAGAGTCATCAAAATCAAGCATTAAATCGCACAGCTTCCCTCCTTGCGCTCTAAGGAAGAGCCCTGGAGACAACAGACTTCAAAACTTGATGACTGGTGTATCAAGGTAGGACATCCGTTGCTTAGCATTGCTTACTGGGACATAGAGCCTTTCACGTATACAGTAGAAGCACTTTGCAAATCTGTTTAAAATAACAGAAGTACAGGGCGCCTGGGTGGCTCAGGCGGTTAAGTGTCTGCCTTTGGCTCAGGTCACGATCCCAGAGTCCCGGGATCAAGTCCCTCATCGGGCTTCCTGTTCAGCAGGAAGTCTGCTTCTCTGCTCCTCCCCCGGCTCACGTGCTTTATCTCTCTCCCTCACGCTCACTCTCTCCAAGTAAATAAATAAAATCTTAAAAAATAAAATAAAATAACAGAAGTACAACGGTACTCAGAACTCTTAGTGTATTTTCAGTTGAGCAAGCTACTCTCTCCCATTCCTTACGTGGAAAAAAAAAAAAACCCAAACCAGAATATTATTCACTCTAGGTTGATAATGGGCTTTTAGATTCCTCCCCATCCCCAAGTCTTTGGTTCTGGTGGCTGCTCCTCCTCCAGGACCAGTCCCAAAACCCACTCGTCTCTCACACGCCACCCCAACACCCCCACAAAGTCTGCTCCAAATGTAATACCCCAACTTCTTGGCCCTTACTCTGTGACCACTCTTTCCCTCGGTTGTATACACTGCTTCATTGCTGTCTCCATAACGCCTATGGTTTGTAGTTGTTCGATGTTCACGTTTGATAGGAGGGAATGGAGTGCAGGGGGAGCAAAGGGAAGTGGGGGAACAGGAAGAGAACTCGTGTACTTGGTGCCTTTCTTGTCCATGAAGTAGCTGTGTGTGGCTCCTTAGTATCCTCGGCACCGGCCCATGAGTCCATCCCTGAGGATGCGTTCCCATGGACATGTGTATTTCTAGGATGGGCAGTCTGATCTCACTTGTTCTCAAACCAGATTATGAGAACCAGCTTAATCATTGCCTCCCTTCTTGCCAGATCTCCCTTGGCCTCTTTGGCTTTATGCCCGTGGAAGTGATTTTTTTTCCCCCATTTGTTCCACTGTTCTTGGCTGGAGCACAGGGTCTCCCCGGGCTCTCTTTAACTCCCCAACCATCTCCATCCGTGGCCTTCTCCTTAGCAAGGTTAAAGAGAGTGAAGAAGGGAGGAAGAGGGGCAGCAATTGTTGATTTGGACCCTCTCTCTAAGCTAAGTAGATGTCACAAGATAAAAAAAAAAAAAGAAAGAAAGAAATGGCAGAAGTTCAGAGATCGAATACACCAAAAAGTAACGAGCACCTGCTCTGGCGAAGGGCAGCAAATGAATTCCAAGAGAAAGAGGCAGGGAAGCAAAGGTGGGTCTTGAAGGACAAGGAGGATTTTAACAAACAGAGATAGAGGAGGACAGGGTGTTCCATGCACAAGGAATAACCTGAGTGAAAGGGAATAACGTATAAAGACGGGCTCAGGGAAGAGAGGTTGAATTTGACTGAAACAGAGGGTACAAGCAAGTAGTGGGGGGCAAGGCAGGAAATGCAGCTGGAAGTCCTGTTTTGAAGGTCTTGAACGCCTAAGTGGGGAGTTTGTACCTCTTTTTATTTTCTAGCAGTGGGGGCTTGCCAAAGGCTTTGGAGCAAGACAATGACATAATCTGGGCCACGTTTATGAGCTGAACCTACCAGCAATAATGTGGGGCAGACTGAAACAGGAGAGCCTAGGGGCAGGGGCACTGGTTAAGAGGAAGCGGTCACATTCAGGGCAGCTGGTGCTGCAGGTCTGGGCCAAGCTGAGAGGATAATCCAGAGAAACACGTTTCGAGAAAGGACTTGTCACTGTCCGCTACGCAGAGAGGGCAAGAAATAGGAGGACTAAGAAAAAGCAGTTGGATTCGGTAATTACCAGTCACCGGTGACCCCTGAAAAAGGCGTTTCAGTGGGGTTTGGAAGCAAATGCCAAAAGGTACAGAGTTAGGGAGTCCCTCAGTAGTGACGACGGGGAGGTGGCAAGTGTGGACTCCTCTTCAAAACTCTGGCTGGGCCGGGGGGGTGGGGGGGCAGTGAGGGGCACTAAGAGCTATGGTTCGATGAAACGATCCAGCTTAGGTTAGACAGTGGGCGTTGGCACTGGGCCCCATGAGTAGTTTATGACTTCTACTGGCACAGAGGTCCAGATTCCCAGACCAATGGAAATCCCGTGTGTCTCAACATTGACGATATGGACCGAGGAGGTAGACATAATGTGGACTCATGAACTCAGGGCGGACGCAGCATTAGAAATCTGCGTCTCAAACTGTAAGGCATTTCCATTCAAGCACAGAATTCCATGCGGAAAATGTTTTCTAACAAGTCCATGCAACCTGTTGCAACACTTGTCCTGAAACTAATAGCCTATAAATAATTCATAGTGCTGAGCAGGACTAAGGGGCCCTGCTGTGTGTTCCTCATTTATGGCCCAGCACCAAGACTCGCAGCTTCTGTAAAGCCAGCAAAAACAAAAATTAGGGCTGAACACATAATTTGGGGTCTGGTTTGACTACGGACTTTGGGGTTACCGTCACAAAATTATGGCAAATGCTTCTTTCGCTCGGGCCCCCCTAGCAATTTGCAGAAAGCCAGCACATTTTAACACCCAGAACGGGAACTGACAAGAGGACTCTAATTTCAACCTTACTTCATTAATATGAAAATGCTTGGAAAAATAAATCTCTGGCTAATGAAAACACCATCTGCTGATGGCTTTTTGCCACTGTTTTCTTACATTACGAGACATAATTTGAGGAAAACCCCGAACATTTACTTACTCACTTCCTCTTCATTTGCAAGGAATGAAAGCCTCCTCTCAAACTGGAATTGATTCTCGATAATGAACATATGCACGGGGAAGCGGAGAATTGCTGCAATTATGCATTCCGTTTCCTCACCCTTCCTTATCACGCCTGGCGCTGGCGAATCATTTAGAACTAGAAATTCGGGGCCACTCTAGGCTCGAATGATTCCATCGATTTGGCCACGTAATTCTCTTGCCTGTACTCTGGCTAAGTAGACCAAGAGAACGTGTGTGTGTGTGTGTGTGTGTGTGTGTGTGTGTGTGTGTGTGTGTGCGCGTGTACACGGTCTGCTTATGGAAAAATAAATGTGTCTTTCTGTTGTTGTGTTGTTGCGGTTTGGCTTTGAAACAGGGATGTGTTTGGTTCTTCTCTGGGGCCGTCCGGTGAATCCCTGGGCCCGGCTCCCTCTGTCCGAGCCTCGTGAGTGTCGCTTTCTCAGCACAGCTGAACCACGACAAAGAGAGAGCCAGAGTGGCAGGGGAGATTGGAATGGAGATATCCGCTGGGAGGAAACAGGGGGAGCAGGAGGTTGGCAGGGAAGCAGGATGAAGCTCCCATTTCCTGCGGCGGGAGGTTACCTCTGGGTCCTTCCGTGCTTCCCCTGGGTGAGGGCCAGAGAAGCCATTTGCCCCCCGAGACTGAGACCCTGGTCACCTCCCGATGACTACATTGTTAACAGCTTCCACGGAACTGTACACGGGTCTTAGCAGGACAATGTGAGCGGAATGTTGGGCTGCTTGGTGCAACTGAGGTTTTAAAAGGCCCAAGAGAGGGGCGCCGGGGTGGCTCAGTGGGTTAAAGCCTCTGCCTTCGGCTCAAGTCCTGATCTCAGGGTCCTGGGATCGAGCCCCGCATCGGGCTCCCTGCTCAGCAGGGACTCTGCTTCCTCCTCTCTCTCTGCCTGCCTCTCTGCCTGCTTGTGATCTCCCTCCTCTCTGTCAAATAAATAAATAAAATCTTAAAAAAAAAAAACAAAAAACAAAAAAAAGTTCCAAGAAAGCTAAACGGATGGTCCACAGCAATTCCAGTTTTTCATCCGAGTTCCACTGTGGTTGTATCATGTAGACTTGGCCCGTCTGGGCTCTGTTCCATCCTTCACAAAGAGGAGAATGTTGGCCATTTCTGAGATACAAGGCACGGCCTAGTCTTCCAGACAGCATCCCATAAAAAGAAATGGCTTCTTTAACCCTCTCAAGAAATTGCCGGGGTAGGTTTTTTTTTTTTTTTAAGATTTTTTTTTACTGATTCATTTGAGAGAGTGAGAAAGAGAGAGAGAGAGAGAGAGAGAGCATGAGCAGGGGGAGGGGCAGAGGAAGAAGCAGATTCCCCGCTGAGCAGGGAGCCCGATGCCATGCAGGGCTTGATCCCAAGACCCCGGGATTGTGACCTGAGCAGAAGGCAGACGCTTCACCAACTGAGCCACCCAGGCACCCCAATTGCTGGGTGGTTTTTTTTTTCTTTTTTCGGTACGTTTCTCTAGACACACATTGTTTCATATAACTTTCTCATTAGCTCCCTCAAGAAACCAAACTGTCCATCAAAACGTTGCCTCATCACTAAAGCTAGAGGTTCCCCTGACGGCACATGCTCTCGACCACGAATGCCACTTGTCACGCTCCATGAAGGCATGTGTATTCACACATAGGTGAGCATACTGACACACCTCTACCTGACACCGCTTGCCTTGAAGCCTAAAAAGGGGTGACGCCTGTCTGATCTATTTAAACCTGTAGAATTACTACCAAATGCCTGCAAACTCTTCTGCTTTCTAAAAGGCACGAGGGGAACAGTATTTAAATCTACACAAGATCCCAACTGTTTTGATGTGGGAATTGGCCTTTAGGGGGATGCAGGAAGAGAGGGGAAGGGAAGAAAGGCCAATATACCCCAAACCCTGAGCCTTCCCAACTCACAGAAGGCAGCTTCATCTTTAAAAATGATCTGAGCCAGTGACCCCATTACTATTTCTCGACATGCTCTTTTTTTCTGACATGCTGTCTGCTCACTGATGTTCCTAGCTCTTCCAAAAGCCAGTAACCAAAAATCTTAGCACACTTTTGGGGTCACATTCTGCTTTCCTTTTTTAACTGCTTGTCTTAAAATACTTACTTTGCTTTTGCTTCAGTCTGTCACTTTATGTATCAATTACATATGGCCTTTCAACAGCAGAACACACCATCTGGTCTACCAACTGAAGCCCACACCCTTCTGCCACAGTGTATTGCTTCCCCAAACATTTATTTGCTGTTGTGTAGACACGGGCTATGTCCCAGGATGAGATACAGGTGATATACTAGATCTACAAGGTCTACTCTACTTGAAGCTCGTTAGAGAATAGCCAGACTGGCCCTCAAGCCAGGTGAGCCAGGTGGCCATCCTTCTTCTTTCTAGAATGTTCTGACATCATTCCACAAAGACCCATGCCTCCCCTAGTGCCCTTAACAGGAATGCTGTGCAAGCCATCCTGCATTTTTTTCTTCCCCTCTCCTCAGGGGCACTGCATGGTTAAATCTCTAGCTTACATGCGTCAATTTTTATTTGGACCTTCTAAAAGAAAACCTGTACTAAAAACCCAAATCCAGTGTTTTATTTCAATAACAGAATAGTGAGCCAAAGCCGACTCTACTTTTCTGGAGTCCTCAATGTTGTATTCTACTTGAACTACTCCTCTCCAGTTCCTGCGTCTCGTGCACATCCTCCCCTTCTTCCTCGCACGCTCCTCCTTCGTGTCTACCTTCTAGACCCCGAGTGTGCCACAAGGCTCAATCCTGGGCCCTCACTCAGTTCACCACTGGATGACTCTGCCTCCACGCTGAAGGCACTCAGTCTGCGTCTCTAGCCCTGATCTTTCAAGCACCACAAAGGCCTGAATTTCAACTCCTTCTAGAACATTCGCCCTTGCAGTTCTGAGAGCACCCCCGTGTTTTCCCTCCTCCAGATATTTGAGCAAACTATTTCCTTTCTGCTAGAGCCCTCCCTGCCCCTTACTCCATCCCCGTCCAAAAGTCTGGGCATCCAAAAACCCGCCCAAAGTCTCCTTTGACGGATGTCCCTCCCATGCTCTCTCTCAATCCCTTGTGCTTCCATTGTCATAGAACTCACCGCACTGACTTGTAACTGTGTCCTTAACTATCAGTCTCCCCACAGCCAGCTGAAAACTCCACCAGGGTGGGGACTGAGCTCTCTTTTATCAACGTAATCCCAGCATCCCTTCTGGTACTTGGCATCTAATAGGTGTTTGGCAAATGTTTGATGAATGAATGAATGCTGAATGACCCACAATTATAGCAAACTCAAAGCTAAAGTCAAATCATCCCACCAAAACTGAAACTGCTAGGCCCTTCCTAATTTCCTCGTTTCTATCCCCAGGACCACTATCCTTCAAGACATCTCCTCCCCCGAAGTCATTTTTTAACTCTTTCTCTCTATCATCTGTAACCGTACAGTCAGCCATTCACCAAGTCCCATCAATTCGTTCTTCACGGTCTCCAGTTTGACCCTCGTCTCCAGCAAATTCACTCATGATTCCCTGTTTTGAGCTCCAGGACTCCCTTTCCCCGATTCTTCCTTTGCGCTTCCGAGCATCCTGTGCACACCTCTGTCATGGCACTTACCACACTGCTTTGGAATGTTTGATGTACTTATCTGTCTCTCCTACCAAGTTCAAAGCTCCGCAGGGCAGGGACTGTGCCTGATTTCCTGTGTCCCCAGCTCCTACCGCTATGACTTGAACAGTGTTCAGTAAACAAAACGAGTGTTCATGAATTGTTTGTTAAATGAATGAATGAATCCCTGGCCTTGATCCCTGGTGCTACGGTTTAAGTTACGATCTGTCCTGTCTTCTGGGGAGATAAAGAACAAGACATTACCTCATTACATCAACCCTTCAAGAACTTGCGTGTCATTATCACATTTTTCCCCCTTTCAACTTCGCTTCTTTGGGCTAAAGAATTCTTCCCGCCTTCATTTTTCCTCACCTATATTATATTTCTGGAATATGTTCCTTTTCCCAATAAGAATAGATAGGATTTTCATCCACCCAGGAAGCGATCTCTGAGTCAACATTTTGTAAATTGTGCTCAGACTGATAACTGTTAGTTCCTTGCAGACGCTGGTAAGGAGAAGACTTGGGACAAGAGAAATGACAAAAACAGAAAGATAGCAGCACAGATAATAGGAGTATCCACTTGCTAAGCCTGCTCTCAAACCAGTAAAAAAACAATAGAAAACATCTTCCAACACATTAATACTATGTGAGAACACAGCCGGAGATTCTGTATAATTATTAGAGGGAAAAGAACAGGAGTTCAGATAAGTCTTAGCACACAGTTTGAGCAGAGATGGAATAAAACGCATTTTATCCCCCACCCCCACAAAATGCGTAGAGATTTGATACGTAATGGGGAGATTGATAAGTAATGGGGAGCACGGAGAAGCCAGATCCACAAGCAAGAATGATCTTATGATCGTGGGTCGAAGGCTAGTTTGGCTAGCTTAGAAACGCCCTGCCAGATGTTAATTACCATCACTGCCATATCTCCGTGTCCACCACCATATTGTGGAGTGCGCCAGTCTGGACCCAAACACTTCGCTTACATGATATTTTGCTACTGCGGTTCAGTACCTAAGTGGGTGAAATGGAGAAGCAACTTTTTCTGCTCCCTCGCCTACAGTAGTAACCCAACCTGGCCTCACTGAAGCTTCTTCTTATCATGAGAATTTATGACATGGCTCATTTATTTGGGAGACCCTTAGCCTCAGGATAGGTTCTACTGAGGTCATGACCCTTCTTAGGGGGACCATGCTCATGGCCTTACGCTCATGGCCTCCTCACATCCAACTTCTCTATAGATATGCCCACCGGAGACGGAACACAGATGCTCTCTCCTCCTCAAACACAGTGACACACACTTACAGATACACACAAACAGTCATTGTCAGCCACTCAGCCACGCAGAAATACACACGTTCATATATGGTGACGCATGCATATGTATGCAAGTATACTCCCTCTCAACCCAGGCTTTCATAAAGAGATTTCTTTCTTTCTCTTATATTAATAGTCATGCTGATTCTGAAACAGTCAAATGCCCAGTGGTAGACAAGCTGAGAGGGTATCTGTCTTGGCAGACAGAAGTGGGTGTCGAGTGGGTGAGCAGACAAAGGACTGGGAGAAGGCGATGGCTGAGTGAGAATGGGTGGGTGGATGACAGAGTGACTGAGTAGGAAGTAGGGCAAGTAATCAACTCTGATAAGATTCTAGAATATCATATTTTCCAACCTTTTAACTCTCGTTGTGGCTTTCCTTTGAACATTCTCCAAGTCTCATATCTCCCTTCTCTTTGTCTAGTCATCTTTAGCTCCGTCTCAGCCTCTCTTTCTGTGTGTGGGGGGGGGGTGAGTGTGTGTGTGTGTGTGTGTGCGCGCGCGCGCATGTGCACGTGCATGCACTTTACTTTCCCATAACAAAAAGCTTACTCTAGTGTCAGGTAATATTTTATAACAACAAGATCCCTGATATGTAAATGTAACTGCATTTAAGAATTACTTGTAGTAATGAATTTGTGGAAATGTAATGAGAAAAAGAAAATGTGCTTGTTTATTCCTTTCAGGAAATTCCTCTATTCCCCCTGGTTTTCATCAGTTATATTTTTGGCAGGCTACGGGCATGGAAATGTGAAGACATCACTCTCAAAGAGAATTATAATAATCACATCTGATTTATACAGATGTCACCATAGGGTTAGGCAGTTGGAAAATCCAGCAATCCAAATGAATAGGCACTTAAAATTAAGGACATGCCATACTTTTGCTAACACTCAGTTTTTTAACATTATCAGTAGTCCGCAGGAGATTTTTTTTTCCAGACCTCTAAAGTAGTCACAATGGCAAGACAGATTTATATCTTACAAGATGAGAGCTAAAGCAAGCTATAGACGCTGGTGGTATACTTCCCGCAGATCTGTTATAAAGATCCCATTCACTTGGATGCCTTGAGCATATACTGTGTGTGCGAGGCACTAAGGAGGATACTGAAGAAATAAAAGACATTGTGCTTGGCCTCAAGAAATTTATGGGATAGCTGGGGTGTTTCAGTGTGGGCCTTGTGGGGTTTCAGCTGGGGACTGAAGAATGGGTAGGATTCCTAAGCGGGTCAAGAAAAGAGCACGGGTCAAAGTTAGGAGTCAGCCAAAAGAAGGAGTGGTGTGTTTAGCAGACGGTTAGGAGGCTAGTCTGGGCGGATGAAGGTAGCGTGTCTGAGAGCGGTAGCAGGGAAAGACAGATGGGCAGCACGCGAACCAAGTTGAACAGGACTTAAAATACCGAGTTGAGATCTGTCATCAATACCGAGCCACTGAAATCTGGCTTCTTTTTATAAAGCCCACATTTATTAATGCAATAGTATCGATCTCTTCAAAGGGGAGAACTCGTGGGCCGATGAAAACTCTTAACGTGTGAAGCATTTTTATAGAAATGCGGCACAATACCATGAGTATGTGGAAAGAGAAGAAATGGAGGAAATAATGACTCTGATAGGCCTTTCTACTGTAATAACCGCCGTGAACAAAATTATTCTTTGCGATTGAAGAATTAACTGAACCACTAGTGGCCTTCGGAAGGACACGTAGTTAGAACGGACAACTACGTAAGGATCATAAACCATAGTAAGTATCCCAAACCCTCGCGTCCAGTTTGAGCACATGTTAAGAAGAGAGGCTGCCTTACAGTTATTCTGACCTTTCTTCTTATAACATAACTGGGTGTTTATTCTTTCTTGAACAAATAAATACTAGAGACCGCTAATCCTACTCAGGGAGGTTAGTACAGAAAGGGTAGTTACAAAGGCCAACGAGGAAGCTCCAGAACCGAAAAGAACAAATAAACACCATTTCACTTACTGGCCAGAAAGTTAAAACCCTTGATGTATGGAGCAACCAGTTTTCCCCTCCCTGAGGAAGAATCTGGCAGATTAAGGGGATAATCCTAAATGCTTTTAAATTAAAATGAACCCAAAGAAGTGAGAATACAGAGACACTAAGAGGCAGATCTCTCTGCTTTGCGGAGAACTCACAGCCCTTACACTTGGAAACCAAACCGAAGTGATCCCCATACATCCAGCACACACACACACACACACACACACACACACACACACACACACTCCCACCCCAAAGTCCAAGATGTTCCAGACAACATAACAAACCACACGGTTGGGAATGATTCATATGTTTCCACTCTCGGTCCAAAAATGAGCCAAAAAAAAAAAAAAGTTTCCACTTAATTCATAATCAGAATTTTCTGCACGTTTCCTAAAAAAATTAGAGGGGAACAATTCGAAAACCTGGCCTTTCTTTCTCCAAAGATTACTGATTAGTTACAGACTAAAGTATCTTTTGGTAAATTACTTTCGTGTTCCATCCAGCCCCCGAGACCGGGGCTATGGCTGCATGGTGCCAAATAGCTAATCAATCATCCAGTGTTTTCATGTTTTCGGATGTTTTCGAAAAGCTGGTGTTCTGCAGATACAGGCTTATTCTATCCAGTCTTTTGTTATCTCGGTCGTACATATGGATACAGAGTTTTCTGTTTGGAGTATTTCTCAAGGCCAATGCCTTATTATAGTTCCAACACCTGCAAATATTTGGCAGACACTGCTCCATCCTCTCCATATCCCCCCTCTTCCTGCAGCCCCACCCCCATCTCTTGCCATTATGAAGCTGTAAGTTGACACAGTATGTCCTCTCCTTGATGCCGTTAATCGTTTATCTGTGACCCATGAAATGTGCAATTGCCGGAGCATAAAGTTAAGTTGCAAATCACATTTCAGGGGCAAAGCTCAGGACCAAAACGAAGCGGCGGCAGGCCGCAGCCGAAAGGATACTCAGCGCGGGGTCTAGAAGCCGAGTTCCCGTTCCAATTCTGTGACTTTGACCAAATCACTTAACCTCGCCAAGTCTTAGTTTACACCACATTACGGCGTGAGGCTTCAGCTAGAGCAAGTGCGAGGCCCAGCATCTTAGGCTGAGAACTGAAGTCCATGAGCTTATTCCTCACTGCAGTTTTGAAGGGAATGAGAATATCACCTCGAGTGAAACCCACAGATAAATGCTGAACTTCTTACAAGTTTGTAAATATTAGGTATAAATAAAAATCGAAGAAGGCACAAACCATTGTCAGCGTGACTCCTTCTCAATGTTGCTTGCAACAAATTACGGGAAGGGAAAATATATCCTATTCAGGTCGCCAACCCCATGAAGTTTTTAGGTAAGTTAGCAGGACTTGTTCAGGGTGTGGCAAGAGGAAAATCCCTGCTTCCTTCTGGCCCTCCCTCCATCCTATCTGGATCTTCCTTCCAGTTTGGCTTCTATATCCAGTACGTTTGGGGGTGGTCATCTTGTTAGTCATTTAAACATTTTCCTTTTCCCGGAATTTCTGCTAAATAGCTCCCTATGCATAACAGCAGTTGAGCCACACAGCGGGCAGGCAATGGGAAGAAAACAATTTGCCGGAGCTGACATTTCTTAACATCAATGTGAGGCAGTAGGGTTTTATAAAATTGGCGCTTAGCCTTGTGCATAAATATTATATGGCATGACAACGTCGGAAAACTCCATCCACGGAACACAAATGAAAGCCTGGGAACTTCCAAGGCAGGGACTGCAACCAAGGGCTTCAGTCTGCAACCCACAAAAATGAGCACAGGCACAAAATCGGATACTGGATTCAAGATTTATTGCCTTGGGTTTAAAGTTTTAGTTCAGACATTGGATTATCCCTCCTGACTTCTGGTAAACTAAAGTCCCCTTTTTTCTTTCTTTTTCTTTTTCTTTTTTTTTTTTTTTTCCGTTCTGCTCTTTTTTTTGTTTTTTGTTTTTTGTTTTTTTTTAAGGCAGGCTTAGAATGAGCCCCACATTAAGGGCTTGAGGGCAATCTGTAGCAAGCAGCCAATGCCAGGCCTTTGTTTCTTCAGCGCACGGAGCCGGCTAACACAGACGCTACTGTCCGCCACACAAATCTCCCGCCTACGAAGAGAGACACTCAGACACCTCCACCCACACCTCCACAGAGACACGCCCAACATTCCCACTGCTCTCCCCAGAGCAGTGCATATCAGCACATATGCTAATTATAGTACACCTACACAGGTACTCACATACTTAAAAGAAGAGGTGGAAAGATCATGACAAAGATATGTAGTGTGTGATATGTCGCTGATAGGGGAGAGGGACTCATTTCTCCGGATGGGCTCCCGGAGTGGCGAGCGCGGCCAGGGGCTTAACTCATCCAGAGCTGGCCAGAGGTGAAGGCATGCAAGCAGGTTTATGCAACCGACGAAACGGGTTCCAGTGAGAGCTTGCGAGTGGGTGGGCTATTCCTCGAGAGAGCACCTTGGGAGTTAACGGATGTGTCACCTAGGCCAAGTGGCCCTAGCTCTGTTAGGGAACTCGCTAACCGTACGGCTGTGTATAAAAGAGACCCAGCTGTGCAAGGGACATTTCCCGGATCCCTTACCTTGAGTTTCTCAAATCGGTCATTCAGGGACGCGACCTGGTGGTCCCGGTGACGTCCCACCAGTTTGCATAAGGCACAGATCAATTGGTCATCGGACACACAATACATGTTCACTTTCTCATTCTCGTGGTCCAGGCAGGTGATCCCTCGAAGGTGCGTGTCGGGCACTGGTTCCACCAGGCGGTGGCTGGTGAAAGGTTTCTTGTTGGGGTGTGTGGCCCGCAGGCAACGGTCACAGTAGGAGACCTCACAGGTGATGCACGTTTTCACTGCATCCCTTGGCGGGTCCTGCTCGCAGAACTGGCAAGCAATTCGCTCGCTAGACATGGCCGTGCTGGGCCTGTAAGTCCTCTCCCGGCGGCTCTCACTTGGGGAATTGGGCCCACTGACCGAAGCCTTCTGGAAGCGATCGATGATGTTCTGCAAAGTCACATTCCTCTTGAGGCCGTCCAGGCCCCGGTGGTTCAGCGAGATAACATACCTGCACGTAGGACACTGGAAAGCGGTAATGGGTTCGATGGATTCGGCAGAGCTGCAGCTCGAGAC
Source organism: Procyon lotor (assembly GCA_028646535.1). Classification (NCBI taxonomy): domain Eukaryota; kingdom Metazoa; phylum Chordata; class Mammalia; order Carnivora; family Procyonidae; genus Procyon; species Procyon lotor. The sequence goes on from CM053612.1 coordinate 33,832,407, forward strand.
AAGGATGCGGTGGGCACAGCTGAAGCAGAGGCTGTGGGCACAGGGGAGCAGCAGGGGGTCCTCGAACAACTCCAGGCAGATTGGACAGGTCAATTCGGACTCCAGTGTTTCCATCTTTAGTGAAAATAATCCTGCTGGGGCATTAAGAACCACAGAGGCCGGGCTTTCACCTGCAAGGAATACAAAGCAGGAGTCACTAAGCGTCTCCGAAGGAAAGGTGGATGGAGCGCAGGTGACGCGCTTACCAGCGGAGACTTGGCGCGCTGGATTCCCCGAGCGAGCCGTGCTGCAGCCATGGGAAAGCGAGCCGGGAAGTAATCAAAAAGCCTTTCGCCCCCGGGCTTCACACCTTGCTTTCGACAAATGCCTGTTTAGGCTCCCGTTCTGATACACAGAACTGCGTGGCCACCTCTGAATCCTGGTTGACCGGCGCGGGGCCATCCCTCACACATTATCCACGGGCACCTCTGGTCCCGGGCTATGACCAGCCTGAGTCCCTGCGGAATTCTCCATCTCCATTCTCCAATATCGTTCTGTATTTTACGTGCAGGTATAATAAAGGGGCTGCGCCTATTCCACACGCAGTGGAAGGAAAAGAAGGCCGTATTTCAAACCCACCCTCTACTTCTTGGAATGATTCCGTTCTGAGAGCCTGTGTATCAAAAGGAAGAGAGAGCTTTGGAAAGGTGGACTTCTCAGCATAGAACGGTAAAGCTCTTCAGGGTGTGAGCCTTAATTCCTTCCTGTTGCCACTCCCGGAAATTCCTATTCTATCCCACTTCTAGTAAGCTGAGTTCCTAGGGCGCCTGTGTGGCTCGGTGGGTTAAAGCCTCTGCCTTCGGCTCAGGTCATGATCTCAGGGTCCTGGGATCGAGCCCCGCGTCGGGCTCTCTGCTCAGTGGGGAGCCCGCTTCCCCCTCTCCCTCTGCCTGCCTCTCTGCCTACTTGTGATCTCTCTCTCTGTCAAATAAATAAAATCTTTAAAAAAAAAAAAAAAAAACCACTGAGTTCCTAGAGGCAAATGGTGCTCGTTTTCACTCCCTTCCCTCACCTGCAGCAAGCTCCTCACCTCGTCAAGCTCAATGAGAAGGGACTGCGACTGCAACTTACACAGCAGTAGTTGCTGATCAATAATGAAGACGCATTACCTCGTGTTTTGGGCTGGGTTTTATTAGTACACACCCACTGAGTGGGCACAGGCCTGCCATGAAGCGCACCTCCCCCATGTGTCTTTTCATACGTCCTAAAACGTAGCATGATGCAAACCAACACCCACATAGAAATTTGCAAGGTGAGGGACCAGAAGTTTTCAGATCTGGTAACTTACATTTTGCTACGTGCCATCAGAGAGTAAAAGAAGTCACCCGATTAACATGAAACTAATCTCTTGGTCAATCTCTCCCTTCTCCCGCAGACATTTCAGAGCTGAACATAATAGATGTTGCCACGGCTCCTCCGTTAATTAAAATCAACACACAGAAGGGTTCTAAGCTAGACCTAACTGAGGAAAAATACGTCTTATCGTCAGAAAATGTTAATCCTGTTTATAGAAAAGAGAAAACACCGTCTTCGGCTTTTGAGTAACTTCTGTTCATCAGCTCACTGTCACTGGAGACCCTCATCAAGGCCTGAAATTTCGATTCTGCCACTAAGTATAACAGATGCATCTTTAAAAGCTGTTTCTAAATCAAACCTTTGAGTGCACTAAACTAACTAGCTATCTAATGGAAATCTATAGGCAACCGGGTTATAAAAGGAAAGACTCTTTTTTGTAAAACAGGCACTCTCAGTTTGGTAAGTTCGGATGTTTGTACGACCACTTTTTTCAAACGTGAGACACGTGGTTAGTCTTAGTTTATGATTTACAAGAGCTTCAAAATTGTTGGCTAGCCATATGTGGCTTATAGTATCTATCAGCATTCACCTATAGAGAGGAAAAGATAAAACAATTACAATGTGCATATATCACAGAATCCTAAAATTGGAAGAGACTCTAGAGATGATGGATTCCAACTTTGACTCCAGGCAGGAATGAATATACGCTTTGGTAGATCCACTGCTCAAACGCAACATGTCCATAAATGAACTTGTTATTTACCCCACTCCTCCAACCACCCCGGTCCCCACCACAAAAACCCCAAACACCTGCTCTTCTTCCAGTTTTCCCTATCAGGTGAATATCACCATCCAAGCCTACAAACCTTTGTGCATTGACATGTTTATCGCCATGTTTATGGTGGCTTCCAGAACGTTCTGTTTTATTTCATCTACAGACCTGTGTCTCTAGCTAACTCTCCCTTCTTGAGGGCATCAACTATTTCATAGTTTTATTCCAAGCATGGTGCCTCATACATACACAGGTATTCAGTAATTGTTAAACAAAGGATCCCTTAAGGTAGAAGTCAGAAGAAGGGACCTAGCATTTATTGAGCACCTCCTGTATTCCGAGTACTGATAAGCACTTTATACACATTATTTCATTAAATTCTGTAAAGAAGCCTGAGAGGAAGGAACCACCAGACCCATATCACGGTTAGGAAATTGGGGCTCAGCACTGCTAAGTAAATCAACCAGGAACATACATACCCAGGGCACTGGGTCAGTCTGATGCCAGTGCCTGTGCTCTTTCCCTTACACCTTTATTTCAATCACCTCACCTCCTTCACTGAAGTTTATCTTGACCATTTGCAAGAGGGTTTCTAAACAGCATGTTTCCACTTCTATTTTTGTCTCTCTGTGTCCCCCTGAGTTTCTCTGAAGCCGCCTCTCATTCCGAGTCCCTTCCAGAATCCTATCTTTTTCTTCTAGGCCCAACTCCACCTCACACTGCATTTCTATTACTCTCTCTCTCTTCCAGAACTGCAAGCCTGCATTCTTCAAAGTCTGTGTTGAGAGAGCTGAGGAAGGCCTCCCTCCAAAATGACAGATGGTCAGGAGTATTGCTGAAAGACAATACTCCTTGGTCTTTCAGCAGACTTTCAGACTTTCAACCTATAGAAGGTCTATAGATTGACCTATAGACTATAGAAAGTCTATAGACCTTTAGAAACCTATAGAAAACAATAGAAACCTATAGAAAAACAATTAGAGTATTTGTGGTACTCTTCTAAATCTTAGGAGGGTGTTGTACAAATTCTTCCGTACAAGAGGAAAAGCTCTCTGAGTTTCCCTGAAACCGTAAATATTGTTCTGCAGTATGTGGGACACTTGAACCTCGCTATGAAATTAAGCATGGCAAAGTATGCTATGGGTCAGCATTGCCTCGAATAAGGTCCAGAGAGGACTCTCAACCGGGGATTTCTGAACCTCCTAGAACTGTCTAAAGAATGCCATGTGATTGTCATATACGCATTCTCATGGGAAGAGGGTTGTCCAGGGCATTGAAAATGTTCTTAAAAGAGTCCTTGACAGAAAAAAGTCAGACACGAGTGCTCTGAAATAATCCACCTTAACTGATTTCAGCTCTATAAAGAATCATATAAGATGATTCCAATCTGTTGGCTTATGGTGAGTAACCTTTTTTTTGGTAAGTAACTTTTCTATACTGTTTCTTTTTTAATATTTTTTTTAACGATTTTTATTTATTTGACAGACAGAAACACAGCGAGAGAGGGAACACAAGCAGAGGGAATGGTAGCGGGAGAAGCAGGCTTCCTGCTGAGCAGGGAGCCCGATGTGGGGCTCGATCCCAGGACCCTGGGATCATGACCTGAGCCGAAGGCAGACGCCTAACGACTGAGCCACCCAGGCGCCCCATCTATACTGTTTCAATTCCATTCTTTTTCATTATCTAGCAACTGCTGTAGCCAAAGCTGGGAAACCGAATATTTTTTTCAACTTCTTCAAGCATCTGTTCATCTCACCTCTCATTTATGAGGCCACCTTGTTCTGGCCACTCCTAATATTTCAGCATCCTTTCAACTATTTCCCATTTTCACTACCTCGCTGATTATCAAAGCACCTTTCCCCTTACAATTTATCTAGCATGTACTATGTGCCAGGCACTAAATAATACCCTTTACATGCATTATTTCATTTAATTTTCACAACGACCCTCTAAAAGGTAGGTAGTATTATTACCCCCAAAAGATAATAACTTGTCCCAGATCACATTTATTTCCAAGTAGCAGAACTAAGATTCAAACCCAGAATAAGACCGAGAGTTCAGAAATAAACTGACATACTCATATGTTTATGGGCAAGTAAGTTTTGACAAGGATTCTAAGTCCACTCAGTGAGGAAAGAACAATCTTTTCAACAAATGGTAGTACAACAACTGCATATCCATATCCAAAAAAAAAAAAAAAAAGAAAGAAAGAAAGAAAGAAAGAAAGGTGATGAAGTTAGAGCCCTACCTCACACCATATGCATAAATTATCTCAAAATAAATCAACAACCAAAATGAAAGTGCAGAAACTGTAGAATCTTGGAAGGGAACATAGGCATAAATCTTTATGAACTTAAATTAGGCAGGGGTTTCTTAGATTACACCAAATGCACAAGCAACCAAAGGAAAAAAATAGGTAAGTTGGACTTTATCAAAATTTAAAACTTCTGTGCTGCAAATGATAACATCAAGAAAGTGAGAAAACTACTCACAGAATAGCAAATTATATGTGCAAGTCACAGATGTGATATAGGTCTAGTATCTAGAAATAAACAGAACTCTTAAAACCCCACAGTAAAAAGACCCCCCCCCCTCCAAAATGGGCAAAGGATCTGAATGGACATTTCTCCAAAGATGACATACAAATAAAGGATCAGTAAGCATATGAAAAGATACTCAAGGGGCGCCTGGGTGGCTGGGGGGTTAAAGCCTCTGCCTTCGGCTCGGGTCATGATCTCGGGGTCCTGGGATCCAGCCCCGCATCGGGCTCTCTGCTCAGCGGGGAGCCTGCTTCCCCCTCTCTCTCTCTGCCTGCCTCTCTGCCTACTTGTGATCTCTTTCTGTCAAATAAATAAATAAAATCTTTAAAAAAAAAAAAGAAAAAAGGAAAGATACTCAATATCATTAGCCATTAGGGAAAGACAAATCAAAACCACACTGAAATACCACTTCGTACTCACTGGGGTGGCTATATTACTACTTCACACCCACTGGGATAACTGTAATTTTATAAAACAGCAAATGTCAGCCAGGATTTGGAAAAACTGGAACCCTCAGACATTGCTGGTGGGAATGTACAGTGGTGCATCTGCTTTAGGAAATAGTTTGGCAATTCCTCAGATGGTTAAATGTGGAGTTAGCATATGATTCAGAAGAATGGAAGCTGTGCTCACGCAAAAACTTGTACACAGATGTGCAGAACAGCATCCCTCATAATAGCCAAATGGTAGAAATAAGCCAAATGCCCATCAACTGATGAATGGATAAACAAATATGGTACATCCATACAAAGGAATATTATTCACCAAGAGAAAGTAATAAAGTACTGATCCATACCATAACATGGATGAGCTTTGAGAGCGTTATGCTAAGGGAAAGAAGCCAGTCGCAGAAGGCCAAAAGTTGTATGATTCTCTTAAATGAAATGCTCAGAATATGGGCGCCTGGGTGGCTCAGTGGGGTAAAGCCTCTGCCTTCAGCTCAGGTCACCATCTCAGGGTCCTGGGATCGAGCCCCGCATGGGGCTCTGCTCTCAGTGTAGACTCAGCTTGGGATTTTCTCTCTCTCCCTCTCCCTCTGACCCTTCCCTTGATCTCTCTTTCTCTCTCTAAAACAAATAAATAGGGGCGCCTGGACGGCTCAGTGGGTTAAAGCCTCTGCCTTCAGCTCAGGTCATGATCTCAGGGTCCTGGGATTGAGCCCCACATCGGGCTCTCTGCTCAGCGGGGAGCCTGCTTCCCCCTCTCTCTGTCTGCCTCTCTCCCTACTTGTGATCTCTCTCTCTGTCAAATAAATAAATAAAATCTTAAAAAAATTAAAACAAATAAATAAAATCTCTAAAAGTGAAATAAAATAAAAACCACAAGACTCCTTTAAAAAAAAATGCTTGACTCCTATATCACTAAATACTTTTAGGAAGGACAGAGGGAAGCAGTATGACAAAAATGAAACAGTGGCAAAGTATTACAACTTCCAGAAGTCTGTGAATCACTGATCTCTGCAGAATTGGAGCGTGTGCTCAAGATGAAGACAGGATGTGAACCTGATAGAGTGCCACCCGATAACAGGTCATCAGGAAGCTTTTGCCAGAAAACACAATTTTTTTGTCATAAAAATGCATTGATGAAACGCCTCAGAGGGCAGATCAATTGCTATGTTTTTGTTTTTGTTTCTTGTTATTTTTTACCAATGGCCATGTTAAGAAACAAGTGCCCACATCCGAAGACACCGCTCTGTTCCCTTCTCTATCATTTAGTATGTTCATGTATGTGCCCTTGCGGAATTTTACAACTGTTTCTGCCTGCCTTCTCTTCACCCTGCACCCTCTCCAGGCGGAGACCCCTGAAAAACAGAGGTCGATGAGACAGAGCGATAAGAAGGTATCACAGAAGGCTGTGTGAGTGAGTGAGTGGAAACACGAAAGAGGAGCTTCTGTGCAGGTGGTTAAGATAAAAATAATGCATTCGACACCTACAAAATGAAAGATTGATTTCAGCATTGCCCTCCAAATCCAGCATGCCGTCAACTCCGATCACCGAGAAAAGCTGTGATCTGCACTTGGCAGAATTCTATTATTTCAAATGTTATTTGAACATAATTAAATGCTCCCGGATTTCGGCAGCTTAGATCCGGTCTAGTTTTCATCTCCCGGGTCTGCAGAGCGTGGCCTTGGGCTCTCGCTACCTCCCTGAGGAGCTATGGTTCCCCCCACCCCCACCCCCCCCACCCCCGCCCATCCGCCGCCACAAACACACACCCCCTCCTTCTTCACAGAAAAACCGAGAGTGTGAAACCAAGCCTGACCTCTGGGCTGTAGAATGAGAATTGAGCTGAGCTGCAGGACTTGTTTTAAAAACAAATTAATGGAAAATAAACATTCTTCAGGATATTAACATGAATGTCCCATGAGCTTTTTCTTAAAACACTACAAACCCATCTCCCTGCCTTGGGGGATGAGGGAATGAGTCCGGGCTTAATCTGATGTTTCTCTAACTGTAAAATGTCCTGCAGGTTGAACCAGAATCACCAGATGATCTCTTTAAGATGCTTTCCAACTCTGACATCCGATTGTTACAGAGCTCTTGCTCTCTGTTCCCACGTAGAAAAGACATGGAGGCTTTATTGAAAACTAGCTCCGCAAAACACAAATCTTATTTATTGGTAGAGAAAGGCTGACCAGTGAAGGGCAGCATCGTGAAAGGAACAAAATGCATTACTTTCCTGTGGCTACACCAAGATGCTGAAGGGCAGCGGCTGGTTTTGCCTATTGTCCCTCAAGGAAGATATAATGGGTGTTCCTAGAGGCCAACAGAGGGGGCAGGATGACCAGGGGGCCACAAACTAGCCAGAACACCTTTTGGGACTGAAAAGAAAGACAACTAAATCCTGGAATGCTCTTAGTAGGAAAGGACCCCTTGAAGCTGTGGTTTGGGGAGGAGAAGACAAAGATCATTTGGGATCACAAAAGGCAACCAATGCATAGAATACTCACCCTAAAAGGACCCGGACTAGAAACAGAAACCCAGGAAAAAAAGAGGTGGTCAGGAAGCATAACTTACTAGCTGGTCAGTAGGCATAACTAGTAATAATAGCCACCTTACATTTGTGTACCATGCAGTGGTTTCAAAATGGTTCCAAAGACATTATCTCACTTGATCCTCAGAACAGGGCCTGGTTATAGCCCTGGCTCGAAGTTCAATTAGCTGAGTGATCCTAGGTAAGACATTTAAAGTGTCTGGGCCACAGCCTCCTCATCTGTGGATTGAAAAACACCGGCCTGAGGGGCCTGGGTGGCTGGGTGGGTTAAAGCCTCTGCCTTTGGCTCAGGTCATATCTCAGAGTCCTGGGATCCAGTCCCGCATCGGATTTCTGCTCAGTGGGGAGCCTGCTTCCCCCTCTCTCTCCACCTGCCTCTCTGCCTACTTGTGATCTCTGTCAAATAAATAAATAAAATCTTTAAAAAAAGAAGGAAAGAAAAGAAAACACCGGCCCTACCCCAACTCACAAATGTTTGGAAATTCGTTCCCAGACATGCAGTTGGCATGATGGGGACCAGTCACACTCGCCCGCAAGTTTTCTGGAAGACCAGGTGTCTGACTGTGGTCTTTCTCACACTCCTACATCTCCCCTCTTCTTTTCAGCTTTTATCACACACAAGGAGAGCTCAGGACTGGAGGCTGATGATCGACTGACAGCATCAGTGCCAGTTTCTGTCTAAAAGATCATTAAAGCCTACTTAATATTTTATAGCATGTGGATTTAACGATGTTTTCTTTACAATAATTACCTCCTAGGGGCGCCTGGGTGGCTCAGTGGGTTAAAGCCTCTGCCTTCGGCTCAGGTCATGATCTGGGGGTCCTGGGATCGGTGGGGAGCCCGCTTCCCCCTCTCTCTCTGCCTGCCTCTCTGCCTACTTGTGATCTCCCTCTGTCGAATAAATAAATAAAATCTTTAAAAAAAGTAATTACCTCCTAAAGCCAACCACTGGCCATCTTACATAACAGAGTCACCATAAGAATTACAGTGACTATCACAATAGCAGAACTGAAAGTCCTACATTGGCTACAAAGGCAAAAGACTAATCTCAGGAACCAAGAGGAGGGTTGGCCAAGGTAACCCAGGATAATTGACAGGAATCCTAAGCACAATTCATAACACCTTTATCTTCATGCAGAACACACCAGCAGTTATAAGGTTGAACAAATGGAGAACCAACTTGATCTATCTTGTGCTAGCAGTCCAGCTTTCCATCTGTTCTAGGACGGCTTTTCCCAAGCTCTCTTACCCTGGGCAATGTTTGTAAATGTTTCAATCTTCAGGGACACACCTGGACGGGCCGCCCTCCCCACTCCTACAGAATAAAACCGGCAATATGTGTATGTAGGGCATACGGTTGAATGTTAGGCTGAGAGCACCCCAAGTTCAGGTCAGAGACAAGGGACAGAAAACCGGCAATATGTGTATGTAGGGCATACGGTTGAATGTTAGGCTGAGAGCACCCCAAGTTCAGGTCAGAGACAAGGGACAGAGAACAGAAGCCTATTTGAAATCAACTTCTGCTCCCTGGGGAATCACATGGAGCCTAGCAACACTGAACAAAGGGCTATAGACAAAGCAACTAAAGATTCTGGATCGTAAACTATTTTTCTATCTCTGGGCTGTACACATTCACACACGTCACCATCCTTCATTAGCATCGTCTCTCAGGGCATGGATGCTCCTATTCGGGCAAATTGTAAATACTGGGATTTTCGGTTTCAGGAGGATTTGAGTTTACATAATGCGTCTGTTATCAGATCGTTTGGTCTCTGTTAGAGAAAAGATCCGGAGACTGAAGACGTTGTTCATCAACCAGAGGAGTCTGACCTGCAGGAAAGAGGCTGAGACGAAGCCCAAGGTCAAGCAGTCAGAGCTCTGCAGGGAGACAAGAACCCAAGTAGGCCAAGTCAAACTAACGATACTTTGCTAACCCACTTAGACTGAACCAGCACCCTAGTGTGCACTCAGGTGAACCCCACGTGGAGAAGGGAGTGGTGGGGTGTTGGAACATTGCTCAAAACCCCTCCACCACCCACACTGTAACCCATCTAGAAGTCTGAGCAGCCCATGGAATTTCTAAGGGAGAGGCAGGAGCTGGGAGATTGACTATCGAAAAGATTTTGTCTGCCTGTGGTCATGGAGAAGGGGAAGATGGAAAAAGAGAAGTGGTAGGAAAAGCCACCGACCTCTGGGGCCCACAGAAGACTTTGAGCAGAGTTTTCATTCATGGAAATAGAAAAATACATCAATCCTTGGAAAAGAGAGGAAACGAAAAGGGGACCAGCAAGCAGTGCACAGAGGGGGATAACTGGAGTTGGCATTTCTTGTCTCAACACCACTCATCCGGTCTTCTCACTTGTTAGCATGATCCAATACACTGGCTGAGAAATGCTTTTCTAGTCTCTGCTCTACACTGCTCGCTGATGAACACAGTGGTTTTGGAGAGACCTGAAATACAGAGATTACGGTAATACCACCTGGGTACCAACGTTGCAGTCATCAAAAGTGGACAATGGGCAACTCTCCTGAACTGTCATATATCCAGGATCGACACGTTCTGCGTCCTATTTTGACGATGCTCTAAGACGGCCAGCGTAAGTAAGGAGGCGTTTGACAAACACAGTGCCTTGTTTTCCCCTTTGCACAGAAGACCAAAACAAACAAACAAACAAAGCTAAATGGAAATGGAGCACAGCCTGGCCTCTTCCAGCAGTGGAGTCAATGGCCTAACAGCTAGGGAGTTCCCAAGATCCATAAAGACTGGATGACACACAAGAGGCCACACAGGTGCCTCTGGAAACAGCCATTTGAGACACATTCTATGCCTCGGCCCTGCCCTCACCTCTTGTTTGGGCTCTGTGCCCCGGTTGGGAAAAAGAAAATCTGAATGCTAAGAGACAGAGTGCAAAGAGGACATTCTCTCCTCTGCACCAAGCCAATGAGGTTTGCTGAGTGGTAAAGACCTACTCCTTCTGCAGTTTTCTTCTCAACTGTCATGGCGTCAGCAGGTTTTACGGGAGGAGGGACGAGGGAACGGACGGGTGCACTACCCAGAGCAATTTTTGGATGCAATTATGAGACTCCACTGGCTTTAGGATCTGCAAGTTGGAGCAAGTTGCCATACACTTAGAGGAGGGATTAACTAAACCAATTTCATCTAAATCAATTTGCACTGTTCAGATGATATATTCATGAAGCAACCCAGTCACCCTGATTTGTGGTGGCCTTGCAAGGTAGAACATGCTAGGTGAGAAGTCTAGTGGTCACGAAAGAGGGAGGGAAACAATCACCCCTTCACGTCCCGAGCTTCTCCCCCTGCCTTGCAGGCCTCCAACAAGCAAGAGGGCCAAAATTCTAGGCCATCACTGGGGCCTCAGCCCAGTCAGCAGAGAACTCTGCACATTGTAGGTGCTTAATAAATATTGTTGACTCACCGATGCTAGATGCTAATCATGCTTATATTGTCATGGCTAAAATTATTTATGCCGCTTTTCAGTAGAAATTAACTAACTGCCCCCATGCAGGCTAAAAATGGGTGAGGTTATGTTTTCAAATGGGTCTGACTCAGACTGTTAGGTTGGAGTACATTAGATATGATTCAAGCCTCGACTTAAAATAATCACCATTACTCTGCATGCCTAGTTTTATGCATGTTTTCATTCAGTTGTACAGGCATTAGGAACAACAACAACAAAAAAAGGAGTCCTGGGTATGGTGACAGATTTGGCTCCCAGGGGGGCTAATAATGGCAAGTTAAGGTTTCCAGTAAACTAGGGTTCCTCCTTACACCCAGTCAATCTATTATCCCAATAAAAGGTAAATGAAGTACTTTATTTGAAAAGCATAATGCTGAGGATTTATAGAACTCTTTCATCTTCAAAGGACCAAGCTGAGACTCACAATACCCAGTACACAACATTATGCCTTTTACACAAGTGCATCAACTATGAAAGAAAGGTCATAGGGATGTCCTAAGGCCATAAAGCCAACGTAACATCAGATTTGGGATAAACTCTCTGATCTTCCTGACTCCTAGACCTGTATTTCAACCACATAAATCAAGCTGTGAGGAACAATCAGGAAAAATCTAATTCACATTATATATCTGTATTAAGTTAATTGATTGGGCAGGAATATATAAAAATAGCCAAGACTGTTTCCTCCTTAGGGCAGTTAGTATGAGTGGAGAGGGGTGAAAAGAGGGACCTGAGGGTTGGGGTAATCAGCTGGGGTTAAGCCAGAAGGAGGGGAGGGAAACTCCCTATTTGGCATTCCCCTTCTATTGGAACATCGCGGGAGAAGTGATTAGAGTACTGGGAGGGAACAGAATAGGGTTAAAGGCAGCCCTTATGGCCCAACCCCAGAACCCCAGGAATCAACCCACACACATTACTTGTCTATTTACACAGTCTCCACTGCATTCCTGTATAAGGGCTCCTCCTCACAGACACTCAACCATCACTATCTACCCGCCCCACACTCAGAAATCCTCAGAAAGGCAAACGGGTTGAGAAGCAAGAGGCTGCAGGGCTGGGCGGCAGGCAGAGTGCACAGGTTGGTGGGGGGGGCCGTGTGGGGGACCGATGGGTTCTGGTGGGACATCCGGGTGGGCAGGTAGTGTGTGACGACGCAGGAAGACTGGCAAGTGAGCTTAGTGGGAAGGCGGGTAGGGGAGTGTGCAAGAGAGAAAGTGAACAAACTAAAGACCCCAGGATCCCAATTTCCTGCTCTGCGAAACCAAAAAAATCACACACACACACACACACACACACACACACACACACACCCCTCCAAGAAATAACGCGCTACACACAAAGTACTAAGTAACCTAAACCTTACCATCACCAAAAATGTTGCTGTAAAGCCACTCCGCCGTTATTTACTTAATTCTCACGAGCCAGGAATGGAAAAACCCCACCTCGCCCCGGTTCAGTCGAAGTCTGTCCTCCGGACCCATGGAAGTTTTCCCTCTCCCCCACCGGGCTGCTTTCACAGCTAGGCCAGAAATAAGGAACCACCCAGACGGAGACCGGAGGATCGCTCCCCTGGCAGAAAAGGGATTAAGTTTCGCCGGGCCTCCCCGCCGGCAGGGTGTCCGCAGCATCTCCCGGCTGCCGCAGCAGCCGCCGCCGGGCGGAGGGCCGGCCGAGGGGCGCCGCCCGGGGCCGAGGAGGCTGCGGGCCGCCGGAGCGTGGGAAGGCGGCGGTGCCCTTTCCCAGACCCGCGCCCCGGCGCCGGGGGAGCGGCCCCACTGCCCTGCGCCGGGCCGGTCGGGGCGCTGGAGGCCTCGGGCCGCCCCCGCCCCGCACCCCGGAGTGCAAACTCCGTCCCAAGGGGGCAGCGACGGGCGCCCGGGCCAGGCCGGGGACGGCCCCCGCCGCGGCTGCCACCTCGAGCCTCGCGAGCCCCGTCCCTCCGCCCCGCCGAGCCCCGGAGCCCTCGGCCCGCGCCGGGCCCCGGCGGCACCTGAGCGGCGGCCGGAGCGGGAGCCGGAGCCCGGGCCGTGCCCCGCGCGGGCGCCGGCGCTCGGCTCCCGGGGCCGCGGCGAGGGGGCGCGTTTTACCCATAGCGTTCCAGGGTGCCGGCCATCTCCTCCGCGCGACCGAGTGCGCCGGGCGCTCGCCTGCCTCCGCCGGGAGCCGGCTCCGGCGCCAGCTCCCGGGGCCGCCGCCGCCGCCGCCGCCGCTCTAGGCCGCCGCCCGCCTTCGCCGCCGCCGCCGCGCAGCAGCCGGGATCCGCCCGCCCGCGCGCCCCGCCGGGGACAGCACGGCGGCCGCGACGCTACCGCAGCTGGGTCTCCCGAGCCAAACTTAAGAGTTTTCGCCCTTTAGTCCAGGGGCAGCACCATGACACCGCGGCAGCACCACACTGTCATTTCCGCCGCCGCAGAAGGGGGGGGGGGGAGGCGATCCCTACGAAAAGGGGGGTGGGGGGCAAACAGGGCTGGGGCTGGCGCCCCGAGGGAGCACTGGGAAGGGCCCCCGGCAGCAGGGGCGCCCGGCCACCTTCCCAGGCTCACCTTCCGCCGCCCCCGCGGCTCCCAGCTCCCCCAGCCCCTCCCGTGGAGGCGCGTTTACATGTTTTCTCCCCTGGCAGGAGTGACCGGAGAAACCTGAGCAAGCAAAGGCAGCGGGTGGGTGGGGTTCGGGTTACTACTGTACCTACCAGCTGATTCCAGCAGCCTTTTCTCCAGCGCCCTGTCATCTTGAAGGAAGACACGCCGAGAGGGGCCCGAGCGGGCGTGTGTGTGTGTGTGCGCAAAAGAGAGAGAGAGCGCGCGCAGAGTGTGTGTGAAATGCAGAAGGAAGACTAAGGCCAAACTCTTCTCCCACCCGCCACCCCCTGGTCCCACAAGCCACCAGATTAGAAGAAGGAAAAGGCCGTGCAACCGGCAATGAGAAGAGAGTGCCTAGGTCCACCGCACTGGTCCTCAGACGAAGCGGCTTCAATGCAAAGTTAACTACAGAGTAAAACAAAAATAGTGGAGGAGACAGAAAAGGGCAGACAATTGAAGGAAACCCAACCCCTCTTTCTTTTTTACAAAGGGAGAATGCCTGTGCTTTATTGGCTTTGGGCAGAAGTTGTGGGGATGGATTAAAGCCACCAAAATTAAAAAAAAAAAAAAAAAACGAAAGAAAGTAGGGTTTCATTTGTACATTCAAATCCTTGATAGGCAAAACAAGAAGGTCCTTAAAGAGGACAATGGGGCAGATGCCAGTTATCCAGGTACAATGTCCCTAATAAGCTAATTGGTCCATCTGGAACCCAGAAGCCTCATTGGTCTGGAGTCACCTTTGGGCTGACCTGTCATTGACTCAGAGACCACCACCCCACTCATAAAGAGGATGGAAGAGGAAAGAAGGACGATGCCCCGGAGGAGATTCTGCACCTAACATGGGATAAAAGGGGGACGATGAAGGGGAAAGAAGAGAGAAAATGAAGGAAACACCCCCCCCCCACACACACACACATAAGCCTCCTATTACTGTGCATGGGAAGGAGTCCAAAAAAATTAAGGTAACTCTGGGAGTATCCCATCAGGGAACCAATAGTAATCAGCCAACACCCCTGTTAAACAATGTGCTAGAGAGCACTGAGGTGGAAACGAAGGCAAAAATCACAACCAGGCTATCCTGATGAAAATCTGATCCTAAAAGAAATAAAAGTTAGTGAGTCACACGAAAAGCACAGGCAATGAAAGCAAAAATAGACAAGTGGGACTACATCAGACTTAAAAACTTCTGCATGGCAAAAGAATTCACCATGAAAAGACGCAAATGGGGAGAAACTGTCGGCAAACCGCATGTCTGAGAAGGGGTTAGTATCCAAAATATATAAAGAGCTCCCACAACCCAATAACAAAACAAATAACCCAATTGAAAAACAGGCAAAGGACTTGAATAGACGTTTCTTCCAAGAAGATAGACAAATGGCCAAGCATTTGAAAAGATGCAAAATATCACTAATCGTCAGCAAATTGCCAATCAGAACCACAATGAGGTATCACCTCACACGAGTTAGGATAGCTGTTATTTTAAAAACAAGCCAACAAACAGAAAGTAAGGAGTGTTGGCGAGGATCTAGAGAAACTGGAACCCTTGTACACTGTTGCTGGGAGTGTGAAATGGTACAACTGCTCCGGAAAACAGTATGGAAGTTCCTCAAAAAATTAAAAATAGAACTACCATATGATCCAGCAATCCCACTTCTGGAACTATAGCCAAAAGAGTTGAAAGCAAAATCTCAAAGAGAGATTTGCACCCTCACCTTCATTGCAGCTTTATTAACAGGAGACGTGGGGTCGGAGCAAGCTACATGCCCCGGGGGTAGATTAAAGGATAAAGAAAATGTGGCATTTGCATCCAGTACAATGTGGCACGTACATTTCGGCCTTGGAAAAGGAAGGAAATTTTGGCATATGCTAGGACACGGATGAACCTCGAGGATCATATGCCGAGCGAAACAAGCCAGTCCCAGGAGGATAAATACTGCATGATTCCGCTTATAGGAGGTATCTAAAATAGTCAAACTCATAGACACAGAAAGTCGAATGGTGGGCGCAGTGGGGAGGTGTTGTTCTATGGATGTGGAGTTTCCGTCATGTAGGACTGGGGGGCTGTGTGTGGCGGCAGGGGGGGGATGGATTTCTGGGGAATCTGTTGCACAACCATGTGTACGTGGCTGACAGTACTGCACTGTACACCAAGAAATGGTGGAGAGGGTGAATTTTATGTCATGTGGGTTTTGCCACAAGAAAAAAAATTAATTTCTTCAAAAGCTGAGTCAGAAGGAAACTGATCTTAGCATAACAGAGGCGTGGATAAAGACGAATGGTGTATATGTCATGTACCTATCTCTCTCAAGGGTTGTTAAATGAAAACAGCAAGTGGTGTATGATTTGCTACAACTGTGAAAAGCTGATTACATTGGTTGCCTGAGGGTCCAGCATAGGAGGAAGTATTTAACATTGTATACGCCCTTTTATACCGCTTGCATTTTTTATAATGTCCCTGTATTACCTTTTTAAAAACAAGTTTCAAAGAACAAGGAGCATAGAGACAGAAAATAGAACAGAGGATACCAGAGACTGAAGGGAGGGGAGAATAAGGAGTTACTTGTTCAGTGGTTACAGAGTTTCTGTTTGGAATGATGACGAAGTGCTAGAACTAGCTAGCGGTGGGACTTACACAACCTTGTGAATATACTGATTGCCACCCAAAAATGGTTAGAATGGCAAATTTTCTGTGATGTCTATTTTACCACAATAAAATTTCTTTTTAAATTAAAAGAACAGGGAGATGTACAGAACAGGTAGAGATTGTTGCATTTATGTAAGAAAACAAATATACAGTTGACCTTGAACCACGTGGGTCCACTTATGCACAGATACTTTTTACAGTACAGTACTGTAACGTATTTTCTTCATGATTTCCTTAATTACATTTTCTTTTCTCCAGCTTACTCTAAGAATACAGCTATATTGTCCGGGCACCTGGGTGGCTCAGTTGGTTGAGTGTCGGGCTCTTGATTTCTGCTCGAGTCATGATCTCAGCATCATGAGATCGAGCCCCATGACTGGGCTCTGTGCTCAGTGGAGTGTCTGCTTGAGATTTTTTCCCTTTCCCTCCACTCCTCCCACTCTCACTAGTGCTCTCTCACTGTCTCTTTCTCTCTCAAATAAATACACTTTTTAAAAAATCCAGCTTTATTGTACACCTGAAACTAATATAACACTGTATGTTAACTATGCTGGAATTAAAAGAAAAACTTAATAAAAATGTAGAACAACAAGAAGAAAAGAATACGGTATATAATGCATATAAAATACAAAATACGTGTTAATCGACTGTTTATGTTATTGGTAAGGCTTCTGGTCAACGGTAGGCTATTAGTCACATTTTAGGGGAGTCAGAATTTATACAAGGATTTTCAAGTGCACAGGGGTCTGGACCCCTAACCTGTGTTGTTCAACTATCAACCTATGTAAATGCACAGAAAAGAACATGGGATCACATCTTAAATATTTTTTGAGTCTATATATTTTATAACTGTTTGAATATCTTGCAATGAGAATTTCATTTGTAGTCAAACGTTGTTTTAAGTTGTGTCTCAAAAAAACCCCAAGTTGAGTCAGAAGTCAATTGATCCCTTAGAACTCTTTAACCTCACTGGATGTGATCTCTGCAGAGAGCTGAAGAATTTTCTAAACCGTGAAGAAGTGACCGCTTTGGTCACAAACACCCAAGCCAAGCTTGCTACCTCTTGGCAGCACTGTCCTTTAGAGGACATTTGCTTTTAAATAAAGGCTTTTACCATCCTTCAGGGACCCCCCTCTCCTTCACTTTTTAGCACGCTCCCCTCCACCTGAGTTTTTAAAAAAAAGATTTTATTTACTTATCAGAGAGAGAGAGAGGCAGGCAGAGGGAGAAGCAGACTCCCCACTGAGCAGGGAGCCAGACGCGAGACTCGATCCTAGAACTCTGGGATCATGACCTGAGCCAAAGGCAGACACTCAACTGACTGAGCCACCCAAGTGTCCCTATCCTCTGTCTGAGTTTCCAGTGCTTTCAAGTTCATCCCTGACCAGAGTCCCATGCAGAGTGCTGGAACCCCATCTTCCCTCCCCAGGCACCAGCCCATATTCAGGATTTTTTCCTTTCCCTCGATAAAACTTAAAACTGCTTCTGGGTCTGTTTCACAAAAGACCTTACTGATTAAGGATTTCAATCAACTAATTTGAGCAAAATGTTAATAGCTCCATTTGTCTCTCTATTAGTAGATAATGTTTTAATTTTAACAGAGGCCTTCAATGTATTAACTCAAAGGAATGACTAATAGTGTGTGTGGGTGGGGATTCGGGGAGTGGGGGAGATTTTGCTAATCACATCACACAAGCAGCTGCTTTGAAAATATCCCCATGTTCAGTGGTTTTATGCAAATCATCTCTGTAAATGTATGAAAGTAAATGTTTCGTGTCTGGCAGGAGATGCAAAATGGGCTGGGAGTATGTGATGAAATTATTTGTTTATAATTATTTAATGGTTACCTTTGTATAGAACATGTGTTGATCCTATTATTAAAGTAAATCAGATCCATGGGGGAAAAAAAGATGTTTCACACATTCCACTTGAGGTGTTGAATTGAATTAATCCAAAGCCAACTCACCACACCACCGTCCTAGAGCATGAAAGGGGCAGCTCATGGGCTCTTCTTTTTTTTTTTTTTTTTTCCAGCTAAGAATTGGAGAGGGCGACAGGGGGAATGACTCCAGATACTTTCTACAGAGAGAAGCACAGAGCCCTGTCTGTTTCAGAAGGAAAAAAAATCACAGACGGGAGATTTTGTTGCAGAAGAGAATTGTCGCTTCTGCAGAAGGGGACCTTCATACTGCTCTCAAAAGAAGCAGCTAGTGGTCTGAAACCCAGAGGTTTACCAAAGGCTTTTCTAACCAGGGGGCTCTTAACAGGATGGTGAGAAGAAAGGTACTTTGGCATAGGTTCCTCAATAGGACATTGTTCTAAAACTAGTTGTGAACCGGTCCTTTCATGGCTTAAGAGACAGTGATTCAAAATAAATATGTTCCCAGGATGGAGAAATGGCACGTTCCGGATATTTTTTTAATCCTCCATTGATTTACATTTTGGTACTGCTTTTTATTAATTTTGTAATTTATCCGAATTGTTGTTGGTTACGAGGCACGCATAATCTTTGATATTTATATTACATCAGTAAGTATTTTTCTGGAGTTTTATTTTTTTAAGATTTTTTATTTATTTATTTGAGAGAGAGTGAGAGCACTCAGGAGCAGGAGGGAAAGGGAGAAGCGGACTCCCCGCTGAGCAGGGAGCCTGAGGTGGAGCTCGATTCCAGGACCCTGGGATCATGACCTGAGAGGGCTCCACACTCAGGCTCCACGCTCAAATCGGAGCCCGAGGCGGGGGCTCAATCTCACCACCCTGAGATCATCCCCTGAGCTGAAATCAAGAGTCAGATGTTTAACTGACTGAGCCCCCCAGGGGCCCCCAGAGTGATCTTTTTAAAATGGAAATCCGATATTTTACTCTTTCTTTCACTGCCATTAGCATGAAATTCCAATTGCTTAGCATGCTCTATAAGACATGGCATTAGCCGGCCCCTGCCTACCTCTCCAACCTTATCCTGTTCTGCTTTTGCTCTTACGCACTGCAATTCAAACACACTGGCCTTCTGACTTGCCTTGAACCACAAGCTCTTGGCGACCCCAGGGACTTTGTATGTTCTCTTCCCTCTGCTAGACACTCCTCCTTCTACTCACTGCATCGCTAAGTCCTTCCCTTAGGTATTCAGAGAAGCCTTCCCTGACTACTTTATCGAAAGTGACCCTTTCACATTATTCTCTAACACAATCCCCTATTTCTTTCCTTCAGGGCACTTATCATTAGCTAAAATTACTGTATGTGGCTATTATATGTCCTCCTCCATATACGTACACATGAGCCCATACATTCCACAAGAGCAAGAACCTCGTCTGTCTCTGTCACACGTGTCGTATCTCCAACCCCTAGAACAGAACCTGCCTTGGCTCACGGTAGGTACTAATGTTTGCTGGATGAATATCAATTACCAAGAAAGATGGTGCTCCAGAGACCACCCTTACCCACCCGATACAGATCTACCCCAATCTTCAATCTGCAGTGAGAATATCACATATGGAAAGGCATTTTGGCAGAACTAGTGCATTTATAGCAGATTCATGCTGGGAGGCCAGACACATTACTCAGGGCCTCGACTACCTACCCACCAGCAATTTTCAAACTGACTCAAGAAACACTAGTGTCCCTCAAGATAGTAACTGGCGTTCTGAGAAGAAAAAAAAAAGAATTTGAACAAAGAGGTTTAGGAAATCCTACAACAGTGAAGAGCACACTTTAGCCTATCAAGGCTTTAGGAAGTCCTGACAGACATAAAACCTATTTTAACTTTATTTAGCATCTCCCAAATATGTTTGACCATGGAACTTTTATTAATATCTCATAGGACACTAGCGTCTTTCAAAATGTGGTTTTGGAAATATCATCGATGTAGATACATAAGCATCGATATGTAGGTCTATAGATATAATATATACAAGTCTCCCCTGCTCCCCGAAAATGCAGAGTTCCTATAAAACCTTTCTTAAGCCGAAGTGGCAATGGCAAACAAGGGGCAATGGCAAGGAAAGAGTGACCATGAAATTAAACTGAAAATTTTGGGGGGCCCCCAAACTAACCTCTTAGGTTTTCTGATACCCTAGGACACATCTTGCTGATAGACACACAAAATAAGTCCAGATAAATCACAGATGTTCACCGATACAGTTCAAAGTATGGCGGCTTGGCATTAAGGTGCTGAGGGTTGGTCCAGGGGAAGGAGCTGGGCAGCACCCCTCTTGCTGTGGGTTGTTGTGTTGCTTGTATAAGGGCTCATTTTGAAACACTGAGCGCTATTTTCTTTTTTCTTTTTTTTTTTTTTTAAGATTGTATTGATTTATTTGACAGGGAGAGAGAGCACAAACAGGGGGAGCAGCAAGCAGAGGGAGAGGGAGAAACAGGGAGCCCGACATGGGACTCGATTCCAGGATCCCGGGATCACGACCTGAGCTGAAGGCAGATGCCCAACCGACTGAGCCACCCAGGTTCCCCGAGCACCATTTCCGATTTTCATCTCTTCAGATGTTTTTTTCAGCTGGTGAAAATGGAGGCTAATGTAGGTCTTTCATGACTGCAAAGTGGGGTAACGTGAACTTTCCAAAAGCAAGAATAACCTGTATAATAGACATGAATGAGAATTCACTTAATATCCGTGACCGTAAATCCAACTCAAAGATGTCCATGAGATGAGGTTGAGTAGGATTGAAATTTTACTTTTTTTTTTTTTTTTAAGATTCTATTTATTTATTTGAGAGAGAGAGAGCATGAGCAGGGAGGAGAGGGAGAAGCAGACTCCCTGCTCAGCAGGGAGCTGGACGTGGGACTCGATCCCAGGGTCCTGGGATCATGACCTGAGCCTAAGGCAGATACTTAACCAACTGAGCCACCCAGGTGCTCCCAGGATTCAAATTTTAAACAAGGCGTTGATGGGGGTAGTGGCTTCTGTTGATATTGACCTATTAGGACGGTACTGGCCTGTGAGGGGTTAAGAGTGCTGCTCCAAAGTAGTTCAAACCTTCTGGCCTGAGTGAATCACTCCCTGAGGCTACTGAGAACTTGCAAATAAGATCAATGAACCACTGTCATCCGGAAATCATCGGACACATGGGAGAAGTGCCAGTACCAGATCCCCCAGGACTAGAGATGAACTGCTTTCAAGCGGGTCAAGAAAGTGGATTTGGCAAATTACAGGCAAGATTCATACCACTCTTCTTCTTACCTGTTTCAGTCCTTCTTTCTGTCTAGGGTTTTTGCATTGGCTGTTTCCTCTGCCTAAAAAGCACGGGTGGGCAAACTTCTTCTGTAGAGCCAAACAGTAAATATTTTAGGCTTTGTATGGCCATCTGGTCTCTGTCACAATGACTCAGCTCCCAGCAAAAGCATCCCTAGACAATGCATAAACAGTAAAACTTTATTTACAAAAACAGGCTGTGGGCCGGATTTGGCCCGGGGGCCACAGGTGGTCAACCTGGAGTATATTTTGCCAGGACTGTTAACGTAGCTAACAGAATTCAGAATTCAGCCCAGATATCACTGTCTCCCAGTAAACCATGCACACCAAAGTAACTACGAATTTACTTGCTTTCAAATTGTCCTGTTTTATTTCTTTGCATTGCACTTACCACTAACATATTTTCTTGTGTGGACTTGTCTCCCCACACCCACACACACCAAGATAATAACGAACATTTTCTTTTGAGCTCTTCCTAGGCACTTGACACCGTGCAAAGCATTTTACATGTATTAGCTCTTTTAATCTTAATAATAACCTCCTGACAATAATCCTTCGTGTCCCCATTCTACGTATGAAGAAACCAAGGCTGAAATTAAGTAATTTGCCCAGGTGGTCACATAGTTTAGCAGGCTGTGATTCCAGGATCTAAAACCAGCTCACAAGCATTACGTTATTAGGATATTGGGATTTATAATAAGAAATAAATATTTGGTCTTTGTCCCTGTTTCTGGTATAGAGCTTCTAAAACTCTTTGGAATTTCGGAAGTGATGAGAGCAGGAAAATATGTCTTTTGTTATGTTAATGAGATGACATTTGGACCACGCCTAAGGATGAGGGCTGCTTGCCAGGAGAAAAAGCCTTGTGTTAAGAGGGTTGGAACTTTTGGTTCCTCCTCCCCTACCCCTGACCTCCAGGGAGGGAAAGCACTGGAGGTTGAATCAATTGGCAATGGCCAGTGATTTAATTGATCGTGGTTAATGAAGCCGAAAAGACCAGGTTGGAGAGCTTTCAGGTTGGTGATCATGCGTTGATGCTGGGAGACTGGGCCATAGGAGAGGGCATAGAAATTCTGTGCTGCTTCCCACGTACTTTGCCCTATGCCTCTCTTCCATCTAGCTGTTCCTAAATTGTATCCTTTTTTTTTTTTTAGAAGATTTTATTTATTTATTTGACAGAGAGAGATCACAAGTAGAGATTTACTATTTATTATTTATTCGACATAGAGAGAGGAGGAAGCAGGCTCCCTGCTGAGCAGAGAGCCCGATGTGGGGCTCCATCCCAGGACTCTGAGACCTGAACCGAAGGCAGAGGCTTTAACCCACTGAGCCATCCAGGCGCCCCTAAATTGTATCTTTTTTAAAAAGATCTATTATTTATTTTAGAGAGTGTGTGTGTGCAAATGTGAGCAGGAGGAGGGGCAGAGGGAGAGAAACTCCAGTAGACTCCATGCTGAGCACAGAACCCGACACGGGGCTCGATCCTACAACCCCAAGACGGTGAGCTGACCCAAAATCATGAGTCAGATGCTTAACCAACTGGGCCACCCAGGCGCCCCCCAAGCTATATCTTTTTATAGTAAACTGGTAATCTAGTAAGTAAAATGTTTCTCTGAGTTCTGAGCAAATGAATTGAACCGAAGAAAAAGGGGGTTACCGGAACTCTCTATAGTGCAGGAGACAACCTGGACTTGTGAATGGCATCTGAAGAGGGGAGGAGGGCAGTCTTGTAAGACTGAGCCCTTAACCAGTAGGTTCTGACACTATGTCCAGGTAGATAGGGTCAGAATTGCATTGAATTGTAGGATACGCAGCTGATGTCAAAGAATCGCTTGGGGGTATGGGGAAAAGCTGTCACCATTGGGGGGCGCCTGGGTGGCTCAGTGGGTTAAAGCCTCTGCCTTCGGCTCAGGTCATGACCTCAGGGTCCTGGGATCAAGCCCCGCATTGGGATCTCTGCTCAGTGGGGAGCCTGCTTCCCGCCACCCCCCCACCCCCGCCTGCCTCTCTGACTACTTGTGATCTCTCACTCTCTGTCAAATAAATAAATAATAATTTAAAGGAAAAAAAACCTGCCACCCATTGGAACTGGAGTCAGAATTCTCATAGCTATGGTGCACCTCAATTACACGCTCCACGAGAGCAGGGATGTTTGTCTGTCTCGTTGACCAATGATAAACCTAGAACAGAGTCTAGAACAATGCCTGCTGTACAGCAAGTGCTCAGTAAGTATTTGCTCAACGAACATTCTGGAATGCTCAGATTATTCAAGGGAGGCAGTTGTCACTAAGAATGGGTCAACTGAACCTAATTTCCTTCTTTGATGAGGCTAATCAGTAGAGAGAACAAGGAAATGGGAACCGAATTTTGCATTTCTTTGGTTTTTGGAAAAGCATTAAAGAAGGTCTTTCCTGGAACCCTTACTTTACTGGATCCTTTAGTGTCATTTACCACTGCTGCTCTCGTCTTTCTTTTTTTGGTTTCCATGACACCACACTTTCCTAGTTCCCTTCACACCTCTATAACTATTCTTACTTTGTCCTTGGCGTGATTCTCCTCCTCCATCAACATGTAGGTGTTGACCAGTATCTCATCCTCGGTCCTTGGTTCTTCCCACTTTCCAAATTCTCCCTGATGGCCCCATCCATTCCCATCATTTCTATTTTTACCTTTGTTCTGATGACACCCAAATCTACATCTCCAGGCCAGAACTTACCCCAAGCCTTAAAAAATCTCACTGAG
>CM053612.1:33857192-33872576 GCA_028646535.1 Procyon lotor
GGTCTCTGTCGCAACCCTTGTCCCGACATGTCTATTCCTCAGCCTGTGAGCTTCCCAAGGACAAAGACCATGCTTTATTCAAAATTGTATCCATCATACCATTACGGTGACTGGCACATAGTAAAATCTCAATTAATGTTTGATGGATCAGCTATTTTAGGACAAAACATGCTATTGACACATAGAAT
This sequence comes from Procyon lotor, assembly GCA_028646535.1. Classification (NCBI taxonomy): domain Eukaryota; kingdom Metazoa; phylum Chordata; class Mammalia; order Carnivora; family Procyonidae; genus Procyon; species Procyon lotor. Next base: position 33,857,381 of record CM053612.1, read on the forward strand.
TGACTTATAACACCCTTAATACTTCTTCGCACCAATAACTGTCATGTGGTGTGGTAAGTGTAAAGAACAGAAGGGGACACCTAATGTGGCCTGAGATGGTGGGGGGATGCACTAATTCAAACCTAGGCTGCAGTGATAGAAACAGGGGACACGGAACCATCGAGGAGATAGTGCAGGCCTATTCAGCATGGATAGTCAAACTATGCCCCAACAGCATTTCAATCTGTGAGCCAAATCGGGTGATTCAATAAATGCCAGTGGTTTGGAAAGAATAAAGCAAACCTCAGGAAGGGTTGAAAGAATGGGGAAGATGTAACCCGGATTAAGGGAAAACTATAAGGTTGATGGTTTTCTTCAACTATCGGAAACGCTCTGTTATGGATTGAATTGTGTCCCCCCAAAAAGGTATGTTGAAGTCCTAAACCCCTGGGATGTCAGAATGTGGCCTTATTTTCGAATGGAGTCTTTGCAGATACAACTAGTTCAGATGAGGTCATATTGGCATGGGGTGGGTCGCTTAGTTCAATGTAAGAAGAGGGGAATCTGGCCACGGACACAGAGGGAAGGTGGCCACGTGAAGACGGAGCTAGAGATTGGAGTTGCACTGGCACAGCCCAAAGAACAGGAGCCCCCAGAAGCTGGAAGAGACCAGGAAGTATTCAACCCTAGCCTTCAAAGAAAACAGTCCCGCCAGCACCTTATTTCAGACTTCCAAGTCTCCAGAAAGGAGTCAATAAAGTTCTGTTTTTTGGTTTTTTTTAAGATTTTATTTATTTATTTGACAGAGGGAGAGAGATCACAAGTAGGCAGAGAGGCAGGCAGAGAGAGAGGGGGAAGCAGGCTCCCTGCTGAGCAGAGAGCCCCATGCGGGGCTCAATCCCAGAACCCTGAGATCATGACCTGAGCTGAAGGCAGAGGATTAACCCACTGAGCCACCCAGGCGCCCCAGTAAATTTCTGTTTTTTAAAGTTACTTGGTTTGTGGTGTGTTGTCACATCAGCCATAGGTAACTAATACAGGCTGTCAGAGGGAAAAGATTTGTCCTGCGTAGGACCCAGTGGATGGAAGATACAGGGAGACAGAAATTCTTCTTTATATTGAATGGAACCCTCGTAGTTATGCTATCCGAAGATGAAATGGGCTGCTGCAGCCGCACTTGTCCAAGCTGGATATTTGTGTGACAGTAATAATGATACTAGAAATGATACTAACAACAATACAACTTCCAGTCATATCCTGATTTCAACAAGCGAACTTCAAAGAGATGCTTATGAGGCAAGTGGGGCTATTTGAATGCTGAGTGGATATTTGATTATATTAAGGAATTCGTGTTAAAGCATTAGGTGAAAGTAGTGGCATAGTGGTCATAATGAGATATATATAGAGAGAGAGTTCTTATCTTTTGGTAAGGCACACTGAAGTGTTTATGGAGGAAATGATACCGGTGTCTAAGATTTGCTTTAAACTAATCCAGAAGGGGCACCTGGGTGGCTCAGTCGGTAGAGAGTCTGACTCTTGGTTTCAGCTTGGGTTATGATCCCTGGGTCCTGGGATCCAGCCCCAGGTCGGGCTCCAAGATCAGCACAATCTGTTTGTCCTTCTCCCTCCCCCTCTGCTCCTCCCTCTGCTCGTGTTCTTTCTCTCTCTCTCAAATAATTAAATAAAATCTTTAAAATAAAATAAAATAATCTAGGAAAGAGAGATGAGTTGGTGTATACATGAAACATAATTGGCCCATGCATTGATAATTATTGGAACTGGGTGATGAATATATGGAGGTTCATTTATACTATCTTCTCTACTTTGTATGCATTTGAAATTTTCCATAAGCAAATGTTAAAAAAAAAAAAGCTACTAGTTATCAAATATTGAGCACTTACAACATCCAGGAACCACGCTAAGTGTTTGTAAAGCATTATCTCATTTAATGTCTCATAACACATAAAAAAAGACCTAAATAAAAAGTGACATATTCTTGTATAGGAAGGCATGGCACCATTAAACATGTTCTCTCAGAATCAGTCTGCATAATCAAGATGAGGAGAAAGCTCAATTTGTTTAGATTACTCGAATTTTCAAAACAATCTGTGTCAATCTGTACACCTAAAAAAAAAATCTCCACAACAGCTCAATGAGGCCTTATTGTATCAATTTTCTAAACGAGGAAACTGAAGATCAGAAAAGTGAAGCAAAAGGCCTGAGGTAGCATAACAACTAAGTGGCAGAAGTAGGATTTGAATCCAGGTTTCTTTGACTCCACCCTTCTGTGCTTTTAATGCCCTTCCTATTCAGTGTGGACCGAGGACCAGCAGCATAGTAATACAGGAGAGTTTCTTAGATAAGCAGGACCTCAAGCCTCCTACCCAGACCCACAGAGTGAAATTCCACATTCAAGGTTAGGAAGAAGGGCAGAGTGATTAGACCCCATCAAGGGTTCTATACCCATTTCAGATTATACGGTATTGTACCTCTAGAGTGGGACCTGCCAATCTGTATATTTACAGGCTCCCTTGGATGCGTTATCAGGGATGGGAAGCACTGGAAAATGAAACCTCCGAAAATCTTTTTCGACTGTCAGATTCTCCAATTCCTGATAAGTTTGCAGGAGAGGATGAAGAGCTCAGTTATGTGCAACTGTGGAAAATTACTTGCCTGTTCACTGAAGACAGTCATTTGGAAGGGACTTGAAGTTTCCTTCTGAGGAAATATAAGCTTCAGGGAATGAAAATGAAGTCCAGATGGACAGAGTGAGAGGATTAGCAACTACACGAAAATGCATGACAATTAATATATAAATCTTACATTTTATTTCAAGGAATTGTCCATGTATTCATATACAATAAGATACAAGCCCGTGACTACAAAGCAATTTGATTGATTTCCATTGGTGTCATATGTAAATCAAATCATTACACTAAAGTCTGTTTTTTTCTTTCTTTTTGAAGTATAATTGACATACAATGTGATGTTAGTTTCAAGCGTACAACATACTGATTCCACAATTCTATTACTTGATGGTCACCATGGTCAAGTATAATCACCATCTGCCACCATACAACACTATTACAATATCATCGACTATATTCCCTATGCTGTACTTCTCATCTCCATGACTTAGAAATTTGTACCTCTTAATCGCCTTCATCTACTTTGTCCATCCCCCATCCCCCATAGACAAGCAGAACCTCAGGCCTCCTACCCAGACCCACAGAGTGAAATTCCACATTCAAGTTTAGGAAGAATGGCAGAGTGATTAGACCCCATCAAGGGTTCTATACCCATTTCAGATTATATGGTACTGTACCTTTGGAGAGGGTAAACTCCCCTCTGGCAACCACCACTCTGTTCTCTACGTAAGAGTCTATTTTGTAAAAAAAAAAAAAAAAAAAAAAAGAGTCTGTTTTGTTTGTTTGCCCATTTGCCTTGTTTTTAAGATTGCATATGTAAGTGAAAGCATATGATAGTTGTCTTTCTCTCTGACTTTTCTCACTTAGTATAATGCCCTCTAGGTCCACCCATGTTGTCACAAATGGGAAGATTTTATTTTTTTTTATGGCTGATAGTTTATTAAAATTTATTTATTTATTTATTTGAGAGAGAGAGCATGAGCAGGAGAGGGGCCCAGGGAGAGGTAGAGAATCTCAAAGCTCAATCGAGCCCAACGTGGGGCTCGATTCCAAAACCCTGAGATCATAACCTGAGCCAAAACCAAGAGTCAGATGCTTAACCGACTGAGCCACCCAGGCACCCTGAGAGTTTATTTTTTGATGTATATCAAGTCCTTGTTCTCAAGGAGTCCACAGTCTAGTAGGAGAAATACAGGTGAGCAGACAATTACAATAAAGTGTAACAAAGCCCTGAGATGTGATCAACACAAGCTGCTACAAAGCATGTAGGATGGGATCCTAATAGGCAGTGGAAGTGGGAGGAGGATAGTCAGGGAAGAAGTGTAGAAGGTATTCAGGGGACAAAGCACATTTCAGAAATTTGGCACAGCATGCACAATGGCACAGAGGCCAAAGAGAATATGGTAACGGCAATGAATGGATAATATTGTAGGCAGATAGGTTGAGTGTAGAGTCAAATAAAGAGAAGAGGCTGATGGGATTGTCCAAGAATGGATCACAAAGGACTCTATGTGACATCCCAAAGAATATGGACATTATCCAGAAGCTGTGAGCCATCTCTGGATGGCTGGACATAGGGGAATGCCATGATGATACTTGTATTTTAGAAAAGTTACTCAAGTAGCTATGAGAAGGATGGATTTGAGGAGGTGGCAAATGAGGCAGAACAGCAGTCGGGAAACAATTGCAGTATATTAAGAAAGATAAAGAGAACACAAATAGGGACGCCTGGGTGGCTCGGTTGTTAAGTATCTGCCTTCAGCTCAGGTCATGATCCCAGGGTCCTGGGATTGAGCCCCACATCAGGCTCCCTGCTTAGTGGGAAGGCTGTTCTCCCCCTCCCACTCCCCTTGCTTGTGTTCCCACTCTCACTGTGTCTCTCTCTGCCAAAAACATGAATAAAGTATTAAAAAAAAAAAGAGAGAGAACACAAATACAAAAATAAAAGAGATTGAGAACTTTGTTTTTTTTGGGGTTTTGTTTTGTTTTGTTTTGTTTTTAAGATTTTATTTATTTGACAGAGAGAAACACAGCGAGAGAGGGAACACAAGCAGAGGGAATGGTAGCGGGAGAAGCAGGCTTCCCGCAGAGCAGAGAGCCCGATGCGGGGCTCGATCCCAGGCCCCTGGGATCTGACCTGGGCCGAAGGCAGCCTCTCAACGACTGAGCCACCCAGGCGCCCCTGAGATTGAGAACTTTGAATAGAACTTTGGACCAAATAAGAAAAGAGAGAGGTCGGGTCAGTCTGATGGGGGTACTTGGGGATGGTGGTGCCACTATGTGGGGTAGGGAATGTAGAAAAAGGAGGAGACCTGGGAGAAACGAGGATGGGGTAATGTGAGGGGGAAAAAATGAGATCCATCTGGGACATGCTGAGTTCGACAAGACTATGGAATGATGAAGCAGAATACTTGGGGAGACGTGGAAATCATGAGCCTGCGCGGTGGAATTATGAGAGCAGATAAGTTCACCCAGGAAGAGAAGCCGAGTAAGATGACAGATGGGCTGAGGACAGCAGAGCCCCGGGGGGAGGGGGACATCAACAATTAAGGGGTGGCAGAGGAAGAGGAGCCCTGGGAGAAGGGAAGAGGAGCAGCCAGAGAGGTGGAAAAGCAGGACAGTGCAGTATCGTGGAGCTAAGTGTATTAGTTTTCTATCACTGTTGTGTGGTACGGGAGTCCCCCCTGACTCGTGGTTTTGCTTTCTGCCATTTCGGTTACCCACTGTCCACCGCGGTCCAGGAGCAGACGATCCCCTTTCAGACGATGCCCCTTCTGACACTCAGTGAGAAGGTCATTAGTAACCTAATGCTATGTCACAAAGCCTCTGTCATTCCCCTCACTTCATCTCATCGCATAGGCATTTTATCATCTCACATCATCACAAGATGAAGGGTGCATACAGAACACTAAGACAGGGGCGCTTGGGTGGCTCAGTTAGTTAAGCGTCTGCCTTTGGCTCAGGTCATGATCCTGGAGTCCTGGGACTAAGCCCACCTCAGGCTCCCTGCTCACCAAGGAGCCTGTTTCTCTCTCTCCCTCTGCTGCTCCCCTTGTTTGTGCACTCTCTCTCTCTCTCTGACAAATAAAATCCTAAAAAAAAAAAAAAAACCTAAGATATTTTGAGAGACCACATTCCCATAATTTCCATCGCAGTATATTACTATAATTGTTTCATTATTATTGTCGTGACTCTCACTGTGCCTCAGTCATAAATTAAACCTTATCCTACGGATGTGGGTATAGGAAAAAGACATAGTATATTTAAGATTCAGTACCATCTGTGGTTTCAGACATCCACTGGGGGTCTTGAAACATATCCCCTGCAGATAAGGAGGGACTACTGTATTTCAATTTTTATTCTATTAGTTATCAAACTACTACAAACTCAGTGCCTTTGAACAACACACATTTATTAGCTTATGTTCCTGGAGGTTCAAAATCAAAAATCTGTCTCACTAGACTAAAGTCAAGGTGTCCACAGGGCTGCTTCTTTCTGGAGGCTCCAAGGAATAATCCCCCTGCTTGCCTTTGCCAGCTTCTAGAGACGAGCCACATTCCTCGGCTCATGGTCACTTCCATCTTCAAAGCCAGTAGCGTAGTATTGTCACACATCCCTCACTGCCTCCACCTCTGTCACCACATCGTTTTTTCTAACTGCTATCGTTCTTCTCTCTTATGAAGACTTTTCTGCTTACATTGGCTCTACCAAAACAATCTAGGATAATCTCCCCATCTCCAGATCCTTAACTCAATCACATCTACAAAGTCCTTTTTCCCATATTCGGTGACATATTCATAAATTCTAGGAACTGGAACTTGGACATCCTTGGCGGGTCGTTATTTGACCTACTGCACTGAGGAAATGGAGAGTTTCAAGAAGGAGGAGTTTCAACAGAGTCAGACACAGGGGAGAGGTCGAGGAAGATCACTCCCCGTGGGAGTGCAGTGACTTAAGGGCTTTGGGGTTATTTATTTATTTGTTTTTTAACATACAGTGTTGTATGAGTTTCCGGTACACAATACTATAATTCAACGCTTCCCTACATCACCCTGTGCTCATCATGACAAGTGCACTCTTTAATCCCCATCACTTAGTTCGCCCATCCCCCCACCATCTTTCCTCTGGTAACTTTCAGTTTGTTCCTTATAGTTAAGAGTCTGTTTCTTGCTTTATCTCTTTCTCTCTCTCTCTCTCTTATTTTTTCCCCTGGCTTGTTTGTTTTGTTTCTTAAATTCCACATATGAGTGAAATCATGTGGTATTTGTCTTTCTCTGACTGACTTATTGCACTTAGCATTATGCTCTCCAACTCCATCCATGTCATTGCAAATGGCAAGATTTCATTCCTTTCTATGGTTGAATAAATGTATAGTTATATATATAGAATGGAATATATACATATATTTATATATGCCACCTCTTCTTTATCTATTCATCAATCGATGGACACGGGCTCCTTCCATATCTTGTCTATCATAAATAATGCTGTTATAAGCATAGGGGTATGTCTATCCCTTTGAATTAGTGTTCTTTGTGAAAACACCCAAATTGCTGGAACATGAGATAGTTCTATTTTTAATTTTTTACTCAACACTCAAAAAACAAATAATCCAATTAAAAAATGGGCAGAAGACATGAACAGATTATTTCTCCAAAGAAGACAAACAGATGGCCAACAGACCCATGAAAAGATGCTCATCATCACTTATCATTATGGGCTTTGGTTTTGGTGATTCAACACACTTCCCAGCTCAGCAGGCACTTGGGCCCACATAGGATGACAACTCTCAAGCGAACAGGCCCCATGCCAACCAGCCCTCCTCCAGGAAGCTTTTAGGTCCAGGAAGATTCTAGCTTAAAACTGAGAGGAGACTCAGCAACGCTTCAAACCACGGTCTCCTGAGCTCTGGCCTAGTCCTGATACAACCCTGAAGCCTTGAGACCGAAAAGTAACGGGATGCCCATGAGGGAAGTTTCCCATAATATGGATTTTTTATGTCCTGTAGTCCTAGAATCTTTCCCCCAATACTATAAATACAACTACTATCTTGGAGTTTTCCATATTCCAAAATTTGGGGGACTAGAATTCACACTCAGGATTCTCTGAATTACCAGCAAATTCAGGTGGTAACTTTATCAAGTTCAGAACCTTTCCGCAATTCTGTGGACTGTCCAATATTTAAGAATACGCACGTTGGCTCCATGGGAAGAAGGGATAAAAATGTACACTTATATGCTCTAGATATATATTCTATCAAAAAATAAAAGAAATAAAATTACACAACCCAGAAAAAAAAAAGGGGCAGTTTCAACAGTCAGACACAGAGGAGACCACAAGGAATATTAGGACCAGAGTGACCTTTGAATTTAGCAATTACAAAAATTTGTGTCCTTGGCAAGAGTCATTCTGGTGAGCTGGCAGGAACAAAAGCCCAAGTATAGTAGATAAAGAAGTGATTATAATATATTGTGGATAATGGGAGTCAGATAGCTTACTGTTGGTGAAGAAAATTAAAATATGGAAAAGGAGGACAGGATGACTCTGTGGTGTCGAATTGGAATTGGATCATCAGTGTGATTTCATTATTCTTAAAATAGAGAGAGATGCCAAAAGAGACCTCGTTGTAAGGCAAGTGTCTATTTCTGCAGGTCTATGCATATATGCACATGAGTATAGGTGTGTGTACATACATCTATTTCATAGTTCTGTCCACCGTGAAGCTCTATACGCAACAAACACAATCAGCACCCAGACCTCGCTTCCTCAGGGGCGTTCTTCACTAAAAGGAATAGGACTCCTTGGAGAAATGACTGATTTCAGGACTAGGCCAAGGAAAGTATGACATGAGCCTGGAATGTCTTGTTTGTGCAAGAAAATAACAAACTGCATAAGAAGTGAGAGGAGCAGGTCTAGTTCATACTAGAGCCAGCATGAAGAGACTTCTCCCGGCCAAATCTGGAAAATGTGAGCATTAAAATAAAGTATCCTCATAAAAGATGATAACCCTTTGAAAACTATAGGAATCTGTAAGTTCACCCAGATGGAAATAAACACATGGAAGAGAAAGGTAAGCTCATCTTTACAGCAGTAAAAAAGTGTAGGAGAACTGGTAAAATTGGGGGGGGGCGCCCAGAAGCATTTGGCCACCACTTGGCAAGAATGATCAGTGGATTCCAAAACTAGGGGAAGAAAGTTTGAGGAGTAGAAAGATATTTCTATAGTCTTGAAGTGTCTTCCTGCTAGATATTTATTAGTACAAGAGGAAAAAATAGTAACTTTATAGTGGAGAAATCTAGCACATGGGGTCCTAACCAAGTGATCAAAGTTAACATGGCCAGTAACGGGAGAAATCTACGTCGTGTACCTACTGAGGACACAACACTTCTGTGACGTTCCTTCCACGAGCACATAATCTGAATCTTCTCATGAAGAAAACGCAGATACACTCCCATTGAAGGACACTCTGCAAAACAGCTGGTCTGTCCTCTTCAAAATTGACAATGTCCCGAAACGCAGGACTGTAGAACTATCTCAAATGAAAAGAGACATGAAAACTGAGAGCTACTCGTGAATCGAGATATTCTCGATATGACTGGGTCATGACTGAGTGCATTCAGCGAAATCTGAATTAAGAATTAGATCTGTACATTAGTAAATACCGTATCAATGTTAATTTCCTGATTTTGATCACTGTGACCGGGTTATGTAAGACAGTGTCCTTATTGCGAGGTAATATACTCTGAAGCATCAAAGGGTGAATGGGATCATATCTGCAATTTACACTCAAGTGGTTCAGAAAAAGAGAGAGAGAGAGAGAGAGAGAGAACCAGAGGTGGGGGAGGAGGGGGGAGAAGGAAGGAGGAGGTGGGGTTGGGAGAAAAGAATGAAGCAAATGTAAAATGTTAAAATTTGGGGAATCTGGGTAAAAGGCAAAACAGGCTTTTCTTTAAATCTTATTGCAAGTTTTCTGTAAGTCTGAAATTCAGTCAAAATGGAAAGTTAAGGGGCGCCTGGGTGGCTCAGCGGGTTAAAGCCTCTGCCTTCGGCTCGGGTCATGATCTCAGGGTCCTGGGATCGAGCCCCACGTCGGGCTCTCTGCTCAGCAGGGAGCCTGCTTCCCCCTCTCTCTCCGCCTGCCTCTCTGCCTACTTGTGATCTCTCTCCTCTCTGTCAAATAAATAAATAAATAAATAAAATCTTAAAAAAAAAAAGTTAAAAGACAAATAAAGAAGTGATTCTGAGATGAAGCGGAGGCAGCCATGTCTTCTCCGCTAGTTTCACCTTACTTTCAACATGTTGGCCTGTGAAGGCAAGCCCAGGGAAAGGACATGGTGGTCACGGTGGCAGTCGCCGCTGAGGTACAGCTGGATGCGTGCCAGTTTAGAGCCTCAGAAGAAATGTCGAGTAGAAACAGAGTAAAGACACAGAAGAGAGGGGGTGTTGCCAGCACAGGGCACATTGGCGGAGCTCCACACTGATGGGGCATTAGCCTTAGGAGAACGGATAGATCCCACTTAAGGAGGAAACCGTGACACCGTGCGTATCTCAGTAAGTTTGTACGGAAGGGGCTGGTGTGAGAGGTGTCCCTCCTGGTGGCCTGTTGTCTTCAAGAGTAGGAAGCAAAGTCCTGTACAAAGTGTGAGGAGAGAGGTACGTAATTCAGAAAGTAGTATATGGTCAAAAGAGCTGCTCTGAGGAATGAGAGAGGGAGCTAATTAGGGAAATGGTGAATTCCCCAGTATCTCTGCAGGCCCAGCTGAGGTTAGAACCCAACCACAAAAACTGGCTTATTTGCAAAAGAGCGAACATATTGATTGACTCCCACTGTATAGATGAAGTTGCCTCCTAATCCACGAAGTTAGAGCCTCAGCTTTCACATGGATGAATCATCAGATTCTCAGTGCCTTGACCTACCCATCTCCCATGGTCTTTTTCCACCACTCCAACTCAACCACCCACTCCCATGCCTATCTCTTTTCTTTACTTCAAGGAATCTTCTCCAGGTATCTCCTTTCTCGTCGGCAACATCAATCCTTCCCTCTCCTTTGGATCATATCCATTAGAGCTTGAGCACACTCTCCTTGGTTTTCCTCCTAACTTCTTAATCACTACTCATTGCCTTTTGCTATCTGCTCTTCCTTTAGCTAATTTTTTTTTGGTGGTTTCATGGTTTTATTAACACAAATATGACGTGCATGAGAAGCTGTCTATTCATTTTCTTCGCTGCGCAGCCTGGCGTTGGGATTGGTGACTCTGATTGCCAGCTGGGCTGCTCTTTCCACAATAGCTTTGCGGTTCTTGGAGGAGACATTGTGAGCAATCTCTGCGCAGTAAGATTTGTTGCACATCAGCAGCACTTCAAGCCCCTTGACGTTGTGGACTAGGAACTTCCGGAAGCCACCGGGCAACATGTGCTTTGTCTTCTTGTTGCTCCCATAACCAATGTTGGGCATCAAGATCTGGCCCTTGAATCTTCTGCGCACCCTATTGTCAATGCCTCTGGGTTTCCGCCAGTTGCGTTTAATTTTGACATATCGGTCTGACTGGTGCCGGATGAACTTCTTGGTCCTCTTTTTAACGATCTTGGGCTTCACCAACGGTCTGAGGGCAGCCATGATGCCCAGTAACAGATGGCCGCCACCTCCGCAGGCAGCGCCGAGAAGAGCCTTTAGCTAATTTTTAAGTATTGGTATTCTTTAGCGATTTGTCCTATACCCTCTTTCCATTTCATTTCTATATTCTTTCATTGGCTAATCTCAGCTATTCCCATAAATTTAAGTGCCATTTTTTCCTGCTGCCTCCTCCGCAAGTAAATCTCCCAGAGCTCTCTTTTGAGTTCCAGTTGTCCACTTGATACCTGTATGGAGAGATCACACACATATATCGCGATTCACATATCCAAAAGTGAAGTCTGGATTCCCGGAATCACTTCCTTACTTTCAGCAGAGAGCACTACCATCAATCCTATTGCCTAAGCCAGGAATCTATGTCGTCTTTGATTCTTCCTTTTCCCTTATCCTGTTCTTCACATCGCACTCATCAAACAGGCTGTATCTTCAAAACATATCTTTTTTTTAAAAAAGATTTTATTTATTTATTTGAGAGAGAGAGAACATGAGAGGGGAGAAGGTCAGAGGGAGAAGCAGACTCCCCGCAGAGCTGGGAGCCCGATATGGGACTCGATCCAGGGACTCCAGGATCATGACCTGAGCCGAAGGCAGTCGCTTAACCAACTGAGCCACCCAAGCACCCCTTCAAAACATATCTTAAAGCTAGACACACTTCTCCATCTTCATCACTCTGACCTGGCTACTTTCAACTTTAGCTTAGATTGCAATATGACCTGATTTCTCCACTTGCATTCCCTCCCACCCAAACCCCCACCAATCCTTTCTCCCAGAGCAGCAAAAATGACCCTTTCAAAATGAAAGATCATGTCACTCCATTGTTTAAAACCCTTCAGTGCACCTAGGAAAAAAATACAAGTTCTTACCGACCGGCTAGACCTTGTGGAATCTAGTCTCTGTCCGCCTCTCTAGCCTCATCTTCCTTGTTTTAGCTTCCCTGGTTTTCTCTAAGTGTTTGAAACACACTAAGTTCTCTTCTGAGTCGAGGTCTTTGCACTCGCTCTTCCTTCTGCCTAGTACACTCTTACCACTATTCCTCTGTGTCTTTTAAGTCTGAACTCAAATGTCAACTCCTTAGAGATGACTACCCTGGCCAGTGCATCTAAAGTAGGTCCCCTGTGTTATCCTTCCTAGCCTTTTGTATGTTTCCCTTGTAAAAAATCTACTGCAATTTATAATTATTCCATAGATTTTACCTTTTTTTCCCCCCTGTCTCTTCTTTGGGCAGAATTCAGTAGGGAAGTCTCATTTTTGTTCCACATGGTGTCAGATTGGACAGCTTGACTGGGTCTGGAGGATCCAAGATGGCCCCACTCACATGACTCATATGACTGGAGCCTTGGTGCTGCCCGCCAACTGGGACAACTTAATTCTTTTCCTCATGGTCTCTTTTTCCAGCCAAAGAGTCTGGACTTCTCTAAATAGCAACCATGTTTTAAGAAGTTAACTGGGAAAACAAAAGCTGCAGGGTGTCTTAAAGCCCAGTATTGACAGTTTTATAAATAATTCCTATTCCATTCTATTAGTCAGAGCAAGTTACAGCCCAGATTTGAGAAGAGAAGGGAAAACTCCACTTCTGGATTGGAGGAGTAGCAAAGTCACATTATAAAAACAATACGCTGGGGGCACCTGGGTGGCTCAGTCAGTTAAGTGCCCGACTCTTGGTTCCAGCTCAGGTCCTGATCTCAGGGTCGTGAGATCAAGCCCCACATTGAATCCCATGTCGGCTTTGCATTTGGTGCAGAGTCTGCTTGAGTTTCTCTCTCCCTCTGCCTCTGCTCCATCCCCCCCAATGCTTCCTTGCTCTCCCTCCCTCTCTCCCTATCTCTCTCTCTCTCTCTCTCTGAAATCCATCCATCCATCAATCAATCTGTGAAAAAAATAAAGGTAGCAATATATATCCATTCCAGTTTTTTCCTGGATTTAGATCAGAAATTGGTCCGGTGCCTTATCCTTACCCAAACAGATAGTTCCTCTAGGACAGAACACAGCAAAGAATCCAAATAACTGACTAACTATGCATCCCCTCTCCCCACAAAGGAAAGTGCTGGTGGCACCAGTACCATGGGAAAACCCATCAAGGAACATGAATTGAAAGTAAATGGGTTGGCAAAAGTAGCATTGTAGGGAAGACAAGTGTTCTGTAAGAAATTTTAATTGAGGAAAGTCTTCGATCTTACCAAAAGAGACACGGATAGAATAGGCTCAGTGGGTTGAAGCCTCTGCCTCCAGCTCGGGTCATGATCTCAGGGTCCTGGGATCGAGCCCCGCATCGGGATCTCTGCTCATCAGGGAGCCTGCTTCCTCCTCCTCTCTCGCTGCCTGCCTCTCTGCCTACTTGTGATCTCTCTCTCTCTGTGTACCAAATAAATGAATAAAATCTTTAAAAAAAAAAAAGATTTCATTTGTTCATTAGATAGAGAGAGCACACAAGCAGGGGGAGAGGCAGAGGGAGAGGGAGAGGAAGAAGCAGACTCCCTGCTGAGCTGGGAGCCCAACGCGGGGCTCGATCCCAGGACCTGGAGATCATGACTTGAGCTGAAGGCAGATGCTTAATCATCTGAGCCACCCAGGCGCCCCAATTGTTAAGACTTCTTTATATTTTCTAGGTACAAGTTCCTTATCAGATATAAAACCTGCAAAATGTTTCTCCCATTATTTGCATTGTCTTCCTACTTTCTTGTTGGTGTCCTCTGAAGCACAAAAGTCTTTAATTTTGATGATATCCAAGTTATCTATTTTTTCCTTTGACTATTCATGCTTTTTGGTGTTATATATGAGAAAACATTGCCTAACCCAAGATCTTGAAGATTTGTGTCTATGTTTTCTTCTAAGATTTTTATAGTTTTAGTTCTTTAAGTCTTCAATCCATTTTAAGTTAATTTTTGTATATCGTGTGTGGTAAGGTTTCACCTTCATTCCTTCCCATGTGGATATCTGGGCATCCCAGCATCATTTGTTTAAAAGGCTAATCTTTGTGTAAATACCCAGTAGTGCAATTGCTGGATCATAGAGTAGTTCTATTTTTAACTTTTTGAGGAACCTCTGTACTATTTTCCAGAGTGGCTGCACCAGTTTGCATTCCCACCAACAGTGCAGGAGTGTTCCCTGTTCTCTACATCCTCGTCAACACTTGCTTCTTATGTTGATTTTAGCCATTTTGGTGGGTGTGATGTGGTATCTCATCATTGATTTGTATTTCCATGATGATCAGTGATGTTGAGCATCTTTTCATGTGTCCATTGGCCATCTGGATGTCTTCTTCTGCCTCCCCACCGCCCCCATGATAACCATCAGTTTGTTCTCTACAGTTAAGAGTCGATTTCTTGCTTTGCCTCTATCTCTCTCTTTTCTTCCCCCCTTGCTCATTTGTTTTGTTTCTTAAACTCCACATATGAGTGAAATCATATGGTGTTTGTCTTTCTCTGACTGGCTTATTTCACTTAGTATTATACTCCCTCCATCCATGTCATTGCAAATGGCAAGATTTTATTCTTTTTGATGGCTGAGTAATATTCCATTGCGTGTGTATATATATCATATCTTCTTTATCCATTCATCAGCCAATGGACACTTGGGCCATTTCCATAATTTTGCTACTGTAGATAATGTAGTTATAAACACTGGAGTGCATGTAACACTTTGAATTAGTATTTTTGTATTTTTTTTGGTAAATACCTAGTAGTGCAACAAACTGATTGTTACCAGAGGGGAGGTGGGTGGGGGGATGGGTTAAATAAGTGATGGTCATTACTTGTTGTGATGAGCACCAGGTGTTATATGAAGGGCTAAATCACTATATTGTACACCTGAAATTAATATTAATATTATGCTGTATGTTATCTAATGAATTTAAATAAAAACTAAAAAAAATAAAAGGCTATTCTTTCTCCATTGAATGGTCTTGGTACCTTTGTCAAGAATAATTCGACTGTAAAT
>CM053612.1:33872676-33888030 GCA_028646535.1 Procyon lotor
ATTGTCCTCTTACCAATATTAATAAGTCTTCCAATCCATGAACCACAAGATATCTTTCCATTTATTTCCATTTATATTTTTCCATTTATTTAGTTTCTTTCATTAATTTTTTGTAGTTTTCAGAGTATAAATTTAGCACTTTTTGTTATGTTTTCCCCTAAATATTGTCTTCTTTTTGGTGATCTTATATTTGAAGTCGCTTTGTTAATTTCCTTTTGGATTTTTATTTTTTTAATTTTTAAAAATATTTTCTTTATTTGTCAGAGAGAGAGATTTTGCACATAAGCAGGGGGCAGCACAGGCAGAGGGAGAAGGAGGCTCCCCGATGAGCAAGGAGCCTGATGTGGGACTCAAATCCAGGACTCCGGGATCATGACCTGAGCTGAAGGCAGACACTTAACCAGTTGAGCCACCCAGGCGTCCCTCACTTTGAATTTTTTAACTGATGGTTCATAGAAGTGCAATTGATTTTTGTATATTGATTTTGTATCCTGCAACTTTACTGAACTATTAGCCCTAATAGTTCTTTTTCGTGGACTCCTGATTCTCTTTATACAAGTTCATATCACCTATAAATATAAAAACATCTCTTCCTATTCCTTTCCAATCTAGATGTCCTTTATTTTCTTGCCTAATCATCCTAGCTTAAAATCTCTAGTACAATATGAAATAAAAATGTCTTGTTCCTGATCTTAGGGGTAAAGCTTTCAGTCTTTCAACACTGAGTATGATGTTAGCTGTGGAGTTTTCATAGATGTCCTTTATCAGAGTGAGGAAGCTCTGTTCTATTCCTAGTTTGTTGAGCATTTTTATCATGAAAAGGGTATTGAATTTTTTCAAATGCCTTTTCTATGCCTCCTGAGATGATCATGTGATTTTCATCCTTTGTTCTATTGATATATTCAGCATGATTTTGAAGAACATGGTATATTGTAGGAACTACTGGAGGACACTTCTAGCCATACAATAGGAAAGTTTCTTCACTTAACCAAAAGCATGCTTCACGAGACCGTGTTAAATGCTTTTTCTGAGCCTAGAAAAAGACATCCTTGGGAGCAATCCAAGTGGGGAGCCACTAGAAGTGATTGAGAGATATGCCAAGATACTCCTCCAGAAACATTTTGTAATTAAAATCCAATTTTTAATCCCATGACTTTAAGCATATCTTCTTCTATTTTAGGGAAGTTGCAACGGGAGAGATCCTGAAAAGTTGGTAAACTCCATTACTGTATGCAGAGTAATCTAAATTGGCCAGAAATGCATGTCAGATGTTCTTTTTTCTCTCAGGGAGTAAAGATATATATGGCTGGTTGGTATTAGTGTTGAGCCTGAGCAATATTGGATGTCAGGGCCGAAAGAACAACGCACTCCAGAAGCTTGCTGGTGGGGGGAGGGGGGCAAGGGTGGAGCTCAGATGCAATGTAGCCAGTGGGATAATTTCCAGAGAAAAAGGAACCTCAAAGATAGGTTTGGACCTAGTGACCTGACTGAAGGTAAGGGAAAGAGACAAAAGAGTACACTGATTAAGGGCACCAGCCTTGACATAGATTCCCTTGCTTAGAACCCAAGCTCTGCCACCTACTACTTGGTGACCTTACTTCCCTGATCATCAGTATCCTCACCTATATCACAGGTACAGAGGTGTTCAAAGTAAATGAGATTGTGTTTTAAAGCTTCTAGCAAAGCACTCGGCATGTAACAGCCATTCTGTAAAAACTGACGTCTCCTTTCCTGTCTTATTCAGGAAAGAATGTTACTGACCAGAGAGGATGACCTCAGGTCAGAGAGTGAAGGAGTCAGGAGTAAGAAGCTGATTTTTATCTAACTTCCCAGATGTAAGGTCATGAACCCTGGAGATATATGTTTGGGCTCACAAGGGAGCAACTTAAATCATTTACACAAGAATATAATTAAGAAAAAGTATTTGGTGGGGGGTCTGGGTGGCTCAGTTGATTAAGCGTCAGACTCCTGATTTCAGCCCAGGTCATGATCTTGGGGTCGTGAGATTGAGCCAAGCATCCGCTCTCAGTGCTGGGAGTGGAGCCTGCTTAGTATACTCTCTCCGAATCCCTCAGCAACGCCCCCCTCCCAGCCCCCAATGTGCAGGTGCACTCCTGGGTGCCCTCTCACTCTCCCTCGCTCTAAAACAAGAAAAAAAGGAAAAGTATTTGGTATCAGAGTGCTTTCAGGTACATGTTAACAAGCTGGCTTACACAATAAAATAATGTCTTATCTCACACAATAGGACATTGAAACATAGTGTGTGCGGCAAGGTTAGTGGATTTCAGCAGCTGCATAATTTCGTGAAGGCCCTAGTTTCTTTGGCCCCTCCTTTCACCATTTAAAGTGCCCGATTCAACCTAGGGTAGGTTTCTTTCTGTGATCCTAAGGAAGGCTGCTTGTAGCAATCATTATATACATACTTATTCACGACCACTGGGAAAGACATAAACAAAAAATCCTTCATTTCAGTCTTGCTGGGGTCCCCATTGGTCATCGTCTGCCTCTGAACTTATTGATAACTATCATCACAGGGTTTGTCAGTCTCTGATCGGCTTAAGCCTGAATTCCTAAACCAATCGCCAGCAAGAGGGAGGTTAGTTGCCATAACTGATTTACACTAAGGATGGTGACTATGCCTTCTGGGCCCCAGAAAGAGGATGACCACTGAGGTGTGGAGCAGAACCACCCCCCCCCCAGGCAATTGGCAGTGGAAATGTAGTGTGAAGATCAGACTTTAGTGATTGTAAGCCACTAAAGGTTTTTTTCGATTGTTTGTTACTAACTTATGTAACAATAGAAAAAGTAAATAAAGTGCTGTAAACTATATTGAGAGGATGGAGAGAAGTGAAAATGTGGGTGTAAGTGAACTAAATCCTAAAGCAGGAAGTCAGTTAGATGATGTTTAAAATGAAAGTAGGGGCACCTGAGTGGCTCAGGCGTTAAGCGTCTGCCTTCGGCTCGGGTCATGATCCCGGGGTCCTGGGATCGAGCCCCGCATCGGGCTCTCTGCTCCGCAGGAAGCCTGCTTCTCCGGCTACCATTCCCTCTGCTTGTGTTCCCTCTCTCGCTATGTTTCTCTCTGTCAAATAAATAAAATCTTAAAAAAAAAAAAAATGAAAGCAAATAGTATATGCAGTCATGTTATTTAGAGATATGGAGGAAAGTATCAGGAAAGAAACCGCCCCCCCCAAAAAAAACAACTTGCCAAAAAAATTAAGGGGCTCCTGGCAGGCTCAGTCAGAAGAGCATGTGACTCTTGATCTCGTGGTTGTGAGTTCGAGCCCCACGTTGCATATAGAGATGACTTAAAAACTAAATCTTAAGGGGCGTCTGGGTGGCCCGTCAGTTAAGCATCAGCCTTTGGCTCAGGTCATGATCCCAGGATCCCGGGATCGTGCCCCACGTCAGTCTCCTTGCTCAGTGGGGAGTCTGCTTCTCCTTCTCTCTCTGCCACTCCCACTGCTTGTGCACTCTCTGTCGAATAAATGAAATCTTAAAAACATAAAAATAAAAATAAAGTCTTAAATTAAAAGTTATTGCCCAGGGAGTAGGCCGGGGGTAGGAACTGGTACGGCAAGAGAATTTTTGTTTCATTATAAACTCTTCCAGATTTTTTAATGTTCTTTTTTATGTTTTTTATGTTAAAATAATGTGCCTTTATTCCTTTGATAATTCTTCTAAATTTCCATCGATTTGACTTTATTTTACGCCAGCTCTTTAAAAAATCATTTCAGGCTCTGGAAACATGACCATAAAATCTTCCTGAAATGGTAGTTGTGCTTCGGTTGACTCAGATACCTAATTTATACCTAATTTATTCCTAGTGAACCCTTCACTTTTGACCACCAGATGGTCAAACAGGTAATCAGACAACCCACTTCCAATTTAAGACAAGAGCAAAAGAATGTTTTTGTTTGTGCCATTTAATAACATTTCAGAGAGGAAAAATACAACCAAAGGGGCTCTGCTCAGCACATGAAGCAATTTCAACTTGCTACAAAATGGATTATTTGCTGACCTGGTGTTGTTCTTTAATAGGCTTTTGCAGGGGCCAGAGCTGCAGGTTTTTCACTAATGGATTCCTCTTCTATCGTGGCCCTGAGCCTGTTTTCCAGAGCCACCCCTACCAACATTGCAATCTTCATGAAAGGCATTTCTTACCTGGCCCCTAGGTCGGCGGCGGCCATACTGCCTGCCCTCTCTAAAGCCCAGATCCCAATCTGTGTGGATAATATGATCATCTAGGCAGGTCCCATTTAGGAACCACATGGCATTTTCGGCATCAAGTCTGTTATAGTATTCTACGAAACAGAAACCACATGCCTTTTTCTTAATTTTATCCAGGCCCATAAACACATGCTTGATATCACCACATCTACTAAAGAGCTCATATATTTGCTCTTCGGTAGTTTGAAAGGAAAGATTCTCCACGTAAAGTGTGGAGCTCTGCTTCAGTAATTGCTCTTGCTCATCGTTATCGTCGCCAAATTGCTGGTCCCAGTACTCGCTCAGCTCCAAGGAGGAATCGGCTTGCAGAATTCTCAGATCGTTGGACACGGTGCCCAGCGGACACCGCGCGGGCAACTGTTTGCGATCCATCTCAGAAGAAGTGACACCGCCAACAAAACTCTAAATTAAATTAAAAAATAATAATAATAAAGTTATAGGGAAGGAAGCAGAAACACAAACTTGTGTATATTTAAGTGGTTTGTGCCCTGATTCATAGACACCTCAGCTCCTGACTATGAGGATCATGTCAACGCAAACCCAAAATGGAAACTTCCAGGCCCCAGGAACATTGTCATAAACTGCAGCTTCACGCGTCTTCTTGCAAGGGAAGCTACGCTGTCTTCGGTTGACTCAGCTCTTACATACCTAATCTATTACCAAAGAACACATTTAATGACAGAATGCTATTGGAAAATATGGCATAAAACAGTAAAATGGATCAACTTCTCATGGAGAATGAGTACTACAGTCATTCTCAATCGAGGACTAGGCATCGGATGAATCAGATATCTATAATCAGGGCCAAAACACAAATACAGTTGTAGTATAACTTCTCATAACTTAAAATAACAAATTCACGATTCAAGTCTATAATATGGAAATCAATATATTGTACTGTTAGACAAAAAGTCCCTATATATACACTATCAAGTGTACATGTAGCTCTAGAAAAATGAAAACTTTCCAGCATCATAAATTTGACCTAAATTAAGATTAGATTTTACTAGCAATAAATCCACTTTTCATCTTAGAAGGCCCCCGTATGTGATTACTTGAATAGTCCATCTATTTAAAAAAAAAAAAAAAACCTCCCCAGAGAATTTTAATTAATGCCCTTTTCCCCCTTTACTGAATTTTCCTGCCGCAGTCAGAGGCATTAAAAAGGATTCCATTGGTTTTAGCTGCATTTTTCAAAAGCAGGCATTGGTTCCCACCCCCTCCTATTCTGCAACAGTTCCCAAATTTTCGTGTGCAAGAAATACCTGCAGAACTGGATGGAAATGCAAATCTTGCAGCCTGCCCTTCAGAGACTCTGACTCAGTAGATCTAGAGCAAGATCCAGAAACTGACATTCAACAACTAACCGGCACCCCACACCCCTCCATGATCCAGAAGCAAGTGGTACGAGGACCACACTTGCAGGAACCCTGCTGGGGAAATGCTTTCTCTTAAACCTTTCACCAACACTCTTTATTTGCCAGGCACAATGCAAGGTTCTATGAATCCAACCATGAAAAAGACGTGGCGAAAGTACGACGTTCAGAAATTATTTGTCTCCCCGGCACTAAGCATGAACAATGGTCTGCACAGACACAGTAGACATGCAATAAATATCTGTCAAATGAATGCATGTATGAGTTCAGAATTGAGTGATGAAGCCAGACAAGTAAACAAGAAAATACAATATGGCGTGATCGACACTGATGGAGAGATATACAAGGGGGAAAGGGAAGAAGGGAAGGAACATTTACTGGCAATCTACTCTGCGATGAGCACTATGGGCACTTTCCACTACATCACACGAGAGGAGGAGAAGCGGTTACCCAGTGTGCGGGCATCAGAGAAGGCTTCCAGAAGGAGGGGCTGCAATGCACTGACTCTCAATAGACGAGGAGGGTGTGTGTGTGTGTGTGTGTGTGTGTGTGTGTGTGTGTGTGTGTGTGTGTATTTGGAAGGAAGATGTAGAAATTTTGGGAATGAACCAGACACAGAAAACATGTGCAAGGGCAGAACACAGGCAAAGAAAAATAAAATAGAAAACTGAAATAGAAGCCTAAATAAAACCAGGTGCAACCAACAATGCTATGCAATTCAAAGCAATGAAAACGGGCGGGGGGTGGGGGGTGGGGTGGGCGTGCGCTGCCTATTTAGATGTCATTTGAAGAGCAGTAGGAAGCCCACTGCCCAAAAACCATCTTCCTGACAGCCTGTCAATGATGGCTGAAAGTCTGCCGCTAGAAACTCATTACTTTGAGTCATTGACAAACTGACCCGCTAAAAAACAAATATCGCTCCCAGGCTTCATTTCCTTTTTTTTTTTTTTTTTTTTTTAAATCCAGTTACTAGATTGGCAGATCAGAGAATGTGATAGCTAGAGTGGATTATCGCTTCGTCCAGGCATTGGACAAAGTTTCCTCTCATTTTCTTGTAGACGAGACCGCAACGTATCGTCTGGACGCTCCAGCTGTTGGGTTGAGATGAGTCTGTAATTAGTTGCATAAACGAAATAGTTCGGTGTCAGACCAGAAGGGAAGTTCTAGCATTGAGCCAAAAGGCTCTATTCTTGGCTGTGTCTCATTCAGCTCGTTTATAATTTTGGCTTACCGCAAACAAGAGCTTTCAAACAAGAGCCTAAGATGGAACGGGCCGCATTGGGGCACAGAGAGCATTAGGCACCGAGGATTTCAAGCCAGCCTCGGAGAACCCCTTGCAGAACACTCAAAGCAAGCAGGGGCCCTCTTTCTGTCAGGGTAGCGTAGGAATCGAGTGTGACGTTAGAAGTCAAAAGACCTCAGTTCAAATCTCGGCTTCACCACTTACTAGAAATGCAACCCTGGGCGAAGTGCTTAACCATACTGGTTTCAATTTCCACATCTGTAAACTGGGGATCAAAACACCTACCTTGCAGCAAATGCTGTGACAGTGTCATGTGTATTTAAAAAAAAAAAAAGCGCCTAGCACAATGCTTAACACGGTGTAGGTGTTCAATAAACGGCAGGTGTTAGATAAATTATTCCGTTCTGTGATTCAGTGACTCAGAATAAGACATGTAAATACCTATCAACTCTTCCAGTGACTCAAGGTACTTTGAACGGATCTGGGCGGCCTCGGATGATGTCAAATCCAAACTGACAAGATGATGGATAATGCTTAATAAATGCCAATTATGACTTTTAGATGCAACACACGGCAAAGGGACAGGGGGAGGGAGATTTGAAAAGAGCACAGGCTTGGGAGTCCCGTTTTTATCTTTGGGGCATCCAATACAGCATGTATTTCACTCATTTCTTCATTGGATAAACAGTCATGGAGCACTGTGCCAGATCCTGGGGAAATAACAAGAGATAAGATACACTTCTGCCCTCAAGGAGCTCACAGTTTGGGGAGCCAGACAGCTTAAAAGGGAAATAACAACCAATGTTGTTAGTTTACTTACAAGAGCACACACGAGACCCAGGGGTAGAACAAAGAAGGCTGCAGGGGGAACTCCAGAGGGAAAGAATGTGGGGGATAACTTTCCAGAGGACATGATCCCTAAGCCTTTTTTTTTTTTTTATGACCACATTGTGTTTATATTTCAAGTAACCTATTCAGATGTCTGGTACAAAGTACAAAATGTACATACAAAAGGATGCAAAATGCAAGTGGCAAGCTGGCCTCTCACCTCTGCTCCAGTCACCTAGTTCTCTGCAGAGGCCAATTACCAATGCTCGCTTCTTGTGCAACTCTCCTGACCTACTCCAAGCTCAGGTTTGGAAGTTGAATAGGAGTTCGGCTGGAGGACAGGGGGTCATTCTAGGCAGAGAGAACAGTGTGTCCGAAGGCATGGAGGCACTGTGGGGTGTTTGCTTTGCTATTCCTTGGGCACGAGGATAAGGAAAGCGTTCTAGGTCATAAGGAGGAGATAAGACTTGGAGGGTAAGCAGGGTCAGGTTGTGAAAGCCCTTGTAAGGCATGAAGAGCAGCTTGGACTCTACCAGGAAAGAGTGGGGAGTCATATAAGGCTTGAAGCAGAAAGGAGTGATGTGATGTGATTCGCATTTCAGAAAACTAATTCTAGCCCTGGTGTGGAGAACAAATTAGAGGGGAGTAGGCCAAGAGGCAGGAGACCAGTTGAGAAGCTATTTAAATAGTTGAAAGAAAGGAGATGGAGAATCTGGGCTGGCATGCTGTAGTAATATAAAGAAAAGAAATACCAGGGGTTCCTGGGTGGTTCAGTCAGTGAAACCCCTGCCTTCGGGCTCAGGTCATGATCCCGGGGTCCTGGGATCGAGCCCCGTGTCAGGCTCCCTGCTCAGGGGGGTGCCTGCTTCTCTTTCTCCTCCCTGCCTGTGGCGCTCTTTCTTGCTATCCGTCTCTCTCTCTCTCTCATTCAAATAAATAATCTTTAAAAAAGAAAAAAAGACAAGACCTACCAGAAACTTAGAAGATAGACTTAGCAAGTCTTGGCAACTGCTTGAATGAAGAGCCTAGGGTGACTCCCAAGTCTCAGGCCTGGACAACTGTGTGGATAGAGGTCTGCATCACCAAAATGGTGGTAGTGGGGTAGAGAGAGGATGGGGGGCAATATGTGACACACGGAGCTTGGTTTTGAGGTGTCCGTGGGACATACCATGGCCCACATGTTTAGTCACAATTGAGTATTCCGGTTTGGAGCTCACAAGAGAGGTCTGAGGCTATAACTATGGAGTAGACAGTCATCAGCACGGTAGGTAGATAAAACTATGGGGATGGATGAGATGATCTAGGGGAAAGGTATAGAATGAGAAAAGTAGTGGCAAAGACCAGCATTTAAGGGGTGGCAGAGGAAGAGTCTGCAAAGGGGCCCAGGAAGGAGTAACCAAGAGGAATGAGGAGAATCAGGAGAGGAAGAACATGACCAAAGCCAAGGAGTAGGCACTTTGAAGAGAGGCACAAGGACAGAAGTGGAGTGAGGGCAGTCATTTATGTTATCTGCAGCAGAGAGAGTTCCAGGAAAATCAAGACTTCAGAATGTTCGTTGGGTCTAGCAATCAGGATGTCATTGGTTTCCTTAACAAGAGCAGTTAACAGTGGTGTTCTGGGGTCAGAAAAGCCAGACTTGGTGGGGGAAAGGGCAGGGCTGAGTTTTGAATGGGAGGCGAGGAAATGGAGGCAGCAAGCGTAGACTGCTCACTTTTGAAAAGTTTCCTTGATGATGGAAGGCAAAAAATAGGGTGAGTGCCAGTCGGGAACAGAGTCGAAGAAGAGTTTTTGTTTGCTTGTTTAATGGGAGAAAGTCGAGTAGACCTAAATGCTGATGGGAAGCAGCCAATAAAAAAGAGAAAGAGTGGTTGAGGATACAGATGAGAAAGGGGATAACCAATGGAGAAAAGTCCCCAAGAGGTGGGAGAGAATGGGCTCTGAAGCATAAATAGATGGATTAGCCTTGAACTGGACAAGCTATGTCTATTCCCATGAGAGAGAGAGAAAGAGAGAGAGAGGACGGGAAGAAGGAAGGAAGGAAGGAGAGGGGAAGAAGGGAGGGGAGGAGAGGTGAGGAGAGAAGGGAAGAGAAGAGAAGAGAAGAAAAAGGAAATCAGGACCGTAGGACTGCAGCTATACGGCAGGGTGGGCTAAGGGCAGGAAAATTAAAGTGAGCATCTGACGGCCTTGATTCACATAACGGAAATACGCGATGAGGTTATCCGTTGAAAACAAAGTAGATCATGGGAATGGGTTGGTGAAGTGCACTGGAGGTGAAGCAGACTGAAAGGATAAAGCTTGATGATGGGTCATCAAAATCACTCAGGATGGTAGCCAGAGTTGGGGAGACCATAACTGAGGTGCCGAGGTCCTCACTAAGTGAAAGACCTGGGCAGCAGATAACAAGAAGTATAGGAAGAGGGTAGCTATACCATCTCCTGACCCCAAGGAGTCAGAGACAACAGAGACCCTCAACCACTGAACCTTTGGAGAGGTCACTTGGTAGATCTCAGGTACTGTATCTGACCCAAAGTAGGTGCTCAATACACTTGGAGAGAGGACTTCCTTTTTTGTAAGCCAACAGAATCATAAAATCATATTAGAAGATCATAGGAAGGAAGGGTCCTAATGTACTTAGCATGGGTCAAACACCCAGGAAGCAGTATGTCCATTTCCAGGTGCCTCATTTTAAGATGAGGGTCAAGAAACCACTGCAGACTGAGGGCATCTGGGTGGCTCAGTCGGTTAAGCGACTGACTCTTGGTTTTGGCTCAGGTCATGATTTGAGGGTCATGAGATCAAGGCCCATGTCAGGCTCCATGCTCAGCAGGGAGTCTGCCTCAAATTCTCTTCCCCTCTCACCTCCCTCTCAACCCCCCACCCCCATGCTCTCACTGTCTCTCAAGAATAAATCCTTAAAAAATATTGAGGCACCTCGGTGGCTCAGTCAGTTAAGTGTCTACCAATAGCTCAGGCCATGATCCTGGGATCGAGTCCCACATCGGGCTCCCTGCTCAGCAAGGAGCCTGCTTCTCCCTCTCCCTCTGCTGCTCCCCCTGCTTGTGCTCTCTCTCTGTCTCAAAGAAATAAATAAAATCTTAAAAGAAAGAAAAGAAACCACTGCAGATCGATTAGGAATTGGGCATGTTTAGTCTCACAAAGAGATGGTTAAAAGAAGATATGACAGACGTCACAGAACATTCGAGGGATTCTTTCTGCTCCATATGGTAAAAGTAAGATTAATGGACAGGAGTCACAAAGGGGAGATTACAAGTCCTTTTCAGTACAGTTTTTCATTTATCCAATCATGGAATGTGAACTTGTGCAGTGTATTTGAGTTGAGGCTGGACAAACTCCTACCTGCAACAGGAATTAGAAAGGCCACAGTTAGAGAGAAGAAGATGGAAAAGCAATCCAGTCACTGTGCACCACGGACTGTCAAGTTGATTTGTAGACACCGTGAGAGACTATTTCCTACTTTAGAAAGTAGAGCTTGGCTAGAATAGAAGGCCCTCCCTGACTTTTGCTATTGGGGAAGAATGAGTCAGAGACTCTCAAAATAGAAGAAAAACTTGAAGAATGGCTCCAAGTGATCACGATCAAAATCCTCGGGGGGTGGGGAGGGGGGGGAGAAGGAGGAAGAGGACAGAGGAGAGGCGAGGAGGTGGCAAGGTAAAGCAAATAACCTCCCAGGAAACAAATTTTACTGGCCTTCTGGAATTGGCAGGAGGACCCCGTGAAGAGCCTTTCCAATAGCTGCCTTAAACCAACGCTTGGTATCATTTCAACTGTGCTGAAGAAACAAACCAGGCTGTTTCCTGCTGCAGATGAAGACAGCAGCTCTGAGAGAGGAAATTCGAAAGAGCTGGGATGTCAGTGTTTTCATGCTTTACCTTTATACGACTGTTCCTGGTGGTAGAGAGCTGGGAGCAGCTGCTGAGGCCTGGAACCCCCGTGGCCTGAGATCTAGCTTGTGCCTGATTCAGGCTGCTTAGAGCTCAGAGTAGCAGAAGACGCTCATATGTCTTTAACATCTGTATCTCAAAGGGCTGTTGAGAGGCACCTGGGTGGCACGGTCAGTTTAGCGACCGATTTTTGGTTTCAGGTCAGGTCCTGATCTCAGGGTGGAGAGATGGAGCCCGGCATCGGGTTCCGTGCTCTGCACAGAGTCTGTTTCTCTCTCCCTCTCCCTCTGCCCCTCCCTTCTGTGCTCTCACTTTCTCAAGTAAAATACATCAATCTTTTAAAAATAAAAATATAAAATAAATAAATAAGCACTTGAGCATATGCTGAAACACACAGGCAGATTCAAAGCAGAGGCAATGGCCTGGGGCCGCCTATAGGAGAAAAGGCAGGCATAAAGTGGCTGTTCAGCGTCGAAGCTGATCCTGATAAAATTAAGAACGGGGTATTAATGACGTTTGATTGTTTCATTTATCGATTGCACCCTGTGGCCTTGCTCTTCAGTGCTGTCTGGGGCCCATGGGAGCAGCATCACTTGGGAGCCTGGGAAAGCAGGAGGCTCAGGGCCTCCTCCCCAGGCCTGCTGAAGAGACCTTCGCATCATTGGGCTCAGGTGATTTGCATGCACAGTTAACAGTTTCAGAAGCACTTGTCTGTACCCGGGTTCTCAAGTGAACTTGCGCCTAGCAAAATCCTTTCCCTTCCTCCTATTTTTTATAAAGATTTTATTCATTTGACAGAGAGAAACACGGTCAGAGAGGGAACACAAGCAGAGGGAATGGAAGCGGGAGAAGCAGGCTTCCCGCCGAGCGGGGAGCCCGATGCGGGGCTCGATCCCAGGATCCTGGGATCATGACCTGAGCTGAAGGCAGACGCTTAACGACTGAGCCACCCAGGCGCCCCTCCTTCCTCTCTCTCTTCACCTCTCTTGATCGCTCCGTTCTTTGTGAGCTCACCAACAATTCTAATCACAGCTGATAGCCCTCCATGCTCGTGATTTACCGCCTGATAAGGGAAAGAGAAGGCTGGCCGGGGACAGACTGGAAAAGCCTGGGTCTGGCGAGTGGAAAACTGCTGACCTGCTCTCCAACTGTACCCAGTAACCTTCAACTTGACTGTACCCAGTCAAGCTCACGGATCTTCCCAAGTCTCCCGGTCTACAGAATAAAGGTCATTACAGCGTATACTTGCGGGTGCTTTTGTGAGGCCGAAATGAGGAGCAGGTAGGTGAATCAACACAGAGGAAGAACCCCGGATGTGGTAGTCATGATGACTGAAAGCCGTGGGTTTTGAAGCGAAATTAGAAAGAAAAAAGAACTAGGGTTGTGACCACCTGCACACAGGTGTCACAAAGTCGTCAGAGGTGCCCCTAGAAGCCCCCTAGAAGCCTCCATGAAAGCCTCATTCTACCTCACCCAACTCGACTTCTTTGACTCCTGCTCCAGCCAGCAGCCCAGGCTAAAGCCTGTCTTATTCCCCTGGATTGTCTTCCTGTTTTGGCTAGATGACCAAGATTTTCAACCTTTTCCTTGCAAATGGCCCACACTTCTAGTACATTAAAGTGTGTGTGTGTGTGTGTGTGTGTGTGTGTGTGTGTGTGTAGTGGTGGGCTGGCCTGGAAATGTAACTACCATTTATAACAATATTTTCTCCTCTCTCTCTTTTTAAAATTTTATTTATTTATTTGAGGGGGGGAAGTACAGAGAGAAAGAGGGAAAGTACAGAGAGAGAGGGAGAGTGAGAAACAGACTCTTCACCGAGCAGAGAGCCCTACCTGGGCCTTGATCCCAGGACCCTGAGATCAGGACCCGAGCCGAAGGCAGGAGCCCGACTAACTGAGCCACCCAGGTGCCTGGGTGCCATGGGAAAGTGCACGTCACCTTGCAAACAATTGACTTCAGAATGAACTTTGAGATCTCAGCCTCTGTACGAGTTGAAGGCTGCCTTTAGGTCAACATATGGAGTGGGGACAAAGGACTGGATAAACCAGGTTCAGAATTCCAGAGGTGACTGGAAGGGAAATGAGAATGCCAAGGAGTGGAAAGTAGGGCTAAGAGATCAATCTGAGTGCACAGTATCAGGATTCAGAAAGCTAATACAGGAAGGGAGATACACGTCGAGAAGGATATTAAAAACCAGCACCAACAACACAAACCATTTTTCTACTATATTAGGTCAGGGGTCCCTAATCAGCTTGGGATCTACAAACGACGTCAAAGCCTTACAAGTTATCTCCGCAAATAGTTACCCTCCTCCTGGCCTGCTCTCTGCAATGTGCCCAGGTTCTCAGCTCAGAGAGGAAGACAGCAGCCTCCCGCCCCACCCCCTCCTCATCACACACCGTGACAGGCATCCCGCAGGTTCATTCATCTTCCCTCTACCCTTAATCTCCCTCTCACCAGAGGAGATCGAAAGCTTCAGGAAAGTATAACACAGCTTTTCCTTACAAAAAGGCAGGGGATGGGGCGCCTGGGTGGCTCAGTCGTTAAGCGTCTGCCTTCAGTCCAGGTCAGATCCCAGGGGCCTGGGATCGAGCCCCGCATCGGGCTCTCCGCTCTGCGGGAAACCTGCTTCTCCCGCTACCATTCCCTCTGCTTGTGTTCCCTCTCTCGCTGTGTTTCTCTCTGTCAAATAAATAAAATCTTTAAAAAAAAAACAAAACAAAAAGGCAGAGGAGTCCTGGATTTGATAAAACGAGATGACTGCTAAAAACAGGGTCCCCAGGCTGGAGGGGTGGAAAGCTAGTTCACAAAGGACCCAGAAAAAGGGACTTGGGGTGCCTGGGTGGCTCAGTCGGTTAAGTGTGTGACTCTTGATTTTGGCTCAAGGCCATGAGATCGAGACCCTGCTTGGATTCCCAGCTCATCAGGGAGCCTGCTTCCTCCTTCTCCCTCTCCCTCTGCTACCCCTCCTACTGGCGCATGCTCTCTCTCTCTCTCAAATTAATCAATAAATCGTTTTAAAAAAGAAAAAGCAAAGGACTTTTGTGCCTTCTTACTGAAGTCCTCAGTAAGAAAATTGATTATATCCTGGGCACTCCGGGTTAATAGGACAGCAAGCTAGCCATCTCTGATATCCACCAGTTACAGATGCCCATTAGGCAACCGGGAGGAGACCACTTCTATCAGCACCGCTGTGTTCCATATGCTTCTGGAGACTACAACATGAGTACAACACACGGCTGCTGACAGTGGCAGTGGTGGCCGGGCCAGTGGGTTTGTTTTTTTTTTTTTCTTTTAAGATTTTATTTATTTATTTGAGACAGAGAGAGAGCACGCGCACAAGTGGGGGGTGAGAGAGGGAGAGGGAGAAGCAGACTCCCCGCTGAGCAGGAAGCTTGACGCAGGGCTTGATCTGGGGACTCAGAGATCGTGATCTGAGCCCAAGGCAGATGCTTAACCGACTGAGCCACCCAGGCGGCCCGAGATGGTGGTTGTTGTGAGGAAAAGCTTCCAAGGAAAAACTCCAAATGTAAGCATGCTTGGAAACATCATATCCGAAACAATTTAACAGGACCAACTGCAGAGTCAGACAACACAGAAGAGCAGAGACAGAAGATTCCATCTCTTGTGTGTTGCTCATCAAAACACACCATAAAGAAAATGAGTAAGAACTATTTATTGAGCTCTTATTATGTGCTAGGTACTAAGTGTTTTAAATCCACTATCACATTAGGTGAGTGCTTACCGGGCTAAGCCTTCCCAATTCATTTTT
>CM053612.1:33895181-33916513 GCA_028646535.1 Procyon lotor
AGCCCGAGAGCGGGAGAGCCAGCGAGCCGGGGAGGGAGGGAGCAAAGGAGGGAGGGAGCGAGGGCGCGCCCCGGCTCTCCCTCTGCCCTGCCGCCCGCCCTTCCTGCTGCCACAGGTCCGCCGAGCCCCGCTCACTCTTGGAAAACTTGGGATTGCGCTAGAGCCGCGTGCGGCACCTGGGGGGTGGGGGGGTGGGGCGGGCAGCCCCAGCCTCTAGAGGAGGGGGAGGAGGAGGAGGAGGAGGAGGAAGAGGAGGAAGTGAGCCCGAAGGATCCGCTCAGAGCTGTTTGTCCAGCTGTTTCTATTCGCACCCAGAGCTGCACAGCCAGGAGGGGGCCGAGCCGAGGGTGGCTGGCTTTAGGCGCTAATTTCCAACTCCTCCCGCAGCTTGTGTTTTCCAGACACCCTGGAGTCCCCGCAGGCTAGCCCGGCGGGCGCGCACCTGCCAGCCGACCCTGACCTCGAGGGCCAAGCGGCCCCCGAGCCTGAGAAGATGGCCCAGCCCAAGACCGACTGCCGCTCACCTGTCGGTCTCGACTGCTGCAACTGCTGCCTGGACCTGGCCCACCGGAGCGGGCTCCAGAGCGACAGCAGCGGAGAGAACAACAACCCGGGCAGCCCTACCGTGAGCAACTTTCGGCAGCTGCAGGAGAAGCTAATCTTCGAGAACCTCAACACCGACAAGCTCAACAGCATAATGCGGCAGGATTCGCTAGAGCCCGTGCTGCGGGACCCCTGCTACCTGATCAATGAGGGCATCTGCAACCGCAACATCGACCAGACCATGCTCTCCATCCTGCTCTTCTTTCACAGGTGGGTGACTGGGCAGCCGGGTGGGCACGCGGTCCCGTCTGGCGCCGGCCTCTGCCCGCCCCTCACCTCGGACGGAAGGGGAGACCGAGTTGTTCACCGCGGCGTCGGGTGGAGGGAGCACTGGGAAGGCGGGGCTCCGGGTGGCCGCGACCTGACTCGGACCCTTAGGCTCTCTGGAGGCCGGTCGGGCAGAGGGGAGGCCTGGCAGGTGGGAGCCCTATTTTGAAGGGAATTTGAGATGCTAGAGTCCAGGAGGTGGATAGAGCCTTAGATCGGTTTGGGGGTAGCCTGCGGCACCCCTTCCTCAATTACGCACGTTTTGTCCGCCGTTTTGGAGATTCTGCCACGGGATGCTCCTGGGATCCGAGTTCCACCCTTCTCAGAAGCCCACTTCTAAATATGCGAGCTCGGATTGAAATTGCAAGGGCTTTTAAATTACCGAGTGGCCCTGACGGCGAGGGCAAGCAAAAGGTCAAGACAAATTAAGCTTCTGCTGGTGTCGGGGGAGGGTGAAGAATAAGAAAAATTAGACATGTGTGAGAATTTTTTGAGATTCTAGTTGGGGGTACGTGATCCACGGATCACGGCCTTCACTTTCCAGTGATGGCTAAAATTAGCCCCAGAGAGCGCATCCTGGGTCGGATTGGGCGGATGAACCCCTGTCTCCGCAGGCCTGTGTTGGGAGTGCAGGTCAGACTTTCTAGAAATCCTGCTGAAGGGTAAGGAAGGGAGGGGGAGGGGAGAAACACAATGGGAAGACCCAAGGTGGCTGCTGTCCTCTAGTCTGAGACATTCTGGTAAGAGCCACTCTCGGTATGGGGGAGACAACTGAGGCAGTTTAGAGGCAGGGGAAGCAGGAAACCCAGCCCTGGGTTTGGTGTCTTGGAACCATAGGGGCAGGACCCTGGGAGGGGGGGGGTGCGCAAGCGTGTCTGTGCTTGTGTGTGTGTGTGTGTGTGTGTGTGTGTGTGTGTGTGTGTAAGCGCGCGTGTATGGGGTGGATCTTATTCTCTCTCAACAACAAAGGTTATGTAAGAGAAGGAGAACCCTGCTGGGGGAGACTAAGGCTGCGGTACAAGTCACGACTCTACCTCCGTGTGTGAACCTGAGAAAGTTCCCCAATCATTCTGGTCTCTTAAGGTTCCTTCTAGTTCTGAGATTCCAGGTCCCGGGCAGGTGGTGTGTTGAGCCAAGGGAATAACTTTGAGCACCCACAGACTATTTGGGTCATTGGGTGGCTTTGAGAAGCACTTCCATAGTCAGGAACTGCCTTCACTTGGTGCTAAGACCAGGTTTGCCTCCTCGGGCTGCCGACTTCGTTGCCATTATCATAACGAGTTGTATTTCTCAGGCATTTTCCAGGCCATGGAAGCCCTTTCTCGTTTGTTTCGCATGAGGCAGCGATTGTCTCAAAGAAACCAGGCCGCATATGGGGCAGGTTTCTAGGGAATCTTCGTTTCTGGTGAAAGATGACGATAAGGGTATTCACACCGAAGACACCCCCAGCCCCTGCCCAGATAAAGCCCTAACAGGCTCCTGATAATCCTGCTTGGCAGTATAGGAGAGTGGTGGTGGGGGAAGGGTGGCAGAAACACCTGGAAAGGCCAAGAAATGGCCTCATTGAAGTGTAAGAGGGGACGCTTCTTTGGCTCTGGTGCCTGGGTTCAGGGCCTAGGAGGGTCGGACCTAGGTGAGTGTGGTGTAAGGCTGAGAGATCGGTGTTGGTTTGTGCCGCACATAGAGATGCCTTCTGGTTGTCTGGGTTTCTCAAGTGGAAAAACGTCCTTGGTCACCTACTCCCATCGACACCTGCCTGTTGATGCGTGGTTCTTGGCAAAGCCTGGAAATACTATGGGGTGGGGGCGGGGGCGCTGAGGGCCTTGGTCGAGGGAGCAGGGCGAATGGTTGAGAAGGTATACCTGAGTCCTGTGCCTCCTGGAATCAGAGCAATTCAGTGTCCCAGACAGCTGAGCGGCAAACCAGTAAGCCCTCAGGCTTCCGTGAGGCAGGGGAATGAGTCCTGTGGTAACGGCCCTAGAGTTCTAGAAGGATGAAGCATTGTCTCAGTTTCCTTGACCTTTCCTGGGACCTTAGAGATTTGAGATTCTGAATGTGGTTTAGTTTTTGCCCAAAATGGCATCCTCCTTAGCAAAGTAGGAAACCATTATTGCTGGTCATGGGACTTCTCCGGTATCTCAGCTGGACAGCCTTCTCCAAAGGGAAAAAATCTCTTCTTTCTTACTTCCTTTATTCCCTGGGCATCTGTCTTCACAACTCAGCCATCCCTTTTACTTCGGTTCCATTTAATGATTTGATATTTCAAATTCCCGCCTGGGTGTCCTTTTCCTTTTATTGTCGACTTTGAAGGCTGCCTCTTCTAGAAAAAACGACTCACCCGCCTCTCCTCCTTTAGCCCACTGCCCCAGCTGCCAGGGCTCCTGTATTCCAGGCCGGAAGGGCAGGGTGGGGCACATTCTTCATTTCTATCTGGTCTGTCTACTTTTACCTGCCCCTGGTTTCTGGCTTAGTTCTTGGAATCCTTGGAACACAAGAGTGTAAGCAATTTGAGGGTAGGATGTTTTACACTCGCTTGGTTTTCCCTCAGCTCCTTGTTAGACAGCCGGTACTCAGTAACTGTTTTTTTTTTTTTTTTTTTTTTAACCAGATGACTGCTTAATTATTGGTGTGGTCCCCTGTAAAGATTTTACAACTTTAAACTAGCCTTGGAAAATCCTTATTAATGTTTAAGTGTCATCTCTGTTGTTTGAACCACATGCATTTACTCCTAGCCTTGTAGAAGTCCCGATGGACGCTGCCATGTATATACCTACGAATTGGTGGTAATGGGCGCACAGCTTATTTGTATATAAAGGTGCCTCTAAAATACTGGGTGAGAGGAAGATGTGTTTTAGTTTTTTAAAGATTTTATTTATTTGAGATTGAGAGAGAGAGAGCACAAGCAGGGAGGAGGGGCAGAGAGAGAAGCCGACTCCCCGCCAAGCAGGGAGCCCGATGCAGAGCTGGATCCCAGGACCCTGAGATCATGACCTGAGCTGAAGGCAGATGCATAACTGATTGAGCCGCCCAGCCGCCCCAGGGGAAGATGTGTTTTAAATGCCACCCCTTAGGGCTCAGGTCATGATCTCAGGGTCCTGGGATGGAGCCCCACGTCCTCAGGGTTCCCTGCTCAGAGGGGAGCCTGCTTCTCCCTCTTCTTCTGCCCCTCCTCCCCGATTCGTGTGCAAGTACACACATTCTCTCTCTCTCTCTCTCTCTCTCAAATAAATAAATAAAATCTTTAAAATAAATACCATCTCTTTTATCTTGTGTTAGGTAACCAAAAACAATAATAGATTAATAGCTAACATTTGCTGAGCGTTTGCAATATTTACTAAGCCTCCTGTCTGCATAATCTGACTTAATACTTACACCCACCCAAAGAAAGGGGTACTGTTGTCACCTTTCTTTATTTTATAATGAAGAAAACTGAGGCTTGGGAAAATTTAGTAACTTGCCTGATGCCTCACAACAAAGAGCAAAGCCAAAACTCCGCCTAAGATCAATCAGACACTAAAGAATTGTCTGTGAAGAAAGAGTTGTTAATCCGAGGTAAATATTAGCCCAGAAACTAATCAAGTGGTTAAAATGTCCTTACTAGGTAGGGTGACCAACCCTCCAGTCTGGGGAAACAAGACTTTCAATGTTCAAACCAGGACAGTCCTGGAGAAACTGGGATGCTTGGTCACCCTTCTATTCAGGGACTCTGCCTTATAATTTGAATATGCTTCTAAAACTGGAAAACTTAGGAGGCAGATAGAATATACTGGGCAAACAGCTAAAATTTCCAATTTAAATGTAGCACCTGGCTGGCTCAGCTGGTAGAACATGCGACTTTTGATCTCGGGGTCTTGAGTTCAAGCCCCACTTTGGGCACGGAGCCTACTTAAAAAAAAATTATAAAAAAAATAAAATAAAATATGGGGCACCCAAGCAGCTCAGTCGGTTAAGCGTCTGACTCTTGATTTCAGCTCAGGTCGTGATCTCAGGGTCCTGAGATGGAGCTCCATGTCGGGCTCCAAGCTGGGCATAGAGCCTGCTTGAGATTCTTTCTCTCCCTCCACCTCTCCCCCTGCCCATGCTCTCTCTCTCCCCCTCAAATAAATAAACAAATCTTTTAAAAAATTAAAATAAAATAAACGCAGCCTATGAAGAAGACTTGCAAAATTGAGGGACCTTAATTCTCTAATCAGTAAGGTGTAGCGAGTTGGAACAAGAGCCTTTGCCATAGTCTATTATTGTCACTGATGTTGTAACCTCAAATATAATTCTAAGATTTTATCCAAAACGTGCCGGTCAGCTCTGTTCTGCCTGTGGCCCCCAAGCGCACCTGCCCAGTGTGGCCTGAGACACTCGGAATTGGAATTTGCTTCTGGCTCTGAAAGCCCTTGCTGTCCACCTTTAAGCTTCTAGCTGGCAGTGACTGGTTCCCACACTTAGATGCTCAGAAAATAATAATAGCAGGGTCACCTGGGTGGCTCAGATGGTTAAGCATCTGCCTTTGGCTCAGGTCATGATCTCCAGGTCCTGGGATCGAGCCCCGCATCGGGCTCCCTGCTCAGCGGGGAACCTGCTTCTCCCTCTCCCACTCCCCCTGCTTGTGTTCCCTCTTTCGCTGTGTCTCTCTCTGTCAAATAAATAAGTAAAATCTTTAAAATAATAATAATAATAACAACATAAATGTCAACTTGCTTTGCATGTGCTTATTCCTTTACCTTTCCCTATTGAGTTGATACATAGCAGCAAGGGGAAAGATGGAGATTCAGAGATCAGGTTTCCAAGAAAAATTTGCATACAAATTATTTGGGCTTCTGTAAGTGAGTCTTCGAACTAGTGATTTTATAAGTGAATGTTCCTGGATTTGACCTCTGAGGGCGTAGCCACTTACATGATGTGATTTGAGGCGCAAAATGATTCTCCTACCTGCCTGTTGAATTCACACTCTAAGATCCAGTTTGACATCTGTGTACCATTTAAAACCCCCCTTCCATCGCACCAGTGGTATGCAGACCACACCGTGAGAAACGCCGAATTCGAGATTGCAACCCTTTGTCAACTAATTTGCCAGTTGATTTTGAGGATGGAGGGGGTTTTTTGTTTTGTTTTTTGTTTTTTGATTTTTTTTTTCCCTGTAGTGAGGTTTTGGGTTTCTGTGTGGTTAAGCCTGTCATTCTCTGCCTTTGTGATTTTTTCGCTTTTGGTATCAAGCTTTGAAAGTCCTTCCCTCCCCTAAGGCAATTTAAAATAACTATTTCCTGAGTGCCTAGTGGTCTGACAAAGAATAGGCACTCTTGGATTAAGGCACATTCCCTGCTAACAACATAAATGCATCTGCAAACTTAACAGTCATGGGTTGGACGCCTCATGAGACTCTCGACATGTAAGAAGTTGTCTTTTTCTTGAGGCATGGATGTGAATTCCATGGGCTAAGAGGTTTTCGCCGGTGTATGTATATGATATACATATATCATACGTGTATGTGATAAATATGTGTTTTGTGTATGTATATGAAGTATATAAGTAATATACACATATATAGCTGTAAAATGTACATAACATAAAATCTGCCGTTCTAACCACTTTGAAGCAGCCAATTCAGCGGTATGAGGTGTCTTCGTGAGCTTGTACAACCGTCATCCCCATCTGTCATCGCCCCAACAGAAACTCTGTACCTATTAAACACTGACTCCTTGTCCTTGCCTCCCCGCAGCCCCTGGTCACCTCTCTTCTACTGCCTGTCTCTCTGAATTTGCCAGCTCTAGGGATTTTATGTAAGTGGATCCGTACATTACGTGTCCTTTTCGGTCTGGCCTCTGACTGAGCATTAGGTTTTCAAGGTTCACTCATGCTGTGAGTGACAGTACTTCATTCCTTCTTAATGACCGAATAGTATTCCATTGTGTGGGCCAACCACATTTTGTCGAGCCACTCATCCGTCCACGGACACAGGGGTCACCGTCCACCAGCTGGCCATGATGAAAGAGGCTGCCGTGCACGCTAGCGTACAGGCATCTTTTTGGGTCCCTGGCTCTTTGGGGAGAACACCCTCTCCCTGGGTCAGCTGCTAGGGCTGGTGATTCCAATGAAAAGAAAGCTAAAAAGTTTAACCAAGTGATAGAAGTGGGAGTTTTATAGGGGAAATGATTGGCTTTCGGGATGCTCGTGAAGCAGGGGCTGGCAAAGGTTTTAGGGTGCCCCTTTCATGAATGGCCAGGGGCTACCATATACTCTTAGCCACATGTGACATCATTACTTGTCACTGACTACTTCGCGTGGACCTTCTGCCAAGGAGGCAACTCGCTGAGAGTAGGGTTCTGTGGAAGCGACACATGGGAAAGCCGTTTGGAGAAGAGAAGTAGAGAGGCAAGGCTGGTGTCCATGGAAGGCCCACTGCAGTGTGGGGACTGGAGAGGTCTAGCTGAAGGGTTTGTGCTCTTAAAGAAAAATGGTAGGGGTGCGCCTGAGGGGTTCAGTTGATTAAGTGTCTGCTTTCGGCTCAGGACGTGATCCCAGGGTCCTGGGATGGAGCCCCACCTCGGGCTCCCTGCTCAGTAGGGAGTCTGCTTCTCCCTCTGTCTCTGCCCCTTCCCCCTTGCTTGTGCGCTCTCTCTCTCTCTCTCTCTCTCTCTCTCTCAAATAAATAAGTAAATAAATAAATAAGATCTTTAAGAAAAACGGTAAGAACAGAGCACGAATTTCACCCACTGCTCTAGTTTGCCAGGAACGGACCCATGTGAGCCCGCACCTCAGAAAAGAACTCTTTTCAGGGTGACCTTATTTTCCCTCCCTGACTGAAAAGAAGGTTAACACTCCTGTTCGTGTTTGCACTTTCAGATAAACTAACAAGCTGTCAATTCCAGGTAGTGTTGGCTCCTTTCCAGGACAGGTCCTGAAGGCCGGGGCGTCTGGGTAGATGGAGACAGATGCGTCTGGCCAAGGCTGCCAGGGTCTCCCATCTTCCTCCGAGTGATGGAGCCCGGCAGAGCACTTGCCCCCACCCTGCGGGCCGGTGGAGGGGAAGCGAGGCCAGCCCCATCTGTCTGCACCTGGCAGTGGCCGTTGTGCCGTGTTTGCTCATCACGATGCTGCTCCTACCTGAACTTTCTCCTCTTATGTAAGGCATCCCTCAAGATAACTACAAAGCCATAATCGGCCATGGCTGGCTGGGTTTACATAATAAATTGGTTGGTGTCATGCAATCGCCTCTCGAGCCCTGGAGAAGTCAACGTGCTGAGTGGGACTGAAGCTCGGGCCCATTTAGTGGAGCACTCTGTGTGCTCTGTGCACTCAAGGGAAGGCATTCCATGACCACAGGGGTCAAAAAGACGAAATTTCCCTTTTAGATGAAGACTGCAATAATGGCCCGGGACATGCTGTGCTGTTCCAGTGCCTGCAATAATGGGACAAGGGTGAGGGTTTCGCTGTAAGACCACAGCCTTGGCAGAGCAGGCCTTCCATAGAACCCTGTGGGCTATTGGAAGCTGCGTGAGGTCCAGAAGGCTAGATCCCAGCCTCAGAGCAGGTTTCACGAGGAGTCGTGGCAGGGGCTCAGGGAGACCACTGTCTACCGTGCCAACATTCAGTGGGGCGAAGGAGTTGGACCGGGAATAAGATGGGGGGTCTGGGAGAGTAGAGAGCAAGCTTTCCCAAATGCTAGTCGAGGCAGGAGGGAATCTTATCAGTGAGCAAGGCAACTTCACTTGTACCTTCTAGCTGGGGATCCCTACCCCAAAGTGGGTGTTGCCCTTTTGGAAACAGTATAAATGGGGTGAGATCCCAGCCAGCACGGGAGACCAAATGGGAAGCTTCCCATGGCACAGACACTAGCCAGAGGAGAAACAAGAACTGGAAGCAGGCTTGGTCAGCGATGCACCAGGCTCACTGTCAGCCCTTCTCTCCTGGGAGCCACTTTGCTCAAATAGGAAAAATCGGGGCCTGAAATCAGGGCCCTGCCTGCAGACGGAGCCCCACAGGGACCTTCCCCATCCTTCCTCGAAGGAAGAATTTACTCACGAAATAGCCTTGGGTATTCAACCCACTTCCTCTTGTCTTCTCTTCAGGGGAGACGGAGAGCAGCTGCTCACAGCCTAGGGGTCTGGCCGGGATTCCCGTCAGAGTAGTCTAGGCCATTGGCTGGCTACGCCTGCTATCCCTGAGGAAGAAGGGGGTGAGAAGAAGGGAAGTGGTTCCAGCAGCTCCTTCCTGGCTTACCCACCAGCCCCCCTCCTGCCCGCCCTCACCTTGCTTAGCCTCACTCCCAGACCAGGCTGGGCCTAGGCCAGCCTGAGGGCCCTGACTCATTATCGCGCATAGTGCCTTCTGTCACCGAGCCAGATTCCCGAGGCCTCAAGCTTCTGCTTGCTCAGTGGCAGGCTTCCCTGGGGCCAGGCATTCAGAAGCCTGCTGGGGGTCTGCAGAGCTCATCCCACGTCCAAAGGAAAAGCCTGCCCTTGCTATCACCTCAGGCAAGCAGTGTGCTCAGAGGCAAGTACCAGGTTGCAGAGGTGATTCCCCCCCCCCCTTCAGCCGCCGAGCACCCACACTCAGCAGCACACGTAAGCGAGCAGGTGAGCTGCTGTGGGCTTAGTGTGATTTGGGGCATTTGGCAGGGACAGGGCTGGCGGGGAGGGGCAGGGAGGCCGACTTCTTCTACCACCCGATCCTACACTGCTAAAGAGACAGCCTGGTGCTTCTGGAGGAGCCCCAGGACAGGTCTTAGAAGTCCCTCTTCCTTTGGTATCTGTGTGTTGGTTCAGGGACTGCTCTGGGACCCCATGCAGAAGGGTTTACTACAGGCTGGAGGGGCCTTTTAAAAGAAGGCCAATTCCCAGTCCATTCTCCGTGAAGTCTCCAGGCTGGCCTGAACAATAACTCTTAGCTTTCTTCCCGGCTTATTCAGAAAATTACGCTACCTGGCTTGGTGCTACTGAGCCCCCAGCAAAATCAGGCTACCTGGGTTCTCTGACATATTTCTCTAATTAAGGTTCATCTGGCTAGCTACAACACAGACTAGGCCAATCTAATATTCCCTCGGCTCCAAGTTTGTGACTAAACCAAGAGTTCCTCTTCTTCTCTTTCCTTGTCTTTGCCTGAGTCCATCCCACTGTGCTGCCAATGAGTAAATGGCTCACAGGCTGAGGGTAGTAGTTAGTAGTAGTAGTAGTAGTAGTAGTAGTAGTAGTAGTACTGAGGGTACTACTAAGTAGTAGTACCCTTAGTAGTAGTTAGTACTGAGGGTAGTTAGTTCTCTCTGGTTAGAGAAAAAGAGGAAGAAACAGGGAAATAAAGTAAAAAGATAAGTGGTGTGGAAATTACCAGCTGACATGGTCATATCCAAAGCTCAGACTCAGGAATCCTCAGACAGGCTCAAGACCATCATATCAGGGCTCAGGAGAGCTGGGCCCCGGAAGTTCCCCAGATCTCAGCCAGAATCCAGTCAATATTGGGGAGCCTGAGGTGGAGGTGCAGAATTTCCCTTCCTTGAGAACCCCCTCCCGGGCTTTGAGCCCCTTGCTTCTCCCTATCCCCCCTCCCTTTCCAGTTCAGAGTCCATTGCTGTAAAAAAAAAAGAAGAAGAAGAAGAAGAAAGACAGACAGACTAAGAGAAAGCCCTGCTCTGTCTGAAGGCAACATACTCTGCCTGACCAGGTGCACAGAGAAATGAATGATGGCAGCCCCTCATTCGGCCTTGGACGGCGTGCCCAAGTGGTTCAGTCAATCAATCAAACCATCATTTGTTGACCAAGGGCCCACTGTTGATGGAGCCCCCCCACTGCGGGTTTATTGAGTGCCTACCCTGCTTAGCACTGAAGAAGACAGGCGAGGTGGCAGAGGCCGGGATGGGGCCTGGGGAGCTAAGAGTGTAGCTGGAGGCGCGGAGAAGCGGTCCTGAAGGCCAGTGGGGAACAGAGCAGTCCCACCAAGGCAACCGTAGTCCCCCAGCAGGGACTCCTGCTCCTTGCGGGAAATGCCTCAAGCTTGCTGCGCCCTGGGTCCGCAGGTCTGGAGCTCGGGCGGTGCCAAAGCAAACTAGGAAGGGAGAGTCTCTCCATGGCTGCGGCTTCCAGCAGGGCCCTAAGAATGGGTTGGCTTTGGCATGGTGGGAAGCAGCCGCAGGGCTCTCTGATTGAGACAAGGGAGGGGATCCTTGCCAGTCGAGAAGGGATCATGGGTAGGAAGGGGCTGGCCTGGAGTGGGGACAGCAGCCAAGTACACTTTCTATTCTTCCTGGACTGAAACCTGGAGTCGCCAAGCTTCAGGAACTAGAGGATTGTTCCTCTTGGACTCTGGGCGAGCTGGCCCCTAGTACCCTCTCCTTGGGGACCTGGGCTAGCCAAGGTAGGTGAAGGCCTTTGGGGCCTGAGAGCAGAAGGCACCTCTCTTTTCTGCCTGGGGAAAGCTCACGGGGACCAGGTGGGTTGAGCTTGGGAGCGCCGTCTAGGGTGGGCACCAGAGGAGTCTCACGGGGCGGGGGGCTGAGTATCTCAACACCCCTGGCCTTGATCTTCTCCACCAGGCCCCTTCTGAGGTGGATCACAGAACCAGGGACAAGTCAAGGTGCTGCCATGAGACTATATAGACTATTCGCCCAAGTGTCTTTGGACAAAAGTTGCTGGCCGCCCTGCAGGAGGCCATTTTAGCTTTGTTTGCACCTTGCTCAAACCCTTCTTTCTCACATGCCCTACGAGTGAAGGCCCCGGGATGAGGCAAAGGAAGGAGGGAAGACTCCAGCTGATAGGAGAGGGAGCTAGGGTAGCAAAAGGAGCCAGCCTCAAGTCACCTGGGGAAGGAAGTCACCTGACCATAGCAGCACTCTGCCCGTGCTGGGCACTCCCACTCATACCCTTTCCCACCCAAATGTGAATTCCCTGGAGAATTCACATTTACACTCATGAACAGATTCAGTCAACAAAACATATTTCTTGCATACCTTCCCTGTACTGAGCTCAGTGTTAGGCACTGGGAAGAACGGGAAAATCACAAGAGCCATGGTCCCAGCCGTCAGGGAATAATCAGCGGAGTGGGAGAGATAGCCAGACATTAACCAGTCACACTAATGAATGTGTAATTACAAACTGAGTAAGTGCCAAGAGGGAAAAGGAACAAGCTCCCGTCAGAGAGTTTAACGAAGGATCAGACGAGGTGACCTGTGAAAGTGATACTTGAGCTAAAGAAATGCATCTCTAATACTGAAATCGTCAGCCCCCGTCTCATTCTAATCAGCAGACCCAGGCCAAAGGAGACATTTTTAGGCAGAGCGTCTGCTAAGGAGCCCCTGGAGTTGTACCATCAGGTAGCTCCTCACACCCTTGGAAATATCTCTAGGCTGTGAGTGGCTGTCAGGTCCAAAAGAGGAGGACTAACAGCATTCTGACAAGAGGAAGAGATGAGTTTGAAGCCCACGGGGCGACTAGTACATAATGTCATCCTTTGCTAAAAATAGTCCATGACAGTATGGAAATGTGTGAAGGCTGGTACTGGGGACCGGTGATAAAGTGGGTATAGCCTGTGGGGAGGAAAATTTGGTTTTGTCAATTATTTACTGTAAAGAGAAAAGGAAGGGGAGGGTCGTCTGGGTTTTCCTTTCTCTTTGTGGGCCTCCTTCTGAGTTATGAATGCTTCTCATTGTACAGAGGCAGTGGGACACAACTTCAGGCAGAACTCCTTTCTGGAGCCGGAGGTGTAAATATTCTGGGCTGCAAATGTCAGATATTCATCCAGGCTGAAAAACAACCCGAGTGCAGAAGGGAAGGGAGGCTACATCTCAGAGAAGGGCAAAGAAGTTGATCGAGGGGCTCCAAGGAGTTTTAATTTGAGAGCAGCGGGTCCCCACCATAATGGCAAGGCGGGTGACAGCTAAGAGCTCGGTGCGATCCAAGGGATTCTAATTTTGAAGGGTCCAGATAAGGCCAACAAGACTTATTTAGCCAGCAGGAGATAAACCTGGGACTTCAGGGGGTTGTGGGGCCAGGCTAAAGGAAGGAAGATGGTTGATCTAAGAGGAGTTTAAGGGTGGGGTGGAGGGTGATGAAGAGAGAGAAGAGAGGTTGATCTTCAAACATAAGAAAAGTCACAGCTCAGAGATGGTGACTAGCTGCTTCCAAACCACATCAGGAACAGAACAAGAGGAAACAGGCCTCTACTGTAGCATGAAGAACTCAGATTAGATAATAGGAAGAACTTCCTGACAACAAGCATTCAGAGAAGCTAAAGGAAAGTACCGTGGCATGTTCTAATACTGTGTAAACATGGGGAAGGTGGTGACCGTAGAAATAAAGAACTGAGTAGAGGTGTAAGA
Organism: Procyon lotor; assembly: GCA_028646535.1. Classification (NCBI taxonomy): domain Eukaryota; kingdom Metazoa; phylum Chordata; class Mammalia; order Carnivora; family Procyonidae; genus Procyon; species Procyon lotor. Next base: position 33,908,350 of record CM053612.1, read on the forward strand.
GGGCCGATTGTAAGGACCAGGGACAGGAGGGGACAGGCAGGCACAGGAGGCAGAAGCAGGCGCTCCTAAGTCAGAGCGAAGTGAGTGTGCTGTATAGGGAAGTGTTTTCACGCAAATACTTTCATAATAAAAATGTCTGTGAAATTTCCACTGGAGGCCAGTCATTAGAACTAGCACACACTCTCCTGGGCCTGGAAGGGGGCGCGGAATGGACTCGAGGGCTGTTAGGGCACCTTCCCACGGCCTGCAGGCCTCTCAAATTAGCCTCAGTGGGGCACCCATCTTCCACCAGCTAACAATTGGGGGGAGCACTCCTGTGCTAGGGGCATCGGAGGAAGACTGCCCACCCCAGCGGCTTGTGGAGGAAGGAGATTCCTCCTTCCACACACCCAAGGAAGATTAGACACAAGGGATACAGCAGCAACCAACAAACCAGGCAGGATCCCTGTGGCAGGAAACTTAGAATCTAGTGGCGGAGACAGACATTAAATAATAATTACATAAATAACTGTACCATTATAATTGATTGTAATGAAGGAAAGGTGCAGGAAGCCATGAGAACACAAGCGAAGGGAGCTCCCCCTAGGATTAAGAGATCTGCAAAAAGTCACCTTGTGAAAACCGTGGGCACCGCGTGTACCCCTCGGTGAGGGATTCTTACCCCAAGTCAGTCATGAGGAAAGGCAGAAAGGCCCCAGTGACTAAGATGCTCTAAGATATGGATTGTGGAGTTCCTCCGGCTCTCTGAGGCCTTCGTGTAGAAGCAAACCCCTAAGGACATTTTCTCATTGCCGAGATCAAGCAGCCTTGATTTAGGTAGAGTGATTCTCTAAGGGCCATAATAGTGTTTATCAGCCGAAAATCAGGATCAGGAAGGCTTTGAAGAGCTCACTTGCCAGATGAACAGGATGAAGGTCAGTGAAGAGAATAGAGAACTATTGCACTGAAAATGATACTTGAAATTGGCCCCCCGGAAATACCGGGTCTCCAAAATGTTGTGTCTTTATTCTCCTATTCATACGCGGGCGACTTTGCTAGTCTATTCTAGTATTCCACTGCGAGGTGCGCCCAGGGCTGTTGAGTGTCAGGGAGCAAAAAGCAGAGAGAAAGACCTTAGCCCCTCTGTGTTCCTGAGGCTCAGCAGGGGCTTCTGATAAGCTACCATTGACAGACCCTGTGACCTTGACAAGTGACTTCCCCGGACCTCAGTTTTCTCATCTGAAGAATGGGGGCAAATGTGATTGGAAAGGTCAAGTAAGAGGATGCTCCCTGGAAGCCTTCAGTGAAGGGAAGCCAGCCTTCATTACCTTAGGCAAGTCTTATCTGGAACCAGAACGATACCTTGTCTGCCCCACCCTTACCCCCTCACCAGTCCCCTCACCGACCCCTCCCCCTGCTCCATCCATCAGTCCCACACCCTCTCCTGCGCGCAGTCTGCTAACACCCGCGACCCAGTCTGGCAGGCTGTCTCCCCGGCAAGGCTTGCTCTCTCGGAACCTTCTTCATTCACACTCAGGTATAAATGACTGAGAAGGCTTTTGGCTTCCCTCCTTCAGAGGGAGGGGAGGGTGTGGGTGGGCAGGGCAAGCTGCCTGGAGGTTTGAAATTTGTACCAGAGATCAAAGCCTACGGAAGCATGAGGGCACTCTACGGGCATCGCTAGCAAGTGAAGGAGGATTTCAGAAGGCAGTGAGGCTAGGGACTGCCTCTTCGACACCCCGAGCCTCCCCCTTCCCAGGGTCAGGGGCCAGCACCTTCTGCTTCACCACACATCTTAGACAGAGACCCGGAGGTTCAGAACGAGCAGGGCTTTCGCAGCCCTTTGGTCTGATCCCCTCCCGTTACAGATGAGGAAACTGAGGCCCAGAGAGGCTGTGTTCCTGCCCCCAAACACACAGCCAATTAGTGACCAGCTGAAAAGAGAAGCCGTGTCTCCTGATTCTCTGACCCAATGGTCTTCTGACTTCCCGTCTCTAGATGGCTGTGCACACCCCATCCCAGTAGGTACACAATATCTCCGTGCCAGGAGACCAGCGTTGGGTCCACCTGATGCCAAAAACGGTGGTTTTTTATTTGATTTTATTTAACAGAATTGACCAGTGGTTTGGGTGTTATGGAGGCCCAGCCCTGGAATCCTGCTTCTGCTCAGGCTGGGGCTGCATGCCACAGCCACAGCCATGCAAGGGGGACAGAAAGGCCTGCTGTTCGGCTTGGAAAAGAAATCAGTTGCTGAAACATTGGTCTTTTTGAAAGTTCCAACCACAGGGGCTGGCTGGCAGAGCCGCCGTCTGGGCTCCCCCCCCCCACCGAGGATCCGGCCCTCCCCTCCCCTTCAGTCTGGGAGTTAGTTTAGGAAGCTGGCCCAGCCCCTGCAGAAGAACCGGAGGGCAGCGCTCGCCCCAGGAGCTCCAGCCTTCCCTCAGAGCCTAGGAGCCCCCAAGGCACTCAGGGCCGGGAACTTCCTCCAGCCTCCACAGCCCAGCCAGCCCTGGCTGGCCCTGAGACTCCCAGAGCACTTTTCTTTTGAGCCTGAGAGTTTCCAGTTGCTCCTGCAGCTAGAGAGAGAGCAATTGAGAGAGATACGGAAGGAAAGGGAGGGAGGGGGAGAGAGAGAGAAGAGGAACCAACCCCAGCCAGGCAATCGAGGCTTTCCTGGGCAGTGGTGAGATGAAGGGGGAAAGGCTAGAGGAGCCCCAGCTCGTGGAGGAGCCCCAGCTTGGGGAGGACCCTGAACTCGTGGAGGAGGCACAGTTCCTGGAGGAGCTACAGCTGGAGGTGGTGGAAAGTGGGTCAGATTTCGATCCAGAAGATCTGGGTTCCAGTCCCGACTTTGCCACCAATCTGATGCTTGAGCTTGAGTAAGTAACTCCCTGCCCTTCTGTGGGCTGCTTTCCCTACTAATGAAATGGGGGAGGGGAGAGCCAAGCGGGTCTCTAGAGCATCTCCCAACTCAGATATTTAGGAAGAACGCCTTGAAAATCCTGATGTGCATGGATGGGATGCACAGACACTTTGGATAAGTCACTGGACTCCCAAAGGTTAGAATGCTAGGGTCGGGGAGAAGGAGTTCACATGAACAAGAAAAGGGAAGTAGAAAGTGGTAAATGTGTAAAGAGAGTTATGACCTCAAGAGGGGGTCCAGACTGAATAGAACATTGGGGTTGATTTTCAAAACTCAAAGGACGATGGGCTTGGAAAGAACTCGTAAGGAGAACTAGGATATTTGGGGGTGTGGTCAATGCGCGGTTGCTAATGAGCCTCTCCACTAAATGTCTCCAGTGGTCCCTTAAGCCCCAAAACTCAGGTACTCAACCCAGAATGCGTTTCTCGTGCTCTTCATATGCATATTTGTGGAAATTCTCAATTGAATTAGGAGTATTTTCAGATCTTGAGTGTTCACATCCAGATCTAAAAGAGAGCCTGAGAAGAGAGACTAGACTGACCCCTTGCCTTAGAAACCTGCTTTCTTGGTAAATCCCCCACTTTCACCAGACCCAATGCCGCAGGGCCTTTTGAGAACTTGACGGTCACTGTATATAGCTACTGTCTCCCCAACTAACACACAGATGAGTTACCAGCAACCAATCTGCTTGGTGAGGTGTTGGTGTTTGGTACATTGCTCTGCATTCACATTCCTTCGGAGTCGCTCGTCCCTCCCGGGGTTATATCGTGAGAGTCTATAAGCCAAGGTGGGGGACACTGCACTAAGGGCTCCCTGTGGGGCCAGGCGTGAGAGCACAGGGCTCCCCCAGATGGCAGGCCCTCTCCGACATCCGCTACCAACTGCATCCCCATCAGCACGGGCCGGCCAGGGAAGCTGCAGCAGGGACAGTGACTAGAAGAGGAACCCCCCCCAACATCTGTCTAGACACCTGCTCACTGCCCTAGCGCCCCCATCCACGCCAGCACACACTCTGCTCCCATGTGACTAGCCCTTGGCCTTCTTGGCTCAGTACCTTCACCAATCATTTCTTGGCACTCAGTTAATCAATCGTAGGTTCCTAAGGTTGGAAGGGATCTTGGCATTGCTGCGGGAAACTGGGTTGCACTATTTAGAGCCCAGGGTCTTCCTTGGCGCCATAGGGGCTGCCCAGTGGGGGGGGGGGAGAAGGAGGGATGGGAGAAGAGGCCAGGTAGAAGGTGAATTTGAGGGGAGGGAAGGGGAGGAGGAGAGAGTTCAGAGGACAAAAAGAAAGAGGGGAGGTAGATTGTGCCGCGGGCCGACCAAATAGAGGTTGACACCTCTAAACAAACAAGGTCACAAATAAAAATCTTTTGGTGTCCTTCGGAGCTGTAGGGTTTGGGTCCTCATCCGGCTTGCTTTTCCTCACCACAGCGTTTTCAAGCTGGGCTCCCCCGACCTAGAAGCCGCCTTGCGGGGGTGGTGAAAGTTAGGAGGCTCTGGGTGCCTCCCCCCACCTTCCACCGGGAGCTCAGGGTGGGGAGGAGTTTCCAGCCTGGGGTGGGCGGGGACGTTGTGTTATTCTAAGGACTTTGTATCCAGAGACCCGGAGAGCTGGCCAGGTTAGATTGGGGGTAGGAGGGGCGAGGGATGGGGATGATTATCTGTTTTAACTGTTTAACAACAACAACAACAACAAAAGTTGTAAGTCCCTGAAGGACCTGAGCACTCCAGGAGTCTCTTCTAAAGCATCCCCAGCGGGAGGGTGGGGAGGCCACCCCGCCTGGGTCTGAAGGCCTCTCAGCCCTGATTGTTAGAAAGTCCTCAAGCTGAGCTAATAGCCTCGGCACACCTCTTTTGGCCGGCAGAATGCTTGGGCCCCTCCTCTCGTGTTCCTGCTATGGGCCTGCTTTGTCTCCTGCCCGACCACCCGAGGAGCAGGCTCTGGAGAGGGCAGATCTCCGGCTTCCCAGGGAAGACGGTGTTCCCAGCTAGAGGCACTTCATGCTTCCCCGTGGGGAGGGGGTGGTGCAGGGGGGGAGGCCCTAGCTGGAGGTCGCCGGCCCTGTGCGAGCGAGCGCCTGGCCCGACAGGCAGGCTACTGATGTGGGCTTGGGACGCTCCAGCCGGTGCAGCCCCGGGGGCCAAGGCTGAAGAAGTCCAGTCCAGAGAGGACGCTGTCCCAGCTAAGTGAGGTCTAGTAGGGAATTCTCAGCAGGGGAAATCGCCGGAGGGAAGGAACGCTTTCGTGAGAATAAGGGCCCTGTGTTCTAGTGCAAACTCCCGCCTGGGCTGGGGCTGGCACCTGAAAGGAGAAAAATAAGAAGGGCCTGGGCCCTCGCCCTGAGAGGAAGGCCAGAGGGGGGCGGGCGCAGGAACGGTATCCCGGTATCCCGGGCCACGCGGGCACTTGCTGGCCCTGCCTGCTTTAAGGCTTCACATCGGAGGAGGATATAAAGCCTTGCTTGTTGGCGGTGGGGACCATCTGCGCGCACTATACCGAGAGTACTGTTCCCCCCAGGCGTGGTAAACATGTGCTGGCGGTGTGCAAGCTGATTTCAGGGGCTACGTGGACTAACTTTGTTTTTCTAGTTTTTTTACGGCTATTTATTTGACAGGTAGTAGGGGGGAGAGTGTGTCTAACGCGTACACCCTGTGACTTCAAAAATATTCCTAAGGCAGGGGCATTTTTAAGAAGTGAATCTGCTTTAAGTTATTTTTGTTTTGTTTTGTTTTAACATTTATGTATTTGAGAGAGAGAGAGATAGCGCACGCGGTGGAGAGACAGGGGGAGAAGGGGACAGAGAGTCCCAAGCAGACTCTGTGCTGAGGGCAGAACCCGAGGCGGGGCTCGATCTCAGGACCTCAAGGTCATGTCCAGAGCCAAAACCAGGAGACGGTTGTTTAACCGACTGCACCACCCAGGCACCCCTAACGATAATCCTGGTGGTACTCAGATGTGGCTAATGTCTTGACTGTGGTAAGCGAATCACTGCATTTGGGGCCCCACTACCACACTATGTCAGCAGAGGCGGGCGAGAGGAGCCAGAGGATCGTAGGGGCCATCCAGTGTGGTTTGAGATCATCTTGTCCATGTACACCTAGCTTGAAGGCCTCCTCTGACAGCCCCAGTCCAAGTGTAAGAACACCCTGCTATTTTTATATCCTTGGTGTCCTACTCTGTCCCCATGACACTCAACACTCCAGATTACTGGCAGGCCTTTCCCTTGCTCTGGGGCACTGTCTCTACCACGCTCCAGGACACAAGGAGGGGGATGGTGGAGGGGTGGTGGAAAGCTTTGGAAAAGTTGGTGGGGCTGCCCTCACCAGCTTCCACTGATTTCTTCTCAGCATTGTTCATCGGCAAATTCAACTCAGATGTAAGGAGGTATTTCCAGGAAGCAGGTCAAAGAGGTTACGATCTTTCGCTGAATGCACAAAGCCACAGTAGGACAGGAAGTATGTGACCGACCGTGGCAATTTACATGGACTGGGGCCGATTTCCGGACAGATCTGGACAAGATTCGGTGGGAAATTTGTAGAAAATCAAACTGGAGAAGAGGGTTCCCATTTCTGCTGGGAGTCTGATGGGCTCTGTCAGTGTAAATAAGTTTGGTCCACTTCCTCCTTGGGTTGCCCTGCGGTGGGGAATGTGATTATTAGGCCTGCTTCCTCCCAGAGCTCACCTTGCAGATTATGGGGATGAGCCCCGGGAAGGAAGCAGAAAGGTGATAAAGTTATGGGCGATAAAGTTGTGGGCCCGGTGTCCTGCCTTCCAGCTGGGTTGCGCCCTTGGGAGCCTTGCCTCTCTTTCCTATGTCATTTGGTCCCTGGAACCATCTTTAGCAAAAGGCCCAGGCAGAGACAGTTGAGCAGCAAACCCCTCGAAGAAAGGGAATAGCACAACATCCTTTGGTGGTACATTCCAGCGTTTCACAGCCTTTGCTCTCCGAGACCTTTCCTCTTAAATTCTGTCCTCCAGCTTTCGTATATATCACTTAATATGCTTAAATGGTAGTTAGTGCGTCCCTGGTCAGCACCCTTTGCCAGATTAGCTGTTTCCATTTAAAACACGTGCACACACACTTTGAACCAGCTTGTATTTCTCCATCCTCTAGACACTGTCCAAATTCTCCGCCTGAGATTTCATTCTGGCCTCTGTAACAACTGAGAATGTAGGAGGCACACCTTTGCCTTTAGCCAGCCACCCCCCCAATCTCTCCCTCTGACCACTGACACAGATTTGGAAGATGACAAGGTAGGAAAAGAACAAAATTAACTGGACCTCAGAGGGCCCAACAGCCTGCTCTAACCCCGGAGCTAGCTGCCCAACAGGAGACAGGAGCAGTGTAGAGTTTCATTGGTGGCCGATGGCCATGGAGTAGAGAAGGAAGATGACCTCATAGTTCCTACATGTTTCTTTCCTATTTAGAGCATCCAGGATCATGCTTGTTCCTTAATGCTACTAAATTGCGTGCTAACGATTCATTGCAGTCTCTGCCTTGAGCCACCCTACCCACACAGCCCCATTCTTTTATCTGGGTAGAGTCACATTTCAATTATTCCTATATTCATTATCCACTTTGTGGAGTAGCCATAGCAGTCACTGAATCTCACATTGTCCCCCCCACGCCCCCTCCTCCGACTTCTAGCCAATCTCTGCTGTCCTTTGCGGGGTCACTTTGACACCAGTCTGTTGAGCATAAATAAAGAAGGCTCTCACAAAAATAAGTTATCCACTCAAACGTGGATTCCAAAGACAAACATAGTTGAATTTCACATGACTGGGGTAACTAACATCGAACGTGGCAATGGATAATCCAAAATAAAAGGTAATCTGTAAAAAAAAAAAATCACGCTTTGAAATCCCGCTGTGGGTCTCATTTTTTTTTTTTTTTCAGTAGTTCTGCCTTCCTCCTTATTTGGGTTGCTATGAAAATGAACTTGCATCCCTGGAGTTTACAGAAACCAGGAGGTGGGGGCGCCTGGGTGGCTCAGTAGGTTAAAGCCTCTGCCTTCAGCTCAGGTCATGATCTCAGGGTCCTGGGATTGAGCCCCGCATCGGGCTCTCTGCTCAGCGGGGAGCCTGCTTCCTCCTCTCTCTCTGCCTACTTGTGATCTCTCTCTATCAAATAAATGAACAAAAAGTCTTAAAAAAATACTTGTAGAAACCAGGAGGAGAAAGTGGGTGTAGGGGGAAGCTAAGCCCAGACCAGGTATTGGCAGGGACATTTTGCAAAGTGGAAGGAAGCCCCCAGAAAC